>CAMZMU010000097.1:7500201-7887786 GCA_947311845.1 Poa pratensis | reverse complement strand
TTAAAATTAAAATATTTATGTGGTTCCTTAATAGAAAGGTCTTGCTTACAAAGGATAACCTTGCAAAGAGGAATTGGCAAGGAAGTACTAAGTGCGCCTTTTGTGGGTGTAGTGAAACCATCGAACACTTGTTTCTCTCTTGCCCTTTTGCAAAACTGGTTTGGCGTGTTGTGTTTTGTACTTACAATATTCCTCCACCCACCAATGTTTTGAATATGTTTGGAAATTGGCTAAATGGGGTGGACAACAAGACCAAGGTTAGGATTCGTATCGGTGTCTCAGCTATATGTTGGTCTATTTGGAATTGTAGGAACAATCTTGTTTTTAACAGGAAAGATACTTTTCATGTCTTACAGGTTATTCATATGGCGGTGCACTGGATCCAGTTATGGGCTTTCCTGCTACCTTCGGACCAGCGGGAACTTATGGAAGCTGGATGCACGAGATTATTGCGGGTGGCACAGGAGTTTTTCTCCCGGCATACGTGGCAGCATATTAGTCGGCTTTCGTAGTTGTGCTCCACTATTTGCATGTGACTCTTGAGGTATGTCTCAATCTTTGTGATTCTGGGATGTAAACTTTTATCGTACGATCAAACTCTGTAATAAGCGCTGTGTGCATCACTCGATGCAGAGGCTGGGATTAATAAAATTCCCTTTTCTAAAAAAAAAATCACTATTTCTGCACACCACTTCCTATTGGTCTCGGACACGGGCCTTGTTTGGAGTTTCACGGACTTGCTTATTCTCGCTGGTGCGAGCGATCGCACGGTCCACGTCTCGCTCGACTCGCACTTCCTGACTTCCCCCGTCTATTCCCTTTCTGGCAAAGAAAACAGTTTCCCTTTTCCTTCACGGCCCGCTCCTCTCTATTCCCATTTTTCTTTTGAAAATAATTTGAGAACTCTATTCGCCCCCCGCTCCCGTCCCGTAGGCTCTCTTCCTCTGGTCTCCTCTCTCCCGATTGGCCGCCGGTGGCGCGAATCCGCCGTTATTCCTTGCATCTACCGGCACCCAGTCGCAGAGGAGTCGCTGGCGGTTCATCTCCATACCATTGTGTGAAGTATTTTTGCAGTTCTAGCCCCTGCCAGGCTTGGGGAGTTTCAAGATCTAGTGTTTTTCTCCACCAGTGGCGGCATTCTTATGTCTTCCTCTGCTCCGGTGAGGTTTCGGGTCCCAGATTCAGCTATTTTTGGCCTAGTCTATGTTAGGTTTTTGCTGTTTGCGTCTTGCTTAAACCTAGATTTTATTCCGGTGTGTTTTCCCCTTACAATGCATCGCTTCCCCGTGTTTCGCAGGTGATTTCATCTATTGTCGATCAGACTTTCGGGTTATCCTTTGCAGTCAGGCTCGGGATTTGCTGCTGTGTGCGGGTGTAGTATTGTATCATTTAACAGCCAGTTTCAATTAGTTTTGAGACCATCAGGTGAGTTTTCAGAGTGTATTTTCCCCCGTTTTTTATTTGTCCATCTGTCGTGACATTTGGACTCGAATTTACCCTGAAAGGTTTAGGTTGTGCTCGAAGCCACAAATCGATACATTTGGACTTTCCTGTGAGAATAGATTCTCTTGTGATGTCCATTTCCGGGGAACTCCTGACTTTTTGCTGTTTTGGGATTTTGGCTACATATTTTGTTTGAGTTGTGTCCTCATGTTTACATGGTCCTGGGGGGAACATAAGTGATTAACTGTTGTTTTATTTATCAGTTTATTCTAGTTTCTTGGGCAAATCGTAATCTACCTTCGTGGTAGTTAAGACTCACTTTTGGAGAAAGAATTACAAGTCACATTTTTAAGCTGTTTGAGAATTGAGAAGTCAATGATTTGCAGATTTTGCGATGTGAAGACATCGCGAACCCCTCCTCCACCAGATCCTGATGAGCCTTCCAATGTTGCGCAAGCTATAGCCTCCTGGGGCCTTGAATGTATAGTCATCACAAGTGTGGACCAGGATGATTTACCTGATCAGGGAAGTGGCCATTTTGGCGAAACAGTACAAAGGCTGAAGACGTTGAAGCCAAACATGCTTATTGAAGCGCTCGGTAAGAGGCATAATCCTGGTTCTTCTGTTTAATGTTCACTATGCCCTCGGCTGATATTTGCAAGGCGTGATTCAACTTGACACGGTCTTGCAGATTGAGTTTTGACTTTTAGTTCCTTTTACGATATACTATGAATAATCATTAAATGAATGTTCTTTCAGATATGAATCCAATGGTGCCACATTTGTTGTTACTACACCTATATATACTGTCAACTGATTTTGCTGAGTATTTTGATAGAACATTTGTTCTGTTTAATATTAGTCGTTCCATGTACTGTACCCTTACACAAGTAATTTTGTAGTACCTGATTTCCGTGGAGGTGCAAGCTGTGTAGAGAAGGTTGCAACTTCTGGGTTGCATGTTTTTGCACACAATATTGAAACGGTGGAAGTGCTTCAAAGAAATGTGGGAGATCACCGTGTAAATTTTAAGCAATCAATAGATGTTCTTAAAATGGCAAAGGAGTATGCCCCCTGGCACCCTCACAAAGATATCAGTCATGCTGGGTTGTGGGGAGACCCCTGATCAGGTTATAAGCACAAGGGAAAATGTGAGAGCTGCTGGTGTTGATGTTATTACATTTGGAAAGTACATGAGGCCGTCGAAGCATCATATGCTGGTGTCTAAGTATATTACACCTGAAGCCTTCGAGAATTACAGAGCCCTTGGTGTTGAAATGGTATGCTCCATCCTTGTCTTGTGCTTTTAGCTCATTCAGTTATACAAAGATCTATTATTACTCACAATTGCTATTGCACATCTTATACGTTGCAAATCTAACATTAACATAAATTTAATTTGTGCACAGTGCTTTTCCAACCACCGTGCCTTGACTTATAGTTTTTATTGGTTATAAATTTGTATCACGATTCACAACAAAAAAATGATGTCCGGATAGCCTGCCCTAATCACTTCTACTGTTTAGTAAACCAACATATTTTCTTGTGCTAGAGAAGTCGAGATGTAGAAACTTGCCTTTTCATGTAATCTCTATCAGTGCTTAATAATATATAAAGGCTGAATAATATATCCTGTTTGGCTCCATGGTATCTTTCTTACCGTTCAAGGACATGCAAATACTCTTATTCTGCATTGTACTTATTTAGCTCGAATTGCTGACAAAATGGCGTCGCCTTAAATGACAGGGATTCCGTTATGTTGCGTCTGGTCCAATGGTTCGGTCCTCGTACAAAGCTGGTGAATTCTACATCAAAGCTATGATTGAAGATGACTGAGTAAGATCAGGTGCTGTGGCAGACTCAAGTTTATAGTTGGCATACCTCCATTCCTTGACATGGATCTGCTACAAATAAGATGTCCGAATTGGAGAAACATGGTATTTTTTACAGGTCTTGCTCGGTTAGTTAATCAGATAGCCTCATGCTGAGTGTGGAGATCATAGTTGTCACTGTTAAAAGGTTTCATTTAAATAACACATGCCGTTTAATCATATATTTAATTTATTTAACTTAAGTATCGTCTGACTAATAAGATCCAATGTTTGATTTTCCTCTCTTTATTTGGTGATTTTCCTCTCTCTTTTACCATTGGTAATTTGTTTGCTATATGCTTGGTAATCTTTGACTAGCTTTTTTTTTATTCGGTAACTTGTTTGCTATATAGTTGGTAACATCATGCTAGTTAATTTAGCCTTGGTAACTCGTTTGTTATGTTTTTGGTTATATCTTAATAATATAAGTTTGGTAACTTTTCTCCTAGATATTTTTCCTCTCGATTTTACCATTGGTATTTTTGTTTGCTCTATGCTTGGTAATCTTTAACTAGCGTTTTAGATTCGGTAACTTGTTTGCTATATAGTTGATAACATCATGCTAGTTTAGCCTTGGTAACTCATCTATTACCGGGTATCTTAATAGTTCAAACTTGCTAACTTTTTTGTGAGTCATCTAGATTTTCGCCCTTGGTAACTTGTTTGCTCAATGCTTGGTAATCTTCGACTAGCTTTTTAGGTTCGGTAACTTGTTTGCTATATAATTGATAACACCATGCTAGTTTGGCCTTGGTAACTCATCTGTTATGTACTTGGTATGTTAATAGTTCAAGATTGCTAACTTCTTTTGCTAGATACATTGTAATTATCTAGATTTTCACCCTTGATAACTAGTTTTCTCTATGATTGGTAATCGTCGACTAGCTTTTTTGATTCGGTAACTTGTTTGATGTGTAGTTGGTAATATCATGCTAATTTAGCCTTGGTAACTCATCTGTTATGTACTTGGTATCTTAATAGTTCAAGCTTGCTATTTTTTTGCTAGATACATTGTAATTATCTAGATTTTCACCTTTGATAACTTGTTTGCTCTATGCTTGGTAATCGTCGACTAGCTTTTTAGATTCGGTAACTTGTTTGATGTGTAGTTGGTAATATCATGCTAATTTAGCCTTGGTAACTCATCTGTCATGTATTTGGTATCTTAATAGTTCAAGCTTGCTAACGTTTTGCTAGATATTTGGTAATCATCTAGATTTTCACCATTGGTAACTTATTTGCTCTACGCTTGGTATTCGTCAACTAGCCTTTTAGATTTGGTAACTCGTTTGTTGTATAGTTGGTAACATCATGCTCTCTTAGCCTTGGTAATTCTTCTGTTATGTACTTGGTATCTTAATAGATTACTATATCTATTTGGTTATTTGGTAATGTTTTGACCAGCTTTTTAGATTCGGTAACTTGTTTCCTATATAGTTGGTAGCATTTTGCTTTTGGTCCAAGCCGACGACGAATAGCTGGATTCACGGTCAGCGAGGCCGGATCCAGTGATTGCTTGAAACAAAGAGAATTCTTGACAGACATGTTAGTACTTTCATTGTAGTACCAACACTTTTTCTCATGGTTGTTAAATTGACATCTTACTATTTTTTTATGTTGGTAACTCGTGCTCTCGATGCTTGGTAATACTTTAGTTAGTTCTAGGATTGTTAACTCGCTTGCTATGTGCTTGGTATCATCATCTACTAGTTTATATGTTGGTAATCGTGCGTTATATGTTTGGTAACAATTCAGTTCGTTCTAAGATTGGTGCTCGCTTTTTTTGTTTGGTATTATAATATACTAGCTTTTTAAGGTTGGTAACATGTGTTTTTTTAGATGCTTGGTAACATGGGTTGGTAAATATTACTTATCGAGCATGCTACTATAAGGTTGGTAACAGTAAGATATAGAGCATGGCAACTCTACATCGCATTTGTGGTGTGAATTAGAGCATGATAAGTGTCGGGTTGGCAACTATATAGATTGTGTAGTTAAGCTAATTTAAATTTGGACACCGGAAGAATTTGTGTATACTTGATGTTTTTCCTCAAATCAGTGTGTATGTGATGTGCTGAAGTGTTTACACATAAGAAATCAATGCTGGAACAATTGGTTAGTGTTTTATTTAATTGCAAGATCAATTTCTTATCAAGTACATGTGTTTAATTGACATCTTACTATTTTCTTTGCTGTTTTATGTTCTTTAAATTGTTTTGAAGTTCTTGATGATTGAAGATTGATTTCCAGTGATATACATACTGCAAACATGTTAAAGATGAAAAGTCTGCAGATTTTGCACTGATTTTACTTCTTTTTGTTAAAGATAAATTATCTGTAGATTTTGTTCTGAAAATGATAATTATCGGTCTATTTATCTGCAGGAATCGATGATTGGAGCGGCTATCTTCTTCCAAACCTTGGCGGTTAATGACGAGACTGTGAAGTTCGAAATCTGGGATATCATAGCTTGGCCCCCATGTACTACAGGGGTGCTGTCGCCGCCATACAAATCTCAAATCAGTTAGTTAAATAGAATTAGTTTGCATGTGCCTGTGCTAAAATAATGATTTTCATGATAGTTTCTAAAATGCATGATTTGCATGTTATCTGCTCTGACCAATGAACAATGGTTTACGACTCCCTACGGTAGTATGTTACTAAGTGGTGTAAGAGGGAACCAAGAATAACTATACTGAAGGCAGTAAAGTCAGGTTGTCAATGTAGTTTTCAGATTGCGTCATTAGCTCTCAGTCCACCTTGAAATTTTGTTGGACGAAGAGATATGAGCAAAATCTGGCAGTTTCCCATCGCTAAACTGTTTCGAAAGAAAAGGAGATAATTGGGTCATGGAAAGAGAGAACGGGAAGGCATTCCTTAATGCCTGCACTTCCTTATCGTTTAATGCAAAAGACACTAGACACTACAATGCAACTACTCCCTGTAGGTTAGAGAGGTATTGTCCGGAGTTAGATTCTTTCTTGTTCAGCTAGTATTCCTACAAGCAGAGACACGACACTACAATAATGGATTATATATATTGGACGTTTGTCCTACAAGCAGAGCACCAGACTAATTTGATTTCAGTTTCATCGTTCTTTGCTTTCAAGATCGGAAGTAGGCAGGGACCGGAGTTCAGTCTAGGACCTGGAGTAGTATTCTTTATAGTATGTGTGGCGTTGCCAAGTTCAGAAATTTGAGAGGAGCTCCAAATTTACTCTTCTTACTCCTGTTAGTTTATCAAACAACATGCTGTAGTAGTGAAATTTCTTGCACAATGAGGAGAAAGTAACTATAAGTTCTTGCAAAACTCAGTTACTTCTAAATTGCAGCAATTGAAACTTCTTGAATTTAAATTGCAGTATTCAATACATAAATTACACCAATGTGGTATTTTTCATGAGCTGCTGCTGGGCGATTCAGTCTGCTGGTAGTGAATGCTACTTGAACCTCGTTAGTGCTCTGAATGCATTTCTGTTTGTAACCTCCCACTGGTTAATCTACAACCTTTTGGGTACAGAACCATCAGGGATGTGTTTTTGGTCAACACATATCGAGAGAGAGAAGGTGAGACCAAGAAGTATGCGGAATTTATTCTAAATTTTCAGGCACATTTTAGCATTTTGTGGGACAGAGACAAACTTTCTTTTGTAGGATATAACTGAACCTCCAGATTTAATTAGGCTTCAGAGCAGAGCTGGGTTAATATTGACTATAATTTCATGCAAAAAATTGTGCATCTATAGAATTGGAAGTTTACTTTGCTCTGTTTTTTTGGTGTAGTAAACTAGGTTCACTACTGGTTGTACTCCTACAGGACGTAAAAGTGCCGGAGATCGAGCTGGACAAGAGGTGCTGGAGATCGATCAGATCCGTAACGGTGTTGCAGTTCGAGCTGGAGGCACTCGTCACACCAGAGATGGAGATCGAGCTTGAGGCATGCCTTTGCCTCTGCATGCCTCTTGTTGGAGGCGTGCCGGAGCTGGAGTTCGAGCTGGAAGCACTTTACAAATATTGCCTCCAATGGCAATCTCAGGCACCTTTCAATACTTCTTCATATCAATTATGTTTTCTGTTATTCTTTTTATACTAGTAGAAAGTGGTAGTTCTATTTTGTTCTAATTTTTGTACTAGTATAAAATGGTTTTTTCTATCCCCACCCATTTTTATTTACCCTAAAAATCACGAGAATTTTTTTAAATAATATTATTTTTAGTAGTAATTTCGCCTAATAACACGTGCGGTGCTGATATTTGAAAATGGGGCGGCGTCGGCTCAGAGCGGGCCGAAAGTCAGCTTTCGGCTTGGAGGGGGCCGAAACTTGGCTGTCGGTACCTCTGCGCGCGCGGCAGGCGGGGCCCGCGTGTTTCGGCGCGGAGCGAGCCGAAAGCTACTTTCGGCCTGGAGGGGGCCGAAAGCTAGCAACTCCCGTCGACGCGCCTCCTTTCTTCTCCCCTTTCTTCTCTTCTTCCTTCCCTGGTTCCTCTTCCTCCTCTCCTCTTCCTGCTCTTCCCCCTCCACCAAATCCAGTCCAAAAATTTGTGCTGCCACAGATTTGATCGGTAAAAAAGAGAGAGGAGGGACAGGGCATCCAGGATCTGTGGATGGGATAGCTTTTTGTGGAGTCGTTTTGAGGTGTGGAGGTGGAGGATTGGGAGCAATGGTGGTCAACAATGGTGCCTAGTGATGGTACAAGTTGTTGTTTGAGAAGGTGGTGTTGTGGTGGAGCAGTGGTGGCGGTAGATTGAAGCCGGAGAGCGGCGCTGACCGGATCGACACGCGTCAAGGGTAAACCCTTATTAGTCACTAGATAATTATTATTTAGTGTAATAATACTCTGTTAGTGGACGGGTGCATATTAAGTATTTTGTTGGTGGTTGCGTTAGTAGTAGTGTAGACAATTTTAGTCAGTGGATTCGTTAGTATTACTGTCAGAATAATTTATTTGGTGGATGCGTTAATATTATAGTACTATTATTTTGTTGATTAATGCAGTGTAGAAATTTTGCGATCGGTTAGAATAAATATTATTCATTGGGCGTCATATTTTTCAGTGATCGGCATCTGATGATGCAATAAATTTGTTTAGGTCATGGAAGTGGTTGATGTTGTTGTGCACTATGGCGCCGGTAATGTCGGTGTAACCGAGTCAGGTGTTGATTTGAGTGAATTTGAGAATATGTTGATTCAGCTTACAGACCCAGTGAATTTGAGAATAGCTGCCATTCAGCAGTATTTCACGATAAATTTCGGGTTTGATCCTAATATCTGGGCTGTTAAGATTCAGTCTGTATGGAGCAAATCCCGTACAAATATTTTTCGGGAGTTGTTGCCGCTTGATCGGACAAGTCAGTGGACATCTTGGCTAGCATCATGCAAACGCCGAGGTACACAACCTGAAATCCTGCTGGTATTTTATCTGATACAGAACAATTTGGAACACGGTGGCGGGGGTCCTGAGCATGGACAGAGTAGTCAGTGTACTGGCTCAGAGAATGTTGATTTGTTTGGCTCCATGGAAGATATTTCTGAAAATTATGAACCGGCACTTAGTAGTCAGTCGGTAGGACCTGCGCATGTAGGGTAGGCAGATGGGGATGAGTACGCAGGAACATTGCAGCAACAGATGTTGGACGAAGATGAGGATGGCCTTGCAGAAGATCTTGATTCTGATAATGAAAATGATGCTCATGATCAAGATGATGAAGAGGATGTTGACGATGTGCCTATTCCTGACTCTTGGAATGAGGACAAGTCGAACATGAAAGTAGTGCAAGACAGAAACTCTTCGTCATGGGAGTATCACATGAATAATATTCAAGTCGGTGCTCAGTACAGCACAAAGCAGCAGCTTAGGGAAGCCGTGATTAAGTGGGCTTTGTCCACGCAAAGGGTTTTCCGCACTGAAGTCTCGAACAATAAATATTTGACTATGAGTTGTGTTGATATTAACTGTCCAGGAAGGGTGCATGGTCACTTACCGAAGTATGACGTGATGTGGGTGGTTTCAGGCTTCAAGCCGCACACTTGTGAAATATCGAGTATATTGAGTGACCATCCAAACCTGACTTCAACTCTCATTGCACGCCTCTTGTATGATGAGATAGTGCGGACAAAAGACATGGTGGCGAGAAACATCATCTCGACAGTTAAGGCTACATGGAAAACAACCATTAAGTATGGGAAGGCATGGAGAGCAAAGCAGAAGGCTCTGGAGGAGAGGTTTGGGACATTTTATGATGCATATGATAATGTTGTCCATCAAATTACCACATTGAGCGAGAGGCACCCATGTATCGTTGCAACTATTTAAGATTCTCGAGGAGCCAAACTATTCTGTATTTTGCAGGATGTTCTTCTCGTTCACAATATGCATCGAATCTTTCAGACATTGTCGTCCAGTGCTCTGCATCGATGGCACATTTCTCACAGGCAAGTACAAGGGACAGATACTGACCGCCATTGGTGTGGATGGTAACCAACAGATCGTTCCTATTGCCTTTGCCTTCGTAGAGGGTGAGAATTATGAGAGCTGGTTATTCTTTCTGAGGGAATTAAAAAAGGGGGTCGTGCAGGATCGGCCAAACGTGTGCATACTTCATGACAGACATCCAGGTATGTTGAAGGCAATCAAGGCACTACAGCAGCCTGCTGGGGACGAACCTGAACCATGGACTGACCTGCAGAGCCGATGGTGTATGCGTCATCTCGCTGCAAATTTTTACTCATGTTTTAAGAGTAAGCGGCTGATGAATCTGTTCAAAAGACTCTGCAATATGAATCAGGAAAGGAAGTACAATTTTCTGTGGGAAAGACTCACTGAATTCACGAACAAACAAGTGAAGGAAAGAAGAGCTGCACAGGCAACAGCGATCGCTGCGCAGGTGAGAGCTGCACAGGCTTCGCAGGCGTCTGCATCACAAACAGACGAAGGGGATCCTGTGGGATTGTGTGACTTTCCTGGAATTGACCCACCGGGAACGAAGAGAAAGAAAGGAAACCGAATACGGAATTTTGTAGAGTGGATAGAAAAAGAGCCTCCCGTGAAATGGTCTTTGTTGCACGATACAAATGGAGCACGATATGGCATCATGACAACCAACCTTGCTGAGGTATATAACTTCGTACTCAGAGGTAACAGGGGTTTGCCACTTACAGCACTTGTGGAGGGGATTATGCACGGAACAATGACATATTTCAGAGATAGACGTCAAGAAGCTGTCGAACATATTGAACGTTACCCCAACACACCATATTGCAGGAAGATCAGGCTGTACATGGAGAGAAAGACAAAGAAGGCACGTTTGCATGGCGTCATTAGGATTGGTAACGAAGAAGCCAGGTATGAGGTGCGCTTACCTACTGCGAGATTTGGTGCTGCTAATGAGATGAGAACCCACGAGGTTAAAATTACTGACAAAGCACCGCCATCTTGTGAGTGTACATGCAACAAGCCGAGGCTACTTCACCTCCCTTGCTCTCATGTGTTGGCAGTCTGTGGGCAGATGGGTTTGAACCCGTACTATTTCGTGTCACCGTATTACATGAAGGAGGCAGTGGTGCATACCTGGACCGGGGAGATGGCAGGATATAGAGTTGTCGGTAACTTCAACAAGGTTGATCCTGCAAAGCGAATGTACATTCCTCATCCGGCTGTCAAAAGGACAACTAGAGGGAGACGACAGTCACTGCGCATCCGGAATGATATGGACGAGTCTGAAGCAGGTGGAAGCACTCGACAATGCTTGCTTTGCACTCATTTCGGCCATAGGGAGAAGAATTGTCCCGATTACGACCAAGGAGCCGGTCCTTCGAACCAACAACGGAGAGCTGTTCCTGCACGCGGTCAAGGCAACAGAGGAAGACGAGGGCGTGCACAGCGTGGCTAGCACGTGGTTTTTATTTGTACGTGTCATAACTATGTAATATGTCGTGAAGACTATGTTTTTATTTGTACGTGTCATAACTATGTTCGAATATGTAATAAATCGTGAAGACTATGTTTTTATTTGTACGTGTCATAACTATGTTCGAATATGTAATAAATCGTGAGACTATGTTTTTTGTGTCTTGCCGTTAGTTTACTTTGCAATTTATTATGAAGTACTTAATTAATCTATACTATGCAGATGGCTGGACGTGACTTGCTTGACGACACGATTGATGCCAAGCATCGGGCTAGGATTTGGGAGTCTGGTAAACAACCACCAGTGTTGCGTACTCGGACTCCAGGAGCTAATTGGGCGCTGCACCCCGCTTGGGTTGATTGGTACGTGAAACCTTATGTTCAATTATAAGCTTCACTAGTACGCTAAAAATTGCTGACAGACTCGGGTCTTCTATATGCAGGCTGGCTTGGTCTGGTCTGTTACCACTTGCTCGTCTAGTTGAGATGAGTCCAGAGCTGTCGGTTGAGATTCAGCCAGAGGCTGACGGACAGGAGGCCCAGCGCCTCCACCGTAGTGCTAGTAGTCGTGTCGGCGTGGACAAGTCATTGGTGAGCTGCTTAGTTGATCGGTGGAGGCCCGAGACCCACACGTTCCACTTTCTGTGGGGGAGATGGCACCTACTCTTCAGGATGTGTCATACTTGTTGGGACTTCCTTTATCGGGCGAGGGATTGGACGACGGAGTCTCCAGTCGGTTGGCGTGACGCCATGCAGGCACGGTTCGCAGGCGTGCATCCGGAGAATCCAGAGTTGGTGTAATGTTCTCACGTGAGACAGGCAATCCACTCGCATACGGTTACTTCCGACGCTACAGCCTGATCAGATGCAGCCAGCTAGTGTGATCGACATGTACCCACTACACGGTATTGGGGGGCCGCGGTACTCTGCGGTACGTACTAAATTTATGTGCCTCCATTGCATAATCTATGCCTTCATACAAATTTCTAACATTTTTTCCTTACTAAACAGGCTGAGCAGATAGCAAGATTCAGCGTGATATGAGTACGTACAACCCGCCACCTGAGTGCGTGCCATGGTTCAGACGACTAGAGGACAAGCTACGACGTGTGTACAGTGTGCTTACCTGTTCCGGTGTTGCCAATGTTGTGCCACGCCAGCCAGCTCCGCGTCCTCCGCGCCACTCTACACCCACTCCGGATGCACAGGTATCACCTTCCCAACAGTACACACATCGGCACGACCCGAGACCTCGTTTTACACCTCCTCAGCCTAGGAGCACACGACCTACGTTCGAGGTGTTCATCATCTCACCAGCCGGAGCATTTCGAGCCGGGTCATTCTCAGCCAGTTCCTTCCCAGCCGGGTACTTCGTCGTGGGTCATGCCCCCTCATATGATGATGCAACAGCCTGGTATGCATCAGTGGGGCATGCCACGTGATCAAGGTTTCGGGCAACACCCTAGTATGTACGGTCAACCGTCTTATGCAGAGATAATTTGGAGCGGGGTTGCACCGCCTATGACACAGCCAATGCTCCATCTCGGTTAGTATGTTTTATTTTTTTCCACATATTACTCTTGTTCAACAACATCACATACTAACATACTATCATCTGCACGTGGAGGTGGTTCGGCATACAACTCTCCACGATTTGACCAGGAGAATCCGATGTACTGTACGTCACCGCCCGTCACACAGGCTACGCAGGACGAGGACGAGGAGTTGCCGCTGCAAGGTCGTGGGACGCAGCCGCCACAGGATGACGTGGACTTGACAGTGCCTCGTCAATTGAGGTTACCTCACAGGTACGGCAGGACAACGCCCGTCCAGCCCCCTCCTCGTCAGGCTCGGCCACGCAGGGTCATTGATATATTTGAGACATATTCGTACTTAGGTGTATGAGACAAATCCGTATATCTATTTCTATGTGACATATTCATATTTATGTTCGTCTGTACGAGACATATTATTATCTATGTACGAGACATATTATTATCTATGTATGAGACATATTATAATTGATATGAAACATCCCACATTGAATCGATAAATTAATTTAACATACAACTAGAGATCTACGTTACAACTTCACTAGTTCTAAATACTGGATAGAACAAATTAAGGTACAACTTCAAATTACGATACAACACAAGTAAAACAAAGACTCTACCTATCTCCATCGATGCAGCCTGCACCATCCGCCGTGTTGCCACCCTTGCCCTTTGACAAAGATCTGCCTTCTTGCCTTTGCCCTTGGACGAAGCTTCAGCCTTCTTGCCATTACCCTTGCTCGATGCTTCAGCCTTCTTCTCCTTGCCCTTGCTCAGTGCTTCAACCCTCCTTTCCTTTAACGACGACATGAAATTGTCGTCATCATCGCTGTCAACTACCCAGAGACAGGAACGACCGTACGAATCACGGTCAGCTTCAGTTCAGTAGAACGACTATTCGTAACTTTCCTGTCAAACTTATCTGCAAGCCTGATCATTTCTGCACGAATTTGGAGCGGGGTCCTATACGGAAACCCATCGCGGCATAGCTTCGCCCCAAGCAAAGCGAGATGACTCTCAGTGTGCAAAATTTCTTCAATTGGAACTATCCTACCATCTACCTTCAAATTACTCGAAAGCCTGGCGAGATGCTCGGATGCGGAAATGTGAAACCCGGACACGCACTTCTCGCAAGGACCAATACACACCATGCTTGCGCTCAAGTGAGTATCATGCCTACCTTCGACTGGGTTTTATAGAACAACCGGCGGGAAATAATTGGGCGGGAAACGGTGGCGCGAAGAAATTGTGTGGGTAAAAGGTGGCGGGAAGAAATTTGGCATAAGACGGTGGGGAAAAAATTAGGCGACAAAACTGTGACAGTTTTTTTTTCTGCTTTCGGCTCGGCCCAGGCCGAAAGTCCTCCTGACACCGTCCCTACATGGGTACATGCAGCTGTCGACCTTCCTGAGCCGAAGGAGGCCTTTCGGCGCGCCAAATGCCGAAGGTCATGTTTCGGCTCCCTCTAGGCCGAAAGCTGGAGGTTTCGGCTCGCTCCAGACCGACGCCGCCCTATTTTTCAAATATCTGAACCGCGCGTGCTATTAGGCGAAATTACTATTAAAAATAATATTGTTTAAAAAAATTCTCTAAAAATCACTGTCCCAAAAAGGGAAGTAAAAAATTTATTGGGTATTTTTTGCAAGTAATTTTTTCTGGTTTTGCTCGAAAAGGGAATAGCAAAAGATTTTAAATGCTAGCAAACTTTTTGCATGTAAAGGGAATAGACCGACTCATGCACGTAGGCTGGATCGAGAACCAGCTCCTGCCCCACGCACTAGCATCCGCCCCGCGCGCGAAAGGGAATAGTAGGGGAAGAAACAGTGATGTTGACCACACGTGGGCCAAACCTGGAAAGTAACGGCTTTCCAATTCGGTGCGGTCGGAAACCGTGCGATCAAACCTTATCGATTGCACGTGTGAAGATTAGCCCTGCCCGGAGTTTCACGGAGAAAGGGCGAGCTCTATCTCCTAGCAGAACCCTAAAAAATTCTCCATAAACAGAATCACAAACTCCAACACGAGGATTTCCCTGAAGAGGAAGAGAGTCGAATTGATCTCTTGTCGCTCACCATCGACGACGACGAGGATCAGGATGCCGACGAGACTTCCACGGACGAGGAGGACGACGACGAGTACGAGACCTCTACGGACGAGGAGGAGGACGACGATGCCGGCCCGCCTATCTACTTCGGCACATATACTAACATGAATTTTAGATTCATGTACTAACATGAATTTTCTGTACAGCATTGAAAAAAAATTAAAACCACGCGTTAACATATTTTTTAGTTTTTTTAACACATAAAATAGTAGGAATAATATGATTCGTTGGATGCATAATCAACGGTCATGATAGTAGGTGAAGATCCTATTAGTTGTGGAAAAATCGCGTTGCATAACGAAAATATTCATTCCTCTCAATCTCGAGTGGGGCTTGTTCAAGACTTCGAAGACATAAACCCACGTTGATCATCCATGTCCATGGTGTGATGAAGATTAATATTGATGACGCTGATGTACTATCTCCGTACAAAAATATAAGAAATAATATAAGATGTTTAGCATTTTGTGATACCCGTATTAATTAGTGTGTAGATTCGCTCATTTTAACCCGTATGTTGTTCGTATTGAAATGTCTAAAACATTTTATATTTTAGTATGGAGGGAGTAGTTCGGAAAGAGGAACACGGCCGGTTCTGTCGCTGTTTGGTGCCGGCATCAAACAAAGACGTTTGTAGGTGCACCATCATCAAGGAAAATCAATGGAGGAAACAATCTCGCGACATCAGAGTCCGTCACAGTTTTTGAAGGTCTGCCACTAGCTGAAGATTTGGGTCTGCGTCATTTTGTCATAGCATCCGACTGCTTAATTAGTAGGTGATAAATAGTAGGAGAGGACGCCATGGAGAATGGAGCGAGCACAGACGAGCGAGTAACTTATCGGTGTGTGTGTGGTGTGGTGGGGGGGGGGGGGGGGGGGGGGGGGGGTTCGGGTGGTGCTTGCCGGCAACGAGAACTTCCCGCGCTCGTCTCTCCTTCCTCCGCCGCCTGGTTGTTTTGCGGACGGTACGCCCGCGCGAGCGCTCGGAATTCTTTATCTAATACTTTTGGCCGCCGTTTGTGGCTGGTAGAACCTCCAGATTGTACTCCTTTAAATTTTGTTAAATAAAGCCTTGATGATTCCTTAAAAAACTAGTTTTGCACATGGTTGTAAAAAGAATCTCCAACTTTGCACACCACTTCATGTTGGTGTCGGGCACAGGCCTTTGTTCGGAGTTTCACGGCCCAAAAAGGCGAGCTCTATCTCCTAGAACCCTCACCAAAAACAATATCACAACCAACACGAACACGAGGATTTCCCATGGAGATGGACGAAGAGAGTCGAATCGATCTCTCGTCCCTCACCGTCGACGAGGATGGAGACGACGACGAGATCATATACACCGAGGAGGAGAGCGAGGAGGAGGATGAGAACTTTACAGACGAGGACGAGACCTCCACCGAGGAGGACGACGACGACGTCGGCGACGGGGGCCCGCCTATCCACTTCGCCGAAGACCTGGCCTCGCCTCCCGAGTCGATCCTCCTCGACGTCCATGGCTACATCGACGCCCGCAAAAACGCAACCACCGCCAACGCGTGCCGCTCGAAGGGCGGCCTCATCCAGGTGACCTTCTGGGCGGCGCGCCCGCCGCGGGTCTCCTGCTTCACCGTCCACTGCGACGACGTGAAGTCCGACATATTCCCCATGGTCCTCGCCGCCGAAGACGACCTGGTCCTGCTCCGAGTCGACATTGACCCCTGCCCCACCAGTGGCAGCGTCGAGTACTACATCTACCAGGCCGCCGGCACCACACCGACGCTTCGTCTGCTCGCCGAACCCCCCACCCCCCCCACCCCCCCCCCCCCCCCCCCCCCCCCCCCCCCCCCCCCCCCCCCCCCCCGTTCGCCCGCGACATAGGCATCCTGCGTTTGCGGGACGGCGAGTTCCTCATTGCAGCGATCCGGTTTGTGGATGGTACCAACGGCGGGCAGTACGATCTCCACCTGTTCGACTCCAGGACATGGACGTGGACTACAAGGCAGATGCGCGTGGACATACCAGGGAGTTTCTGGATCAGCCCGGCCAAGGTGCTCGCCATCGGTGGCGAACGTGGCTCGATGGCCTGGGTCGACCTGTGGCGGGGCATGCTGTTCTGCGACCTGCTCGCACTTGACGACGACAACACCATGCTCCGCTACATCCCACTGCCGCCGTCGCCGAGCACGAAGCGTGAGGGCTGTCCGTCGAACGTTCGGGACATCGCCGTCGTCCAAGGCCGTATCAAGTTATTCGAGATGCGATTCAGGGAGAAGCGGCACGCCATCACCAGCACCGCCACCTTAGTTACCAGATACTGGAAAGCCACGGCATGGGAGAAGACTGATCCATGGCAGAACTGGCGCAACGACTGCGGGCTCAACATTTTCAAGGTGCCAGTGGACAAGAGTCATCCGGAACTCCCGTCTCATCTTCATGACATGGGAAGCTCCATGGGAGCCAACCTGCTCTGAGCCTGCACGAGGATGATGTCGTTAACATCATGGCCAACGCCAAGGGGTCGCGCCGCAGGGCATGGATGCTCGCCCTCCATGTCAGGAAGAAGGCCCTGAGAGAAGTCGTGGCGTTTGACGCGGGAAGCAGGGCATACAATTTTACCTACCTTCAGAGTGGGATGTCTAACCATCTGAGAATTCAGTCCTCCACCGCGTAATGTTTGGTACCCCTACCTATGTATGACCAGCTTAATTTTTGCATTCCATAGTAACCGATTGAGGTACAAATGAGCCTCAAAAGAAAGGGGAAAACACTATCAACAATCCGCCATGTCAAATAATCTAAACTCATATTCTCATAACTATACTTAAACCTCACCTAAAAGGAGGAAGAAGGAACTCTCCTCGACAACAGACCCGTCACCTCCTCGATGGCGGTGCCACGTCGACCCTCTTCCCATTGCCATTGCCATTGCCATTGCCATTGCCATTGCCGGTCTTGGGTGCCTTGTCTCCGGAGGCTAGCTCGGCCTGCACTGCTCGCCTGAGCACCTCGACGACCTCGCTCATGACAGGCCGCTCCTTGGGGTTCTTGAGGAGGCAGCTCTGCGCGAGCTTGGCAATCTCCCGGGCTGCCTTTGAGGAGTACTCGCCGCGGAGCTTTGGGTCCATGATCATGCGGAAGTTGCGGCTGTCCGGTGGGAACTGACCCACCCACTCCAGCAGCTTCTGCTCCCCCTGCGGCCGGTTCCTGTCCAATGACCGTCGCCCTGTCAGGATCTCGTACAGCACCACGCCAAAGCTCCATACATCGCTCTTTGAAGTCAGGTGCCCTGTCTCGATGTAGTCCGGCGCAGCATACCCATGTGTCCCTACAACCTGAGGACCACATGAAAATTTGCTTTCAGTAGAGAAAAATCATGCCATATACCTTACACTAATAAACTTGATGTAATAATTCGTGTGCTGTATGTCATGCTGACATAAAGTTTATGCAGCCATGTTTTTAGAAGAAAATACAACCGTGTTTCAGAAATTCAGAGTCAAGTGCAGAAAATAATGGAGGCGGTTGACAAATGGAGCACAAGCTTGGCATCAGGTACACAATCAAACAAAGATGGCTAGTCTCATTAGCCATCCAAGGGCGCTGTCTCACAGCTGATATCCTGGCCAAGAAGAAGATTACCCATAACCCATCTGTACGCTTTGTCGAATCCATCCGGAGACCGCGCTGCACATGCTCGGCGGCTGCTCCTTTGCTCGCTCGGTTTGGAACACTGTCCTGCCAAGGTTTGGGGTTCAGGCCGTGTGCCCTGCGGCTAATGAGACTAGCCTTGAGCTGTGGTGGACTAAATCAGTTGCAGCAATGACTCATGCAAACTCTACTAAAACCAGCTCCATCATCATCGCTACCTGGTGGAGAATTTGGAAAGAGAGGAACAACCGAGTGTTCAATGCTACTGCCTCAAGTCCGAGCATCATCACTCAACAGGTGCATGCCGATCTGAAAGAATGGAGGAGGGCCGGGCTGGCCGGAGCGCAGTGGATGCCGCCTGACTAAACCCTTCCTTGCTCTCTCTAATTTTACCTAACATAGTCTTAGTCTCAGCTAACTTTACTCTCTGTCGCCTCTAACTATATTTCTTGTACTCTGCTCTCTACCTTAATTAATAGAAATGGAAAATTTCGTCAAAAAAATCAAACAAAGATGGCGGATGGGCCTGGGTGCCAGCTTGGGTCAGCAACATTTAATGGCGGTAGTCAGCCAACTAAATCCTAGTGGGATGCCATATGGATCAGGCAATGCGGTTGCAGAAAACTTGAGGTTTCTCGGTTCCGGCTCAGAAGGATGGCGACGTACCGCAGTTGAGACATGAGTGTTTCCTTCCGTTGGCCCCTCTCTCGCTAGGCCGAAATCTGATAGCTTTGCTTGGAAGTCCTTGTCCAGCAAAATGTTCGACGCTTTGAAGTCCCGGTAGATTACCTAGCGAAATTGAGAAGTTCAGATTAGATTGTAAATGGGAAAAAAACCGATACTTATAGAAGAATAGAAGTTGTGTAGTGAATCATAATATGCTGGAGCCGCCAAACATCGTTTGGAAGACAGGATTTTTTTTCCAGGTTCAGACGGAAAATGGACTGAATGCTGTGAAAATATTGCGTTCTAGACACACCTTGAACACTAGCGAAAGGCCCGAGAAAATGAGTACTCTGCGAAAAATGATGTGATGATTCCTACTTTCCTTGACATCAGATATATTTCAGTATTCACCAGCCAGATGAACCTTCTTGACCAAGTACTGAATGCTTTGGTAGACTAAAATGTTTGATGCAACAGCACAGCTAGAAGAAACAAAGGAGAAATTGGATACATTCGCTACGTGTAAGCCACAGCTGTTGAAAATTGTGCTTTCAGATGCCTGGAATCTTACATGCATTTGGTGGGAAGTGGGAACTGAACATGACTTTTGCTAGTAGCATGCTTTACCCTAGCCACCTTCATGACTTTCCAGTCTAAGTTTCCTGATTGACTTTACACTGGATTTCTAGTGCATGTACCTTGTCCGCTGCCTCTAATTTCTAAAGATCAGATATGGATGCACGGCACAACAAACCATTTCTGAAGGCTGAACACTACATAAAAAGGCACATTCTTGAAAACATGCTGCCTTTCTGTAGAAATTCTCCAGGGCCATGGTAGCAGCATAATAGTTGGGCTGTAATACTATCCAGAAAATTGCCAGAGATTTCTTGCAAAATGATAAATGAATTTTTGGAAGGAACACAAAAGCAGGTGAGCGATGATGTTTGAAGTATACCTGAAGTTCTAACCCTTCATGCAGGTAAGCTAATCCTTCAGCGGCACCCAGGATTATCTGTAGCCTTCTATTCCACGAGAGAGGAGTATAAACACGGCTGAACAGGTGATCTTCCAAACTCATATTGGGCATATACTCGTAGACCAATAATCTCTGGGCCCCCTTTCACCATCAACAGCACAATATCCAAGAAGCTTTACAAGATTTGGGTGCTCAAGAACGCCAAGGAACTGTACTTCTGCCAACCACTGCTTATGTCCCTGGCAACAGAAAGATTTTAATATACAAACACATAGAAAGCTAATTAACGGTTTGATGAGAAATGGGGAAAATGTCAAGATGCTCACTCTCCTAGTAGTCTTAGAGCTTGAAGGAAAATCTAGAATGCATTGCAAGTTTTAACAAGTTTTTTTTTTGAACTGGTCTAGAATGAAGCGCTAGCTCAAAATAGAATAATATCTAATTCGACTAAAGAAACTTGAAACTATAGTGCAGAACCAGCACGAAGTCATATATTATTAGCACAAGTGATCCATACGTTAGCAATGGATAAACAGGCACGAGGCACTGAAGATTCTAGGTTTCTAGATGACTTTTCTTTTGTGCTAGGTACATGGACCAAGATTTGGTCTGGTAGTGAATAGTAGTCAACTAAGTACAGCACCATGATTTGCCCGCAAAAATACTTCAGTCTAGCCGCTGGTCTCCTTTCATTGGGCAAATTTTCGATACTGCGTTGCTGAATGCACAAGCAAGGTCGGTAAACATCGTTTTCTGGACTCCATACTTCTCCTGGGTGCCACTGAAAGAGGGGCAGAGCGTTTACTACTAATGTTTATTCAAATCTTGAAATTTTTATTATGTTTTTAAGGAAAACGATGGGAGAGGATCGTGCTGTCATTGCTCAAAATGTCAGTACGTATCCCCCCTCTGTTTGGCTGCTTTTTTGTTCCGGGTAAACACTAATGTGGCTCATTGACCCAATTTGAACATTTTGCAACTGAGAAATGTCTCCTCGTTTGCCTGCCAACTCAAAAGGGACTAATGTGGCTTGACTTTCCATAGACCAACTAAATGCTTCAAGAACTTCTCCACATCCAATTCAAGCGCCACTATGGAATCCATGAATTCTAACTCTTTGCAGTAAATAATTCCTTGCACTTCCCACTCGGCGATTCAGTGGTAACAAACTAATACGTAATAGACAGAGTAGTCAAATTTGGCAGAGCGGCACACTTCCCTCCTGTTGATGCTGAATCATCACATCACAGGGAGGGGGGGAACGGAACAGAGTGCAGCAAGATTCAGTCGCCATGGGCGTCATGTGGATAGACAGACGGCGGGTTGGTCGTGCGTGCGTACCTGGAGGCCGCGCTGGTTGAGGCGCTTGACGGCGACGGCGACGCGGTGGTCCCCCTTGCCGTCGAGCGGACGGACGGAGCCCTTGTAGACGCCGCCGAATCCGCCCTCGCCGAGCTTCTGCGCGCGGGAGAAGTCGTTGGTGGCGCCCCGCAGCTCGTCGTACTCGAAGGCGCGCAGGTGGCCGTGGCCCCGCTCCTCGTAGAGCGAGGAGATGCTCCGCTGCGAGGAGGCCGACCCCGTGGACTTGCTCGCCGGCCGCCCCGCCGAGTCGTCCGACAGGCTCGTGCTCACCGCCGACGCCGACGCCGTGGTCGTCGTGGTCATGGTTGTTGTTGTCGTGGCCGGGCCTGAGGCGGTGCCCCGCCTCCCGTTCTTGGACCTCCTCCGCTTGATCCACCCAGGCAGCCCATGCTTTCTTGGCTCGGACAGACCAAGAAGACCCTCTCCAGCTCCGGAGCTCAAGGAGAGCTCACTCGATTCCCGCGGCGGTGCCGGTGCCGGCGTGCCGCGCCAGCCAAGAAACGGACTGGTTACCGTGCCGTGCCGTGTGAGGTGAAGAGGGGAGGGGAGAGCTCGCCGTGTCAGGGTGGTTTTTGTAGGTGCGCGCGGGCGCGGTGTGAACTGGCGAACAGGAGAAGGACGGGAGAGGGAAAGGGAAAGGGGAACGGCGCGAGCGTGGAGGAGAATGAGAAAGCTCTGCGCGGTTTCGGCGAGCGCGGGGGACGGGGAGGTGGCCAGATACCCAGATGGGGACGGGTCTGGATAGAGGGCGGGGTCCGGCGAGTCAAGCTCGAAACGTGTACGCTTGTTTGTACGGGGGCGTCGCCTGTCCCCGTCCCGCACCCACCGGGTTTGAGCCATTGTTATTGCGACGCAGCTGATGAGCTCAGTGCTCACTCTGACTCTGACTCTGACTCTGAGGATTCAAATCATCACTACGGTAAAAAAATGCACTTCAGTAGTTATCTCGAACCTCAGGGTGATGCATGCATGCGACTCGCGAATATTGGAGAATCAGCAAGTATCTGATTTTTCATAGATAAATGGAGTACTCGGCTTTGGAACTGCCGCCTCGAAAGAACATTCCTCGGTTCGTCGAAGCATGAACGTTTCGTTTGTGACCATGTCTTGTCTCCACCGGTGACGCATCCGAGCTCGATCAACCCGAGAAATCATCGTCTCTAGAAAGATACTCCATATCAAAATATAACACGTTTTAGCATGTTGGGCGGCTAACTGGGTGATAAACCTATAGAAAAAAGGGTCCATTCTCTTCGTTCTTCAACGAGCAAGGTGGAGATAACAACAACCGGAAAAATATTTCTTTCACTTTCCCTCATTTAACATCAAGGATGGCTCGAAAATTCTATTATGTGAGGACAAATGGTTGGGATATACCACGTTCCATGAACAATATCCAGCTCTATATAATATTGTCCATCATAAAAGCGATACAATAGCTTCAGTTATGGAGACATCTCCTCCGAATGTGATGATCAGACCGGATTTAATCGGTTCTAAGTTTGGGGCATGGGATGTTCTTATAAGGCGATTGACAATGGTCCAACCATCGATAAATTTCGCTGAAACGTGCAAGCAAGAAAAAGAGCTAGGTGGACTCAATATATATTCAGTGGGTGTCCCTAACTTAAATATTTACGAATATGTCAAAATAAATAATGGATAACATAAACTGTACCGAAAACGGTTCTGGAAAGTGGAGTGGTGACCTAACCAAGTGGAGAAAGATATAACAAGATCTGTACAAAATATGTTGCCGACTTTGACTTGTAATTAAAAAAACTAAAGGCTACAACAGCAGCCATAAAATCGGATATACCTATTGCCACCTAGTGGACTTCTACCTGACTTTATGGTCCGTGGGTCCCATGATTAGAAATGGTCCGATGATATCGAGTTCTTGAAAGCAAATTCCACGAGCTAATCATCGCCCACGTCAGCTTACATTTTATTAGTGTAGTTGCTGACGGGATGACATAATATATAGAGACTAACGGTGTACTACTTATTAAACATCTACTTGGGCATATTACATTATCAGCATACAGTTTTAAACTTGAATCTATTAGTTGCACATTTTTATAGCAGAGCCCACATTCTTGGTGCATATATAATTTTCCGTCAACTTGTATCAAACAATATGGCGTCGCCTTGCGTTTCGGAATAAAGAGTTGGAGGGTGACTATGTGGACTGTCGAGTAGGAAAATCGAAATGAAACACGAGCAAACTTGAAACTACACTGTTAGTATGTTTTTTGAATTATGATTCACCTTTCTCAACGTCGTGGACTGTATATATACAAGCGGTGCGTCGAAGACGAACAAACAGGGTCGACCTTCGCAAGACAAAAACAGTTTCAGACAACGCCTCTGCATCGAGACGCCTGGTGAACAGCTCCGTCAGACCACACGTACGGGCTCGAACGGAAACAAAGGAGTTCAGTCGAGAGTACGTGCCACGTAGGTACGACGTACGTGCGGACCCCAGATGTCTGCCAGACGTTGCCGGCCCCCGTCCTGGTCTTGACGGGGACGCGACTGACATGGAAGCCACACGGTTTTACTACTCCATCCGTTCCAAATTAATTGACTTGGCTTTGTTTAAATACAAATATACCTATACTTGTATAGTGTCTAGATACATTCGTAGAACGGAGGGAGTACTAGAAAGGGAACGACATCAACATGCCAGTGCAGAGTTGGAGACGCTATGTCGATTCCACGGCCAGTACACTCTAGAAACATTTGCCAAAATACTTATTAAGCAGTAAGCACTACACCTTATAGCATCTTCACCCACGGGCCTCCCAATAGGCGTAAAGGGCACGCCAAACGAAAAATCCAGCCCATTAGTGCCCGGGCGCCCAACCATCAGCCTTGCCGTCGAGAGCCGATTAGTCGCGCCGCCACGTCAGATACCGACAAGCGAGCCAGCCATGTCATCGAGATAGAGAAAACCCTCAAAACCCAAATTCCCCTCCCTTATTTTCACAAATTTCATTTCTCCCGCCACGCCGCTCTCTGGTTCCTATCTTGGAGCCGTCACGCCCACCCAAAGCTCTCAAAGGGAAGGCGAAGGGGGACCACACTCGGTGTTCGCCGGCCTCACAAGCCTTCCCCACCCATGGAGAGGACGGAGGGGATATCAGATCACGATTGGCAGTAAGACTTCCTCCAGCGTTGGATAAACACAGAGGCCTGCGCTAGGCGGCGAACAAGCATACAACCATGACCGCGGCGAACCTTGCCGCCTTTAACCAACCGTTCGCTATGGGAGCAAGTCGTGAAGAAAAGAAAGGATGATTTTTTTTCGAGAATGAAGGACGGAGGATTTCATGATCTTGACATCCCACGTGTTGAACATGGACCCATTGGTAAAGGGGGCGCACGACATGTTATGTGCCGACATCCTGCAATATCTAGTGCTTGCCACGGTGACACCCACGGCGGAGGGGGGCGACATCTCGGGCGAAGACGTCCAAGGCGACATCCACGACCACGGTGACACTGTTTGATTTATCCTCGGTGCACATGGTCGGACTTTGCGGATGGCCCGGACTTTGAATTTGTGGCCTATACTTTAAATTTGTGGCCGATATTTTGAATTATGGGTGAGATTTATGTCTTTTTTCATTTGCATAAGTTTCAAATTGCAAAAAAAAAGTGACAACTCTTATAACTTGTGGTGCGCAAATCTTAACATGTTTGTACATATAGTGAGTATTGACGAAATTTATTTCATTTTGTCACGGAAATTGATTGTTCAATAATGATTGACTCTTTTAAACATTGGTAGCATTGAAAACTACAAAATTAAAGGTTTTCTCTATCTTGATAATTGTTTGCGGTAATAAACTTTTCTCGAACTAACTTTGGATCTGACTGTAGGGTATTAAGAAAACAAAGGAACTTACATTTAAAAAGGTCGTTGTTATATCTCAATAGCAATTTTTAGATAATTATTCAATTTATTTTACAAATTGACTATGTTTGTATTAAACTTTTTTACTTTTAACAATTCAGGGTATCACTAACTATTAGTTGTTTTGGATGCAACATTACATTACAATTTTCACCGCTCTATTTGGATTTTTATATCCACTAGAATAAGCCATTTAGGGTTGTTGATAAATATGATACAACATTTTCGTAAGTATCTGTTTACGGCCGTAAACATTTTGCAAATGATTTATGTTAAATAATTTTCTTATTTTGCTCGTAGACGGATAATTCGAGTTTTCCTTTGAATATAGCAAATTAGTAAAGAAACAAAAAAATCGGTTTTAACCGGCTATGCATTATTGTGTGCTTATATTGTATTGCGCTTTATTTTTGTATACAACAATATTTGGTTGGGATAGCAAATGTATCGAAATAAATAGGTTTATAGTGTATATTTTCAACCTGACTGAATCGATAACCTTGGATTGTGAAGGTATATAATGATGTGTGCCCTTGGATTCCCCATTCATGTCCTCACTATGTTTACTTTACACTAGGCATAAAAGATTAGTGGAAGTGGAACTACTTGGAGTTCACTTGGACCTTCTCCTCATGTTTGGCATTGTTGTTTTCACATACAGGAAACAGTTTCAGGTTTTCAGCTAGCACGTGCTTTTCGCAGGGCACGCGTTGAAAAGGGCAGAGCGAGCTAGGAAATTGGTCAAAGGAAGGCACTTGCGCCGTTGAGCGCACACCGGCGACAAGGAAGGGGTGCACTGCTTCTGTCCTGCGTGTGCCGTGGCCACTGCTATGTGTAAACCTCGCCGGAAACGACGACGACGGCGACGGCTGACGCCTCTGCATCGAGACGCCGGGTGAACAGCTCGGTCAGTCAAAACCCAAACCACACGGGGATCCAACGGAAATTCTGAGGGAGCAAGAGCAAATCAGCATGATCGACGGACGCAGAACGAATCAAAGGGTGTCGAATCTTATACTGAACTTTCGCGCTCGCTGGTTGTGATCCAGATCGAGGTCGTATCCAGGACAACTAGAACAGAACTACCACTATAGCTTGACGTACAGACGCCGTGAAAACCACTAGCAACAGTAATTACACAGTACAACCTGGGGTGAACATGGAGCTCGACCTCGCATCCTGTCCGCGTTAGTTACAGTATGAACACCACGTCTGAATGCGACGAGTGAACGTGGTCGGCGAGACATACCGATCGGTGCGAGAGGGACGGGACACATGGGAAGAACAGATCCGTTTCTGCGCGCTAATATCTCCCTAGACTAAAGCTCATAATTTTTCTTTCCAGTCTCCTCTCGGGATCAATTCGATGTCGTCAAAGCTAGCTTCGTGCCGTTTGTAAGTTTCTTTGCTCGTCTCCTGATATGACACAGCCATCATCTTGACCACAGAATTCTGAGCCTTGACCAGAGAAACTCATCTAGATTCAATCTCGCTACTTGACGGCAATCTTGCTCCTCCATTCTAACTCCTGCCTGACGTACGTGATCTTGCTCCTCTGAGAAACTTTCTCGAGGTTCTGATTGATCAAGATCGAGGTCGTCTCCAGGTCAAACTTGAACGGAGTGTTGACAGATGCTACTAGTCGTGAAAACAAAAGAAAACCCACTCGTAGGTAGCAACTAAATACACAGTAGAACCTGTGATGTACTGGACATGGAGATCGACCTCGCATCCGTGTTGCAGTATGAACACCACGTCTGAATGCGACGAGTGAACGTGCTCGGCCAGACGTACCGATCGGCCGGAAATTCTAGGTCGATCGGTACGAGAGGGACGGGACACATGGGAAGAACGGGATCTGTTTCCGTGACAGGTTCCGGGTGCTAATATCTCCCTTGACTAAAGCTCATAATTTTCTTTCCAGAGACTCCTCTCGGGACCAGGTCGATCTCGCCATGGCTAGCTTCGTGCCGTTAGTAAGCTTGTTTGCTCGTCTCCTGATATGACAGAGCCATCATCTTGACCAGAGAATTCTGAGCCTTAAACCAGAGAAACTCATCAAGATTCAATGTCGCTACTTGACGGCAATGTCGTCCTTGTCCTCCGCCATGGACTCGGCCAGCTCAAAGGCGTCTTCCGCCAAGCTGCCCAATCCCGTGTCCGCCTGACTACATCCACAATCCGAAGGCCGCGGATGATGCCACCGCGCCCAAGAAAATCTAAAACCCGCAGCTCACGGCATGGCACCAGCAGGACCAGGCGATGCTTCCGTCGAGCGAGGCGGTACATGGCATGATCCTCTTCTGCTCCACATCGCATGAGGCGTGGACTACCCTCGACTCGAGTTTTTCCTCTCAGTCAACGGCGCGATACTTTGCATATTCGCCTCCAGCTCTCGGAGGTGAAGAAGCTTGATTCATCTGTTACGGGGTATTGCAGCAATAAGGTGAAAGCGTTGTCAGATACGCTAACCTCCATTGGACAGCCCCTTCGACCACAGGAGTTTCTGTCCTAGTATCTGTTAAATGGTCTCGACGACGAGTACGATGTCCTTGTTGATCGGGTCTCAGCCCGACCGTTCAACACAAGCAAGGGCTAAGTGGAATCGGAGAGGATCCATCGCCATATTTGCCGAGCCCTGCCCAAGTCTCTCCCTGTGCGTCGCCGTCGGGGAAGAATACACTCGTAAAATGTGCAGACACGAGACGAGACCAGTTCACACCTCGGTTACGCACGGAGCTCCCCAAAATGCAAAAAACATATGATTTTCGTTTTTTTTCGCTCGTTCCCCTATTCATTTGAATTCTTCGACAGTTCGCTTATGAATTACGATTCACCTTTTCTGCACCTCGTAGGACTGCATGCACGCGTTCCGTGGAAGACGAACAGACAGGTCGAAATTTTGCAAACCAAAAACATTTTCAGGCTTTCAGCTACGTACTACTATTTCACAGGGCACGCGTTGAAAAGGGCAGAACTAGCCAGGAAAATGGTCAAAGAGCACGACTGACAAAGGGTGCACTGCTTCGGGACAGCAATGCTTCTGTCCCTGTGTGTGCCGTGGCCACTGCTACGTGGAGAAGATATCTAGTGCTACCGCCCCTTAGGCTGCTCCACGTGCTACCGCGAAAGAAACATTTTTGAATATTTTAAAAACTTCTACGAAAAATCATGAATGTTCATAAGATATGTTTGTACAACCTCAAAAAATTAGAGCTCAAAATTCGAAATGAACATTAAGAAATAAAAAGAAAAATCTGTCATGAATAGTGTCACCGTGTCACAAAAGACAAAAGCAAAAGAATGACACTATTTATGCCAGATTTTTTTTTGTTTCTCAATATTCATTTCTAGTTTGGAGGTGAAACTTTTGGAGGTTGTACAAACATACCTTGTGAACACCCACGATTTTTTCATAGTTTTTTTTGAAACATCTGAAAGTATTTTCTTCGACGGTAGCACGTTGAGCATCCTAAGGTCCGACTAGATATCTTCTCCTGCTAGAGTGCATATCTAGTGATCCCATCTATAACATGCTCCCATGCTCCCATTTTTGAAAAATTCAATTTTGGTAGTTTCAAAAATTCTGCAAAAAATTGAGAATGTTAACACGGAATGTGTCGACATGCTCCAAAAATTACAGATCCAAAATAGAAATACACATTGAGAAACAAAAAAGACAAATATAGCATGAATAGTGTCACTGTTTTTTTTTTGACACTATTCATGCTATATTTGTCTTTTTTGTTTCTCAATGTGCTTTTCGATTTTGGATCTGAAATTGATGGAGCATGTTGACACATTCCGTGTCAACATTCACACTTTTTTGCAGAATTTTTGAAACAACACATTTTGAAATTTTTCAAATGGGAGCATGGGAGCATGGATGGGGTGGGATCACTAGATATTCTCCCCTCCTGCTACGTGTAAACCTCTCGGGAGACAACATGGTCTTGACTCTTGACTGACATGAATGCCACACGGTTTTCGATACAGAACGGCATCAACATGCCAGTGCAAAACTGGAGACGCCATGTCGACTATGGGGCACGATCGAGAGATTCCACGGCGAGTACACTCTACACACATTTGTCAAAATATTCATTAAACACTACACTTTACAGATGCATTTTAAGGTGTATACTACTCCCTCTGTATCATATTATAATATGTTTTAGGTATTCCATACGGACAAAATATGAAGTAAAAGAAATATCTTACCCGTAATGTGTTTCCAGGGAATATGAGCAATGTTTTTGTAATTGTGATCCCAGTTGTTTCGGACGACTTCAAGAAGATCTCATTGCACCAAGCTATGCGAAGATGCTCTAGACACTTTGGAAGAGCAGACAGATCTTGGATGAAGCAGCAATAAAAATTGTTAATTTTCTTGAGCTCTTTTAGAGAATTTATACTTGACTGCAACACATTCCATGTACACCACCTAATATCAAGGGTCTCGAGATTAAGAAAGTACCTAAGTTCGGGCGCAGATCCCCTTTGGACCTATATCCTTGCCGACCAACCATTCGGGAAATGCCTCAGCCATTGTAGGAGGTAATTTCTAATCTCTCGAGATAAGGAGAAGGACACAGAGAATGAAGTATCTCTATTTTAAGGTCAGGCTGCCCCATTTCTTGTTGCTCCCACTTCAAAAGCAGATTGCGCTCTTAACATTTTAGGACAATTAATCACAAATGTTAGAAGTTAATTATGTTTGTATTAAACTTTTTTACTTTTGACAATTTTGGATATCACTAAATATTAGTAGTTCTTTTGGATACAACATTACATTACATTTTTCATCTCTATGGTTGCCTTTTTATATCCACCAAGAATAAGTCATTTAGTTTTGGTGATAAATATAATACAACATTGTTGTAAGTATCTGTTTGTGGTCATAAACGTTTTGCAAATGGTTTATGTTACTCCCTCTGGTCCGTAAAAACATTCGTGAGAAAGCAGCGTATGTAGCACAAATCATACGTATAACCTCCGACCCTCTTTCCGGATCGGAGGGAGTAAATTATTTTCTTCTTTTGCTCATAGACATATAAATCGCGTTCTCTTTAAATATAACAAAAATTGTGAAGAGATAAAAAATATGTTTCAACATGCTATGTATTATTGTGTACTTATATATCAGTGCGATTTATTTTTGTATAAACCAATATTTTGTTAGGATACCAAAACCTACAAAGCTTCGTAAATATATAGCAGTATAGGTTTATATAAAGAGTATATTTTCCACCTGACTGAACCGATAACTTTGGAGTGTGAAGGTACATAATGATGTGTGTCCTCGGATTCCCATTCAGGTCCTCACTTTGTTTACTTTACACTAGGTAGAAACAAATCAGTGAAACTCTAGCTACGTGTTGTTTTGGAGTTCACTTGAACCTTTTTCTCATGGTTTGCATTGTTGTTTTAAGAAGATACATTAACACATAGTCGAAGCCTGGTACAGACATGACTCCGATTGTCGGATTATCGTTTTGTCATATTATCGAATTCTTCAAAGCAAATGATGCAATTCTTTTTCTTTTTTTGCCAAGGAAATAATCTATGACCAAGGTATATGAGTTTTATCCTAATTACAAGCACGAATGGTTTCGTCTGGGCCAGATTGGACTCATGTTTCAGAAGTAGGCCCCGCTTGGATTGACGGGACAAAATACTGCTCCGTAATTTTTTCCGGCAGTTGCGCTGGAATTTCTGCCGGAGGTCGGGACGTCCTTAATGTTTCCGCCCGTATTCCCTAATATACGGTGAACCAATCGGGGCCGTAAGGGTAATACATCACTCACGTCCACTTACACTTTATTAGTGTACATCACTCAAGTCCTTACATGTAACTCTTTTGCTTATTGGCTTTTGTTTGTGGTTTATAGATCCAAATAAAAAAAATATGTGTATGGACTTGTTCTATTTGCAGGACTTGAACTATCCTCAAAATGGGCTCGGGGATGACGGCGGCAGCAGCTTCTAAGTGTGTGTATGTGATGCGCGTTGATTCTGGACCGTTTTGTGCTACCGACTCGTTATTGGATGATTAGTTGAAGCCTTCGAATTTAAATGATGTGTGTTAGTGTGTGAGGTCGGATATGGAGCACTTTTTCAAGGGCACGTGTTGAAAAGGGTAGCCGGGAAATTGGTCAAGGAAGGCACTTGCGCGCTCCCGCACCGCCGATCGAACAAGAGGTGCACAGTGCACTGCTGCGGGACGGTGTTGCTTATGTCCTGTGTGCCGCGTGCCCATTGCTACGTGTAAACCTCTCGGAGACGACGGGGGAATTGACGATAACCCCCTTTGTTCGCGGATCCTTGCTCACAGGCCCCTTTTTCGCTACCACTGACATGTGGGGTTTAAGTGACCTGGGAGGTTATCATCAAATCTCCCCACGAATCACAGGGGGTCAAATCTGGAGGATTACTGAACAGATCGAGGTCATCTCTAGGTCAACTGGGCCACGGACGCTGAAACGAATCACAGGGGGTCAAATCTGGAGGAGTACTGAACTTTCTCTCGCTGCTCTGATCCAGAATTCCAGATCGAGGTCATCTCCAGGTCAACTGCAACGGCAACTACCACTATAGCTTGACAGATGCTGTGGAAACAAAGGAAACCACTAGAAGCAACTAAATAGACAATAGAACCTGTGATGTACTGGACATGGAGATCGACCTCGCATCCTGCGGTATGAACACCACGTCTGAATGCGACGAGTGAGCGTGGTCGGTGAGACGTTTCCCATCGACGGGAAATTCTAGGTCCATCGGTACGAGAGGGACGGGACACATGGGAAGAACAGGTTCTTCCGCTAATTAGTATCTTGCTTGACTAAAGCTCACAATTTTCTTTTCCAGTCTCCTCTAGGGATCAGTTTGATGTCGTCAAGGCTAGCTTCCTGCCTTTTGTAAGCTTCTTTGCTCGTCTCCTGATATGACAGAGCCAAAATCTTGACCAGAGAATTCTCAGCCTTGCACCACTACTGTAAACGAAACAGGTGAATGGTGAACAGCCCCCAGCTCTGATGACTCACCGGTGAACTTATCTTTAACAATTTGCACAGGCTGGCAAACTGATTGTCGTCAGAAGATGGCACATTAGTTCGCACGAGGAAGCTAGAAACTATGGAGTGTGACTGGAAATACAATAACATAGCAGTACCTGGGACGCCTTTCCCCACTAAAATTCAGTCAACATATTGTCTGACTCATTTCTTTACTCCCTTTTGGGGAGCGGGAGGAGAGTGTTCGGTCTCAAGGGGCATGGCCACTGAAGATCTTGAGATCTTCTCTCTATCTATGAGGAGAAAGCTCGGTGCTCCGAGTTTCTGCCGGCCCGCGGCCGTGCGAGATGCGATCAGCCGCACAAGAGTACAAGACACGATAAATGGCAAGAGCAAAAACATTCACTACCGGAAAATCACTCTTCGCCGTGTGGTCAAAAGTTCAAAACACACGGCGAAGACCGGAATCTACCTCGGCGAAGCGTTCGCCGAGAGAGGCACTCGGCAGAGACCTCTCGGCGACAATCGCCTCGGCGACGCCTCTTCGCCGAGTGCTTTCTATCGGGTATACACGGCAACGTCTTCGCCGAGACAATTTAACGGACACCCGGCGAAGAAAAGGTAATCCGGTCCGTCGACTGTCAGATGTGTGTCAGTACTTCGCCGAGTCTGGGCGTGTCGGCGCTCGGCGAAGAAGGAACGCACAGGCGGCGCCACGTGTCCTAGAAATTGGGTGCCGGCGAAGGCTTCGCCGACATGGCCTTCGCCGAGTGCCGGATTCCTTTGCCGGGAGGACGCTTTGCCGAGAACTTCTTCGCCGAGCATTTTTATCGCCGAGTGTTTGCATTTTGCCGAGTGCCTGGTGTTCAGCCGGTCTCGGCGAAGGCAACTCCCAGGAGAGACCATATGGCACCTCTTCGCCGAGAGCCGTCTCGGCAAAACCGAAAATCTCGGCGAAGGATGTTCCCAGGTGACCAAATGGCACCTGTACGCCTCTTCGCCGAGAGCCCTACTCGGCAAAGGCAGGTTCGCCGAGTATAGCACACGGCGAAGATAGTACATTGTGCCAGATTTTGCTGCTTTTTAAAAATCCCTGCATTTTAAACACAATATATGCATATATATATATCAATTATATCACTGGATCACTCCCAGAACATTGAAAGGAGACACATATAACAAAAATATCGCACACATTGTCCGAAAGTTCACAAAATAGAGTCCACAAGTTCATAAGCACACAACCCAAGGTCAAACAAGTCCAAAATACATCGCACTAGTTCACAGCTAGCAGGAAATGCCACAAAATCAGAGTAGCACAAGTCCAGTAGTCACCGAATCCTACAAGATTGAAAGATATAAGCATTAGTTTCAAAACATGTGTGTGGAAATGTGGGTATTGACATGTATTTGGGACCTGAGCTTACCTAGAGTCACTCGGGGTTGTTGGAGGCCGATGGCGCTGATGATGGGCTTGCAGCCCCGCCTCCACCATTCCCTCCGTCTTCACCATCCGCGGGAGTGTGGGATCCAGACGATCGATTGTCCTATGAAGATTCAGAAGTGGCATACAAATTGTTCATACAAAATATTACATCACAAATGGTTCATACAAAATATTACATCACAAATGGTTCATACAAACAGAAATTCTAAATCGACGAGTACAAAGCTTCAGAAGCCTGTGTCTACGTTTGGATCATAACTTGGACCAGGATCATCATCATCACTATCACGATTGTACCACCAATCTTCTACGTAGTCTAGAGGTGGACCGCTCGGCTCCTCTACATCGGGTAGGTGCATCCGTTCAAGAAGCTCCATGTCTTTCTGGTTGACAACCAGCTCACCGTCCTCTTGCCCATGGTCGACTCTAATGCCATCGTCGTCTTCTTCCATTTCATCTACAGTAGGCAAGGTGATGTTCAAACGGCCTGACAGCCCATCTTCTTGATAAAACTCTCCCTCGTAGGTGTTCGGGTTTAGGCGGTGGTGGTAGTCGTCATCGTTAGGGGTAGGTACTTTATTACGCGGCGGTACCGAGATCACTACATCCCACCCTAGTAGACGTTTCACAGTTTTGCATGGGTACGGGAGATAAAAAACTTGGATGGCTTGGTGTGCTAGGATATAGACATCATCACCCGCGTAGACGGATTCTCGCTCAATTTCGACCAACCCAATTTCAGGTCTTCGTCTCACTCTTGTTGGATTGAACCAATGGCATTTGAAGACAACAGGGTTCTTCTTTTTGCCGAATTCACAATCCAGTTCAATTATTTCCTTGACTATTCCATAGTAATCAAGGTCACCTCGCACTTGGCATAAGACCCCGGAATTTCTTGTCTTCGGGTTTGGCCGAGTTTTTTCGTAATGATCGGTATGGAAGCGGAACCCATTCACGTCATAAGAATTATAGGTCTTGACGGCATAGGTGCATGAGGTAAGTTTCTTCAACTCGGGCCTCATGTCCGGGTCGGATATTCCCTACAAGTGCAATAGGAACAAGTATGATATATTAGTGTTGACGAAACGTATTGCACAAACATGGAATGAAACAAGGGGATATTCCCTACTTTAGCTTTGAACCATGGAATGAAACCGCCGCCTCCTTGACCCCCCTTTTTAAAAAGGACCAACTTGTCATTGTCGGTACATGGTCTTCGATGTTTCCATGTTTCTGTCTCAAATAACCTATGAATGGCAACGATCAAGGAACGGAGTTAGTCCACAAACTAGGAAATGGAAGTGTGCCGAACAATTCACTGAGCACTTACTCAATGTAGGGTTGTACTTCCGTCGTGTTCTTCAAGACATAAGATGTAATGTTCGTCCACTCATCATATGATAATTTCTTCTTCTTGTGGCCACTTGATTTGCCACCGGAGCCGATGAAAATGCTAAGTTCAGGTAGATCTTCCGGGTTGGCCATATTGAGACGAGGCACTGGATTATGAACAGTGGTAAGATTGTCACTATAGAACTTAGTGGTGAAGTTTGACACCTCCTCGTTCAGTGTTGCCTCAGCTATGGATGCTTCGATGCGGCATTTGTTCGTGCTTTTCTTTTGAAGGTCCTTCTGCTCTCTCTCAGTTGCAAACATCCAACGGGTCTGCACAGGCCCCCCAATCTTGCCTCGGTCGCGAGATGCACCAACAAATGTTGCATGGGATTGAACATGCCTGGTGGAAAGATAGCCTCTAGCTCGCAAATCAACTCGGGTGTCTGTTCCTCCAACTCTTCAATCACCTTGATATCTAATTCTTTAGCACAAAGCCGGCGGAAGAAATAGCTCAACTTTGCCAAGACTAGCCAAATTTCCTCATCGATATAGCCTCGAAACATGACCGGCATTATCCGCTCGATCCATACGTGATAGTCATGACTCTTGAGCCCACCTATCCGCAACCCAGCCAAATTCACTCCCCTCATTATGTTAGCTGCATAGCCATCAGGGAAGAATAGGTGATCCAGGACCCACTGGAGAATTTGTTTCCTTTGGGCCCTTGTTGGGGTGAAACGGGCCTTTGGTTTGGACCATCCTTTTTTGACTGTGCCGGGAGGGTCCATCTTCATGTTTGGCCTATCACATAGCGCCTGCTGATCGACTCTAGCCTTGACATTATCCTTCGACTTCTCGAGGTCCATTAGTGTGGACCAAAGGGCCTCGGCGATATTCTTTTCAGTGTGCATTACATCAATGTTATGAGGAAGAAGGAGATCCTTAAAGTAAGGGAGCTTCCAGAAGCATGGAATGTGTGTCCACTGGTGTGTGTCTCCATAACCCACAAAGCCATTCCCATCTGCATTGGGCACAAGAGCTTCTAGCTGAGCCTTAATGGCGGCACCATCCATGGTAGGTATTGGTACATATGCATCAACAACTACATCTTTCAAGAACTTCTTTGCGTCTCTCTTGAATCTATGACCAGGTTTAAGGAACTGGCGATGCTTATCAAAACAAGAATACTTGCCGCCCTTCGTCAGCCAAACGAAAGTCATAGCCTGCATGCACACTGGGCAAGGCCACTTCCCGTGCGTACACCATCCGCAGAATATCGCGTGCCGGCAAGTCATGCAGGGACGTGTGGTACCAGACGTACATAGTGAAGTGCTCCTTTGTTACGGCGTCGTACGTCCGTACCCCTTGCCAGGCAAGCAACAAATCATCCACCAACGGCTCCATGTACACACTCATATTCTTCCCCGGATATTCAGGCCCTGGAATTATCAGTGACAAGAACATGTTCTGTTTTTGCATGCAGACGCCAGGGGGAGATTCAACGGAATGACAAACATCGGCCAACAACTATATGTGCAAGCAGACATACCATATGGGTTGAACCCATCTGTTGATAAGGCAACTGCTACACTCCTGTTTGAGCCCGCTTTTTCGGGATACTTCTCAATGAATTTCTTCCATGCAACACCATCAGACGGATGTACCATCTTCTCAGGACGATACCTCTTCCCATCTATCGGCCATCTCATTTGTTGGGCAGATTCGTTGGTCATAAAAAGCCGTTGGATCCTCGGTAGGAATGGAAGATACCGAAGGACCTTTTTGGCTACTGTGAGCTGCGTCTTCTGACCATCACCGCTGTCGACCTCCATATACCTAGAGGACTTGCACTTGAGACAGTAGTTTTCATCGATGTGTTCTTTTCTAAATAACATGCAGCCCTTTGGACAAGCATCTATCGGCGTATATTCCATCTTAAGTGAACCGAGGATTTTCTTCGACTCGTACATGTTCTTTGGCAGAATATGTGTCTCCGGTAGAAAGAGGCAATAACATGCAGGAATGCATCAAAGCAATTAATGCTTACGTGATACTGGGACTTGACAGCCATCAGGCGACTTATGGAATCAAGTTGAGAAACCTTTGTATGGGCGTGGAGGGTTTTCTGCGAGGCAAACAAAGTATCATAGAACTCCTTTGTGCTCTTGTCCGTCTCCCCTCTGCATCTTCGGTTGGAATTTCAGGTGCACGTGCATTAGCGAATTGATCTAGCATTCTATCAGCCCCAGTATCAAAAGCCGTTGATGCCTCCTCGGTGCGCTGTCGCGCGACCTTCTTCCCTCTAGATGCACGCTCGCCATGCAAAGTCCAACGATGGTAGTCTGGCATAAACCCTGACTTGGCAAGGTGAAAACCCATGTCGTCCTTTGTTTGGCGACGCTGGTTTTTGCAACATTTGCACGGGCACCAAGTTAACCCAGGATTTTTAGCAAATGCAAACTCCAGAAACTCTAAGGTCTTAGTCAGCCATTCATCGGTCATCTGACTCGCACCGGCTCGGCCACTGTACATCCAATTACGATCCTCCATCTCCACACTGAATAATGCAGACATATATTTAACAAAAAGATTCATGCATCATTAATTTAATTATTTACAGAACTATAGATTTTACGCGTTGAATGCACTCACCTATATCTACTAGGTAAAGCTAAGGCCATCCCACCCGAGCATGTGTAGCTTGTGTTCGTTTCCATGTCCTACTCCTATCCAAGACAGAATTTCGGCAGCACCTCCCCGCTGCTCTCCCAATACACGTCTCGACAAAGTTTCGAGAGATTGTGTATCCGGAGAACAACATGGGAGGCGCCACCGAAATTCTGTCTCGGATAGGAGTAGAACATGGAAACGAACACAAGCTACACATACTCGAGCTGTCCAAAACGTGGACAATTCGAAACGGCCACGGTTATAAAAGATATAGCTCTTTGTATATAAATATATACCCTGGACAAGGTGTATACATAAATATATACAAACAGCTCTTTATATATAAACATATACCCTTGACAAGGTGTATACATAAATATATATAAAGAGTTTCATCTTTATAACTATAACCCTTCCGAACGGGAGACACCTAGGGTTACGCGACTTGTTTGGTGAGCTACAAAATAATGCAACCTAGCAAGAGGAGCGGAAGAGCGTCATTACCCTCGAAGCGTGATCGGCAAGAAGATGGGGAATCCTACGGCTCCATCAAAATCCCTGCCCTACGACGAAGCTCCCGGCATCAAGCTCGTCTCTTTTCCATGCATCAAACACTGAATTTAACAATCAGACAGTTATATACATATAAAAGAAAAACAAACAAAAATTATTGGATGTTCTAGCTCGGCTACTACTAAACTAAACTAACAAAAACTAAACTAAATAGTGACTAACTACTACTGAGCTAAACTAACAAAAACAACTGAACTAACTACTGACTAATCCTAAGCAGCAACTAAACTAACCAGTGACTAACTACTAACTAACCCTAAGCAACTAACCCTAACCGTAGCAGGGGTGGCAGCGGCCCGGGAGTGGTGGCGGCGGGGGTGGCAGCGGACCGAGCGAGTCGGAGGTGGAGCAGAGGAGGCCGGCTGGGGTCGGAGCGGCGGCTGGAGCTGCGAGTCGGAGGTGGAGAAGAGGAGGCCGAGTCGAGGTGGAGTAGAGGAGGCCAAGGGTGCCGGAGCAGGAGCCGCGTCGAGGTGGACGAGAAGAGGCCGAGGGTGGTGGCGGCGGAGGGTGGCAGCGGCGACAGATCCAGGGGCCCCGGGAGTGGTGGCGGCAGGGGGTGGCAGCGGCCGGGAGTGGTGGCGGCGGGGGTGGCAGTGGACCGAGCGAGCTGGCGGCGGCAGCGGAGGGAGCGGCGGTGGGGGTGGCGTGGGTGGGAGTGGTGGCGGTGGCGGCGAACGGCGGTGTGGTGCGGCGAACGGCGAATTGGGGAAAGTGTGTGCGTTTCGGGAGCCAAAATTTCCCTAAGTCCCCGCCGTTTCTTTGCCGAGTGGGCTTCTTCGCCGAGTGTCCCACTCGGCAAACACCATTTATTATTTTAACATTTCATTTTATATTATTCTTTTTGTTAGTTAATTTTTGCTCTTGAAACCTCCCACCACACTCTAACACATATGATATGGCACCACCTAGTTTTTGGTGTGGTTCCGACGCTCCGGGGCCTCGGTTCCGTCGAAACCCCCCCCACAGTTGACCGGAAGTCAACCGTGTCGTCTACCCCTTCCACGGGCGTCGAAAGGGGTAGCTCCGAAGACTTTTCTCCTTGGTTGTGTTTGGTTAGGTCATATGAACATTTGAAACCCAGTTTGGCCCATGTTTTCACATGATTCCACCCGTTGCACCCGAAATGGGAGTTTCCACCTAGAAGAGCAGAACCTTCGAAGGGGATAAGTGTGGTGTGTGAAGCCGGTCACACCTCGGAGTCTCATGTTTGCTCTTGAAACCTCCCACCACACTCTAACACATATGATATGGCACCACCTAGTTTTTGGTGTGGTTCCGACGCTCCGGGGCCCCCGGTTCCGTCGAAACCCCCCCACAGTTGACCGAAGTCAACCGTGTCGTCTACCCCTTCCACGGGCGTCGAAAGGGGTAGCTCCGAAGACTTTTCTCCTTGGTTGTGTTTGGTTAGGTCATATGAACATTTGAAACCTAGTTTGGCCCATGTTTTCACATGATTCCACCGTTGCACCCGAAATGGGAGTTTCCACCTAGAAGAGCAGAACCTTCGAGGGGATAAGTGTGGTGTGTGAAGTCGGTCACACCTCGGAGTCTCATGTTTGCTCTTGAAACCTCCCACCACACTCTAACACATATATATGGCACCACCTTTTTTGGTGTGGTTCCGACGCTCCGGGGCCGGTTCCGTCGAAACCCCCCACAGTTGACCGGAAGTCAACCGTGTCGTCTACCCCTTCCACGGGCGTCGAAAGGGGTAGCTCCGAAGACTTTTCTCCTTGGTTGTGTTTGGTTAGGTCATATGAACATTTGAACCCAGTTTGGCCCATGTTTTCACATGATTCCACTCGTTGCACCCGAAATGGGAGTTTCCACCTAGAAGAGCAGAACTTCGAAGGGATAAGTGTGGTGTGTGAAGCCGGTCACACCTCGGAGTCTCATGTTTGCTCTTGAAACCTCCCACCACACTCTAACACATATGATATGGCACCACCTAGTTTTTGGTGTGGTTCCGACGCTCCGGGGCCCCCGGTTCCGTCGAAACCCCCCACAGTTGACCGAAGCCAACCGTGTCGTCTACCCCTTCCACGGGCGTCGAAAGGGGGTAGCTCCGAAGACTTTTCTCCTTGGTTGTGTTTGGTTAGGTCATATGAACATTTGAAACCCAGTTTGGCCCCATGTTTTCACATGATTCCACCCGTTGCACCCGAAATGGGAGTTTCCACCTAGAAGAGCAGAACCTTCGAGGGGGATAAGTGTGGTGTGTGAAGCCGGTCACACCTCGGAGTCTCATGTTTGCTCTTGAAACCTCCCACCACACTCAAACACATATGATATGGCACCACCTAGTTTTTGGTGTGGTTCCGACGCTCCGGGGCCCCAGGTTCCGTCAACCCCCCCCCCCCCCCCCCCCCCCCACAGTTGACCGGAAGTCAACCGTGTCGTCTACCCTTTCCACGGGCGTCGAAAGGGGGTAGCTCAAAGGACTTTTATACTTGGTTGTGTTTGGATGGGTCATGTGAACATAATTAACCTGATTTGGGCTCCTGTTATCACATATTTAATCTCGAGGGGGATAAGTGCGGTGTGTGTGAAGTCGGTCACACCTCCGAGTCTTGTGATATCACATGTGAGTTTTCTTTTCTTTTCCCTTAATTAATTGCCTTACAGCAGGTGATTCACGCATGGTAGGTGGCTGTCGGTGGAGTGGATAAGATCACATATTCCGGGTATGTGGTGACAAGAATACATTTAATTAAAAAACACACACATTTAATATCGAAGACATATTTGATTTAACGTTAACACATAACGAGCACATTCCGGAACCGCCGATACATAATTGACTAACAAACAAATAAACATGTAGAACAAATTACAACAATCACGAACAACTAACAAATTAATGAAAACCTACGATCTTCTCATCAAATATCTTCTCCTCGGCCGATCCCATGCCAGATGGACCTCCGAAGCAGTGGCCTCCCGTCCTGAAGAACGGACCCGGGTCGACGACCTGCTCCACATGGATTTGGATAGTATGAACCAGTGACGGTTTCGTCGTGGTTGAGTAGGGGGCGTCAAACTCAGACGGTGGAAGCTCAGGCTCTGGCACCTCCACATCGTAGATGGTAGGAACTTCTGATGGATTCTTCATCCATGCCATCACACTCAGGTACCAGCTGTCCTCCGGCTTGAGCATTTCCACAAGCTGCCCACCTAGCCTGTTGATGAACTGGTTCACGGCTTGGGGCTCCCACACCTCCCGTGGGAACCTCTCAAACCTCGGCTTCGTTAAGTACGGCAGCTCCGATGGCCGCCCTCCGTGCCCACGATGCCAACGGCTCATCGCGAGCGTCTCGCCGTTGACGGCGAGGCCGGGGGAGGCATGGAGGACGCGAGTGCAGTCCTCGCTGAAGCGGAAGCGCACGAAGAAGTCGAATGGCGACGCGCAAACCTCCACCTTGACGTTGCGGCGGTTCACACCGCACTGCACCACCACCGCCCCCACGACCGTCTCCGGCGACACCGGTGGTCGGCTACCTCCCACCGTCGCCATCAGTGCGTGCCCGCTCCACTTCTCCTCCAGCTTGACCATGCCGGGAGTGCGAGACAACACACAGTGCCCGCGCTCGGAGTCTTCAAGCTCACTCCACATCCTTCTCCGGAGACGCGGTACGACGACTATCTACGACGGGGTAAATATTGCAATGGGCGAATTTGTGTGTAAAAGATCAGTGGCCGGCCGGGGTCTTTTATAGCCTTCCCACCAGCTATCCGCCCAAAATTTCCCGCCCAAAAATTCCCGCCAAAAAAACCATCAAAATTTCCCGCCGAAAATTTTACCACCCAAAAAATTTGCAGGTCGCGTAATAAACAAGATAAAATACTTTGAGACTAAACACATCGATGAACAAATCATACGGTTTCCCCGAGCTACAGTCCCACACTGGCTGCGATATCACATGCAGTGTGGGACTGAGCTCGGGAATCCGGATGATTTGTGTTGGACGACACGAATTAATCTGAAAAACAACTTGTGTTGAATACCTAAATATAGCTGAAACAAAACACACGGTTTCCCCCCAGCTATAGCCCTACAGTGATTCACGGTCGAATGCCGTTGCATTCACTGTAGGACATAGCTGGGGAATCCGAATGTTTTGTGTTTGAGCACAAGCTAGAATGAGTGAGTAACCTGTCTGAGAGGTGGAGTATTTATAGGCGTCGTTAGGGCTGAGAAACTGGCGCGAAAACACCACACGCAGGAGAGGGGAAAGAGCGGGAAACCCCTAATTTCGCCGAGCACGGCCCTCGGCGAAGATTGCTGCTCGGCGAAGAATTGGCGCGTACTGAAATTTTATCTCTCGCCCACCTATTTTGCCGAGAGCAGTTCTCGGCGAAGACCAACACCCGGCGAAGAAATGGCGCGGAACGAAATTTTCCTTCCCGCCCATTCCTTTGCCGAGTGCCGTCCACCGACAAACTCGGCAAAGAGGATTAAGTTTGCGAGGCAATCGCAAAAAATTTTCGCGCCAATTCTTCGCCGAGTGCCGTCCACCGACACACTCGGCGAACTGTTTACAGAAAAGGCGGCAAATATCAAAAGTTTCCCACGCACACGTTACCGAGGGTGGCTCTCGGCGAAGAAAAGGCATCCCATCTTTGCCGGGTGCGACACTCGGCGAAATTCACGCATCGCCGCGGAAATGTGGGACCCAATGGCAGGCGCCACGTGTCATCCGTTTCGCCGAGATCTCAGTATTGCCGAGTGTTTTCTGTGATCGTCGCCGAGAAAACGGTCTTCGCCGAGGTCTTTATCCACGCAGTGCCGGCGAACGTGGTATTTGCCGAGTGGTCTCGGCTTCGCCGAGTGTCATATGCGCGGTGACGGCTTAGACGCTCTTCGCCGAGTCAGCCCGACATTTTGCACTCGGCAAATGCGAGACCACTCGGCAGAGAGGGATTTTCCCGTAGTGATTTTGAAATGTCAAAACAAAATTTAACAGAAAATTGGCGCGTATAACTCAACATATATGGAAAGAAAGAAATAACCGAATTTTCAATAACAAGGCTAAGGTGGCCATGGACTGAAGAACAAGATCTGGGACGAACTTCTCGACTGGAGACGCGCTGGTGTCCTAATGAAGATGTGGCCTCTCAACGAGTAGTTACTTTTCTGTAAATGTGCTAATAGTAGATAGATAGACTATACCTCCCCTACTTACTCACTTACTGTCTTACTTACACCTGCTGTAAATTCTATACTCTGTAACCCAGACTTCGCTGGCATTTGTCCCAGCTATTCTTCTTAATGAAAACGAAGCAGCGCCTGCTGTTTTCCCTCAAAAAACAACTCAACATTTCATAATTTCGAGGGAAACCGACCTTTTTTGGCTTTGTGGCACCGAATTTTGTGTTCTATACATACGACACAAAAAATGTCCGTTTCCGGACTTTGTGATTGTAAAGAATGTCGACATATACTTGTAAAATGTTTTGCCAATTTTCTACCATTTCGAAATGCAACTAAAATACATGTTAAGAACCAGGAACATATACCCCAGCGTGCCAAACATCCAGAGCTTCGCGGTGGAGCCAAAACGGGAGCATATATACTCCCGGGTACGGCTGCTACAAGACCCGTTCTGGTGTCAGTTTACATTGACATTGTCGTGTACTGTATTTTCTTCTGAAGTTTCTGAACCTCTGTTGGTGGTTCAGGGTTTTGGTATCGACGTTTGTCGAGAGCTTCGCGGGCTGCTGATGTACGGCGTGGCGAAGCTTGAGTTTCTGAACACCTTTTGCTGCTGTGATCTACCTCTGGTAGGTATCCCAGCACGCGGGTAAACATTACAGTCGATCGGCAACAAGAAAAACATCAATGTTCAGAATCATTTAGTTTTAGTTTTAGTGTTCTACTTGTTTGGAAACACTCAATTCAGTACGGGACTAACTCTGGAACTGAAACTGAATGATGATCCAGGGCACGGGGCACATTCACGAAGGGACTGACAGAAATGTGATTGGTGATGGATCAAGAAGACGATCTCCTTATGGATGAACAAAAACATGACAACAGCTCGAGCTTATTCAGTACAGCCTTTAATAGGAACAACTAACTTGTCACATCTATGAATCTTTGGTATCTAGAACAAACTGTGAATGCTCATAGATCGAGAAAAACGATCGGGTTATCCGCTTATGGATGAACAGGAACATGACAGCCTTTTATCGAAACGAGGATCTAAACAATAAGATAACAGCAGCTCATACATAATGTTCAATGCTACAATTCTGGTTGATCCAAAAATTAAGGATCATCTGCCGCGTTTGAAAGCCCTCCACATTCTACAGTAAGGCGAAGACACCACCTTGTGCACGAAGGTCTCCGTGTCCGCGCACAAGGCGTCCACCATCGCGGCAAGCTCCATTAGCTCCTGGGCGAGCACCTGGTCGTCACCCCGAACTCCGCCGCGTCTCGCCAGAGCCTCCCGGCCCTCTCGGCGAACCCCTCCGGCCTCCACGAGGCGCTTGACGGCGGGATCGTGAGCACCCTCCACCGCGGCCGCGTGCACCTGTTCGGCGACCGCCTCGGTCGGGAACACGGGCATGGAGTCCCCGCTCTGGGGCGTGTCCCTGGCAATGTGCGTGAGGTACTCCACGGCGGCCAGGTAGACGACGTCGAACTCCTTCGCCTCCGCCAACATCCTCAGGCAAGCGACCCGCAGGTGGCGCGCGCCGGCGGCGACCTCCTCGACCCCCGCGCGCGTGGCGTCGAACCACGCCGCCTTGACGCGCAGGGTCTCCGCGAGTGCCGGCTCCTTGGCGGCGAAGTGGGCGGCGCCACGGCGGCAGTAGTCCCTGTGGCCGGCCATGATCTTGATGACGTCGACGGTGCTGTCCTCGAGGCTTTCTGCCCAATCAAGCTGGGAGAAGGCGTGCAGATGAGCCCGCATGTCGGGGGGGCGGGGGGGGGGGGGGGGGGGGGGGGATTGCATCTCACGCTCCAGTTCACCCAGGGCTCTGGTGATCTCTGAACGGAACTTGGGCAGATTGTCCTCGTACGATGGATCCACACCTTCCTCCGCCATGGCCTAAAGCGATCCTCCTCGCTCATCATCATCGGTGGCTCTTCCTCCAGGATTAAGTACGATGAATCCACACCTTCCTCCGCCATGGACCGAAGAAATCCCCCTCGCTCATCAACAGGCAACAGCGGTGCCTCTTCTTCCTCCATGATTCTGTTGCGTGCGTGTTATTTTCTGCCCTAAAATTACTGCCGGCCTACCAATATATGGACTGGCCCCTCCGGTTTCCAGATTAGAGTCGGAATCGGAAATCTGACCCGAGGGCAGACCCAGCAACAATGTTATCACAACCTTAGGCGATTCTCATGCCATACTGATTTAACAACGAATTTAACAAGACTTTCCGTAAGTCTAGCTCACTCTCATTTATGGCAAAAGCAGGGACGGTATCGGATACGATTTGGTAAGTGGTCATGGTAAATAGATCCGGGTACACTCCTGCCGGTATAACGAGAATACGCAAGAACCTAGAATCATGGCGGCGACGATGATGAGCTAGGAGGATAAGCTCAGGGCCATGGCGGAGCGAGGCGTGGATCGATCGTTCGAGGAGGAGCTGCTGAACTTACGCGCACACATTGTTAGGTCGCTGCGTGACATGAAATCTTGCACTCTACTTCATGCCTTCACTCAGCTAGACTGGTGCGAAAGCCTGGAGGACAACTCCGTCGATGTCATCAAGATCCTGGCCGCACTGTTATAAACGATAGCAAAGAAAGGACGAAGAGCGGAACGATCAAAACAAAGGGGACACGAGATTTTAACGTGGAAAACCTCTCCAAACAAAGGAGAGGAAAAAAACCACGGGCGCCAGCCAGCAACACTTCACTATATCGGGGTGAGGTTACAAACGCCGGGGATTTACACAATGCGACATATCCCAACCGACGGCTTACAAGAGGAATATATGGTGGCATAAAACCCTAGTTCGGCTGCAATCCGACCCGGAAACGATCCGTACCCTAGGTCCGGGACGCTCCGCTCTCCTTCGTCACAAGTTGGCCTTCATCAGTATAAACGAATTTGGATCACCACAAAATAACACGCACAAGGAGACGAGTGCCGCCGCGGCGCCGCTCACTTCGCTGACATGGAGCCGGCGCTCGCGGACACCCTGCTAAGCAAGGCGGCGTTCGGACGCCAGGCGCCGGAGGTCGTGGACATCGCCGCCGGCGCGCGCCGCCTGCGGGAGATGTGCCTGAGGACCGTGGCGGAGGCGGAGGAAGAGGAAATCATCTGCGTGGCCACGGTAGAGTACCTCGCGCACGTGGGCAGGGACGCGATCCCCGTGTTCTCGGACGAGGCGATCGTCGACCAGGTGCACGCCGGGGCGGCCGCGGGTGACCGGCAGCGCTTCGTGGAGGGCTTCGGCAAGAGGGCAGTCAGGCTCAGGCGAGCGGCGTCGGAGTTCAGGGCCAAGGACCACGCTGAGGCGCTGAGGGAGCGCGCGGCGATGGTTGAGGCGTTGTGCACGGACACTGAAGTCTTCCTGCAGAAGATAATGTCTTGCTCTTACTGGATGATGTGGAGTTCTACAAACCTCCTGCAAGCCGCTCCCGGAGCACACACGCCGCCGGCCGCCGCATCGCCTCCCAAGAGGTCCTATTCTTACAAGAATGCAGCTATGGCTCCCGGTCTCATATGCTCCTGGCTGAGTAGAAAATTCAAAATAATCGTAAAGCATTCCAAAAAGTTCTCTCCAATTCAGATCATTCATCTTGTAGATTGGACGAGCTTTCAATCTCATGCATGCATTTACTGCTGCCGTGTTCTTGTAGAGATCCTCGACGATTTTGATTAAAGGTTGTATCGAACATACTATGAGCTATGAGTTGCTGTCATGTTTTGCTTTATCTCGTTTTCCTAATCCATCGACATTCACTTTTTGTTTTTGGTTCTCGTGTCATACAAATTTAACAATGTAACAATGCTTACCGAAGATTCATTGATAGAGAAGGGAGTTGTTGTGACACGCAAGGGTCTGGAATTGGGTTAACCAGAGCGGACGACCTGGATGAGCCACGCCTGCCTAACTGGAGCAACGTCCAAGCCCTGGCCCTAAGCTCCAGCAGTCCACCGTCAATGTCCGAAGCGGCCAGATGTGGCCGACGTATACACCACTCGGTTTCAGGTTCAGGGTTACTCACATACTGAATCAACCATTCAAAAAACCCATACTGAATCGAGTGTTTCTGGCCCGCAAAAAAAAAAATGAATCGAGTGTTTCTGAATGTGAACGTTATCTTTTTTTGGGGTCCTTAACGGGCACCAGCTTCGTCTCACCGTACATCGGCATTATTCTGTACACTGTACAGACCTCTGGACAACCGTATGTTCACAATAATGATAGGCAGAAACTACTGTACATATATGTGAAAATTATAGGGTGAGCAAAATTCGATGCTAAATCACAAAAAAAAAGTGAAAAGTATGAGAGTAGTAGAAAGATTATACCATGTCACATACCAATGTGCAGAAGAAAAACTGGTATGAATGGACAACATATATGTGAATTTTGTATCTTCACCAACTTCCTTGACCTTCTGACACTGGGCACGCGTCAGCCCCCATACATGGTCTTACGACTTTGTGGAGACCTATGTTTTTGGTCAAGTCATAGCAAATACTCATATGTGAATATAAATTCATCTTTTTTTTCTCGCTAATAGCACAACATATTAATCTCAAACTTTACGGATAAATCTACCTTATAAGTGATTCACTCATAGATTTCGTAAAGCAGAGATGGCAAGTATGTGGTATTTGTTTTGGATAAAAGCCCCGGGATGCATCATTGTGCTTACGTGTGGGCCATGTGGATTTTCACACACTACCCACATGGTCATGATGAAAACATGCCTCTTTTCCCAACTTACTTGCCAGGTGCTCTCAGCGCAAGGAACATACTGTAAAATAAATTGCACATACATGTGAATGTACATATCGAATGCAATTCTCATCGGCAAGGCACCACAGATTGGATAAAGCTACCTCAGAATCAACAGATGAAATCTGCCTACAAAATACAAATACAATACTCATAGCTACAACAGGTACACCGGCAAACCAAACAAGAACAGTATAGCACCCATAACTACTGCTAATCAGCCACCTAAGTGATTGACAAAGAATAGAGCTGCGAGGGGTCTCATTCACTGCACACTATCATCGCCCGAGCAAAATTCTCCTGATTATACATGCTTCTGCGTTGATGAGACTGTTGCCGCTTGGAAAAAAAAAGCTCTATGAGAATGTCTTGGAGATGGACGAAGTGGTGACTAGGCCGGAGAGCAGACCTACGAAGGTGCCGCTGAAATGGCCCGCCCACAAGGGCTCCCGTGGCGATATTCGGGTTCGGACTGGTCGAGTGGAGGTACTCGAACAATAATGCTAGACTTACGGGCAAATTGAAAAATGACTCATAGACGCTTTTGCCAACGCCCATTTTCCTGGCTTCGAGGAAACCAGTTTTATTCATCTGTGTTTTAGTTGTTCCACCCAAACAGGATTTTAAGCTGTTATTACACGGTTATTTTGGTATACGGAAAACCAGTTCTCCCATCCAAACAAGGCCTATAGCTAAGGCAAATCGTGATCAAAATACTCCTGCTGGCCTTGCTGGGCCTGCCCTGGAGTCAGTTCACACATCAGCGCGCAACAAGCTTTCCCTAGCAATTTGCCCGTAAGTCTAGCATTATTGGGGGGGGGGGGGGGGGGGGGGGGGGGCAGTGGTGGAGCTGGTATAGAGGTTTACATGAACACAGTGAAATCCATCAAACCTTCATTAAACTAGAGAGTGATGTGGCTAGTTATTGGAATGCTACACTATAATCATTAGAGCTGAACCCAATGGTCTTTTCCTCTAGCTTCGGGGGGGGGGGGGGGGTTTCAGCTGCGTACGGCCTAGTCGTCACGTCTGGGTCAGCACACGACGGATATCCCGCCGGCGGAGACCACATCGTCTCTTCGTACAGCTATAGAACGTGGGTATCCGTATCATGCATGTACTCGTATTTCGCTGAAACCTTGCTATGAGCTATGAACAAGCTGTTTTCATCGATAAACATATCTTCTTCGTGATCCATCGGCATTCGCAGTTTTGTCACAGTCTACCTTAGGCGATTCTCGTGCGATACTAATTTAACAATGTAAAGAGTGCTTCTAGATACAAAAATTCATAGATGTGATAAGTGATCTGCTGTGATCCGCTGGTTCGCGCCTTCGATGGAAGAATAGGACTACAGCTCAGCGAGGAGGTGTCGGTGTATCCGTTCAAGCCCAATAATTAAGAAACCAATAAAGCATTTGCTAACTTGTGATGGAGGAGGCGGTGGCCCGATTCGCCGTGTCAAATGGAGAAGGTAACAACCCATCCGAGAGGGGCGCTTGTCTGAAAGATGAGGCTGTTGGAAATAAATTCAACAAAGAGAACTTTGGCCAGAAAAAATCATAAACATCGGCATTCACAGTTTTGTCACAGCCTACGTTAGGCGATTCACGTGCCATGCTAAATTACTCCAACAATGTAAAGTTCTTCTAGATACGAAAACTCATAGATGTGACAAGTGATCTGTTGTGATCCGCAGAGGCCGGATCAATATACATCGCCTTCCAAGCTTCTGCCTGATCTCGCGCCCTGCAGCTGCGACGAGACGCAGCGGACGGACTCGACGAGCCACCCTTGTCCAGCCGCGGCCGCCACCCCTTGAGTTGCGTCGCCGTAATGTCTCTCGCCCTGGCCCTCATCTCCAGCAGGCCACGGTCTATCTCCGCCTCGTGCCTCGCCAGCAGCGGCCGGCGGTACCGGTCATAGACATGCCCCGCGCCCTGTAACAGCATTCAGTTTCAGGTTCAGAGTTAGTCACAAACTGAATGTGGTGTTCCTGAAATTTTAATGGTGGCCGATCCAGGGGTGGAGACAGGGGGGGGGGGGGGGGGGGGGGGGGGGCTAGCAGGGGTCAAAGAGAGCATATACAAATTAGAGAACAGTAGAAGTCCACAAAAAAGTTCAAAAACAATTAATGAACTGGTTAAGATTTACGATCTCATATATAGGATATCCAATCACTAGTTCACTACAGGCAAGAGATCAGACTTTCTCCTCCAAAAGTCAACAAAAGAGCTCCAACAGATATGTGAAAACTACAGCATATGACAAGCCTTTCTATTCCAAAAAGACTAAAGATCGCAGAAAACTAAAGGCATGATAAGCTCGTCTCAGGTGTTATCGTGTAACCATGGAGAAGCTAACACAACGATGGGATACGAGCATACTAAAATTTGCAATACTTAATTGCTGATTGCTCCTTCAAAAAATCTCCAGAAACTGACAAGTGAAGGATCAGACTACTTCATTTCAGGTGGTGATGGCTATATATCAATTAAGTTAACTATTCCAACTCTAATCAGGCTTGAGCACACTAATTTTGAGAGACTTTGTTGCCCTCTCCAAGACATCAACTAAGACAGAAGGGCATGATATTTTCAACTGTGCATACCCCTGGCTTGCCAACACATCATCCATTCTATTTGAAGACATGATAAATTCAACACACGCGTCTTTCAGCCTGCTGCAGTGGTGCTGATCAGCTAGAGCTAACGTGGTTGCCACAGTCTCAACATCAAGACTTCTGGAAATCATGCCTTCACATAGACTCTTCATCCTTTCCATCGCATACCGATCTGCAGCCACTAGTAAATGCTTGACCATATGTTTCTTCTCATTACCACCAAGATCATCCATGGAAGGCAGTGAATCGGTGTAGATGAAATGACGCAATGCCTTGAAAACAACAGGCTGCATATCTTCCACTGTTATGCTCCGTCGCCTTTTGTCCCTCATCGGTCCATAGAGCTCGGCCTTGAAGACGGGTGACCTCGTTGCAAGCACAATCTTATGCGCACAGAAAATCTCCCCTCTAACGTTGAATGTCACATCTGCTTTCTCCGCTGTCTCTTAGCAGTTCTCCAAAATTATCTGACAAGTCTGATGATGGTATCTGGACCTCTACCGTGGTCTCGGCAACAAGTGGTTCCTTGATCACAGTGAGGTCGCACTCAATAACAAGACGGTCTTCCCGCAGGTAAGCTGACTGCTCCAGCACGCTCATCTCCTGGAAATGGCTACTCCCCAAACTACATGTTTCGTCGAGGCTATTGAACTCCTCTGGCGATCCCAAGCAGGGCTCCAACATTGTCGACAACCCGCTGTCCTGGTTGACCAACCTCAAGTCGAAGAGCGCTCGTACCTTGGGGCCCTTGCCAGGAGCTCGATGTAGACCGAGATGTAGCCCTCCTCCTCGGCTCCGTCTGGGTAGAAGCGGATGCACCACTCGTACCCGCCAACAGAGGCGGGGGTGGACCGGATGAATTCGCCGGTGCCCATGCCCTTATGCAGACTGTAACCAATGACTTCGAATACGAGCGTTGCCCGCTCCGTCAACGGGATGCACCTCGACACTATCCTTTTAGTTGGCCGCTGCGATGCTTCCATTTCCATTGCCGGAGCTTTGGGGTGTGGTGGGGATCTAGTGCAGGGGCGATAGGACAAGGGGTGGGGGAGGGGCAACTGTAGACGCGCTCTGGGCGTGAGGACGGCGCCCGGGGAGGGGGGCGCGACGGCCGGGCGAGCGCGGGATTGGACCAGGAGACGAGGGTTTGAGAATGTGAATAGCCGGAATGAGCTAAGGGAGGCCGCCGGTTGGGCGGACGGAGGAAGGTAGACGGGGGGGGGGGGGGGGGGGGGGGGGGGGGCGGAGGAGGGAGAAGGGCGGCGGAGCTAGGGTCGACGAGCGGCAAGGAGGCGCCGGCGTGGGCTGCTTCCTCGCGCCGCCGTGTAACTCGTGCGCTCGTGCGGGAGAGGAGATAGAGATAGGTTACAGGGGCAAATTTGGAATACTGAAAAAACTAACTAGTCACTTACAGAATTTCTTTGACATCTAGCTAACGGCTCGTGCGGGAGAGGAGAGATAGAGATAGGTTACAGGGTTGACTTACAGAGTTTCTTTGACATCTAGCTAACGGCAGTGCAATTTTGGCATGAAAAGCTCAGGATTGCTTACTGACGCACGTGACAGCGGTCGCACGACGCGCTCGTGTTGACTTCCTCCTTTCCTTATGCCCACGTTTTCTTGAAACTTAACTTGGGGGTGCGGAGGTGCGGGATCGCCGGCGCCGGAAAATAGGGGTGGGGTTCGAGGGATTCTCGGGGCGGCGGCAGACCGACGGAGGAGAAGATCGGGGCAGGGCGGGCGGCGAGGCGTCGCGACAGCGCGTCGTCCGTGGGCGGGGTCGACGGCGGTTCGGTCGGCGGTGGCTGCGGCGACCGTCGTCTTCCTCTCTGGCGAGTTTTGTCGTTTAGTTGTCGGAGTTCGTTCGAGCGCTCCAACGTGCAAAAACTAGAATCCCTGAAAAACAGAGTGAGGAGTGTTATTTTGGTAACTTGGTTTTCACTAGTTGCATTTTGGCAGGTTAGGTTCTCTCACTGGTGGTATTTTAGCTATTCTCTCGTTGAGAATTGTGAGCCTAAATTATTGTCTCTCCACTGATATTTTCAAAAGTTTCCTCTCACACTCCCATTCGACCTTATAGTATGTTTTTTTAGATCAATATAGTATGTTTTTCTCCTTTAGTGGACCAGAGCACTGAGCGAGTGGGTGCTCGTGGTGATTGTCAAATGGGCAGGCCCATCATCGTGTCTTTTCAGTTTTTTTTGTTTTTTTTTGTTTTTTGGTTTTTGTTTTGTATTTCTCGTTTATTCCGTTTCTTTTTGCGTTTTATTTTCAACTTTTTCTTTTCAAACCGGTGACCATTTTTTTTAACAGAAAAAAAATCGCGCACATTCTTAGTTTTATTGAATCATGACCATTTTTTAAATATGAAAATTCGTCAAATATGAACCGTTTTAAAAAATGAGCATTTTTCAAAACCTTAACCATTTAAAAAATGCACAATTTACAAGTCTTAAAATGTTTGAAATATGAATATGTTTCAAAGCTGAATATTTTTCGAAATCTGGACCATTTTTTAAAATGAACATTTTAGTTCCTTTTTTGGTCACTACTATTTTCGGTTCCCTGAATTTAGTTCCTTTTTGGTTCACCAATATTTTTGGTTTAGTATTATTTTCTGTTCATCGTCATTTTTGGTTCACTATTATTTTTGCTTTACCTGGATTTAATTTTTCGGTTTATCGGTATTTTTTGGTTAAATACCATTTTTTGGTTCACTATTATTTTTGGTTCATCGACTCCACTGCGGTGCCTCCAAAGAGAAGAGCGACCACACAAGCGCCGCCGCTGGCCGTCAAGAGCCGTGTCGAACTTTCATCCAAAGTTGGCCCACGCACCCCCCCCCCCCCCCCCCTCGACGTGGCGACATCGCCACCACCACGCGAGGCCACACCAATCCTTGAAGCCGAGATATGGCCGCACAGATTTGGCACTCACCTGCAATCACCGCGGAAGGACGAAGCTTCGGCTGTCGTCGGAGAGCGCCACTGATTGCTACAACCTACACAGCCCGTTGGGAACCCCAAGAGGAAGGTGTGAAGAATGTAGCAGAAGTTTTCCCTTGATTACAAAAGCAAGGTTTTCAATCTAGTAGGAGTTGGAAGAGATTCAACACTGTGAAACCAACCCCGTTGCTTAGAAGGTTGACGTGGACCTGCACATAACACAATCAAACTATTTTTCCCCAACGAAACTGGAAGGTTGTCAATCTCCCTGACTTGCTGAATACAAAGCATTAAATGTATGGTGTGAAAAACTGTGGCGCCCCGACCCGACTGTTATACAGTGATGCTGTGTGTCACCGGTTTAAGCGATACAACCGGAGGTTACGGGTTTACCAATCCCCGGCCAAAACCTTTGGCAGGCGTTGCTCGGAATGGATCATCGGCAACGCAACACCCCGATTGATGCCTTAACACAGGCACAACCCTCAATGTATAATAGAGAGATCAAGACTTGTGGAACAACTGGCACATCACAGACTCTACGACACAAAGCATTATAGTTCAACTCTTATAGTAGAGAAAGATAGCAAAATACAACCAGAGGTCACAGACCCAACATTACAACATGCGGAAGCAAATTAGGTTGTCTAAACAACAAGATCCAAATTATGGCCTAAGAGGCCTACAGATAAACATCCAACGCCAGCTGTTCCGGGATGTCCCAAGCTGCTACCTGGGAACCCCAGACTACTCGTCGACGTCCACAAAGAACCCATCTTCGAGGTCGGTGAAGTCCTCCTCTGAAACAAAACAAACGACGTTGAGTTCGACGAACTCGCAAGATTATATATAGAGCATTAGCTCGATGAGGCTTTCAAGATTTTATGGCTGTTTTGCATAAAGATGATTTTATTTATGAAAACATAACTCAAAGGCATCGACTATTCAGAGTATTTTCAAAAAGGGGTAAGAAGTGACTCTTTTCTTGATCACTTTTCTCAACCTCAACCATCATCAACCACTGTACCTGTTCATCAAAGGCACCTCCCCGAATCACCCTCGAGGAAGCTCACCTTGCATTCGTGAGTGGTACCTCTAGTACCCAGTTTTTAATCATTCCATCAAAGTTATTCTATGGTCTTATCGTCCTTTCCCAAGTTGTCCTTAACCGTGGACACGGCTTTTCGAAAAGATTTAACCCTGCAGGGGTGCACTGTGTTTACCTTCGGTACCGCCCGGCTCATTGCCTACACGTAGCTCTCTTCTGGGGAAAGCCGGCTGAGTGGGAACGGTTACAACCTTTACCTTGTTAAAGACAAACCCAGGATCATCAGTGAGGATGGAACAGGTTCAGTGCCTTCAGCACCCTGCCCCGTGGCCACTCATTTTCCTAACACCACCATCCTCATTTCTGTCTTAGCCACCATCTCAACGCACGCGCAAATGGAAGCTCAAACTAGAGGACCCTGGCTAGCCCCGCTCAAGTTAGTCGGTCGACGAGGGCTCCATATACCCCACCGAAAGGAAGCGCGCTCATTCTTGGTTCAAGAGGTAAAGAACTCGCACCTAGGCGGCGAGAGTGAGACAAAACACCACCATACCAAGTGGCCTCTCATCCCCACCTTTAAGCATTTTATCTTATTACCTGTCACCACAAGTTCTCCACCATCATCTGAACACTTCAACAACCTGTTTCCAACTTGAAGTATCCATCGGACGGCTAAGCATTTAACTAAGCATGGCTAAGCATCAACATTGCATAGTTAAGTATTTCAGGCCAACAATACAATCCTACGGATAATAGGAGGGGAAACAGGTAATTGGCATCGGAATCTTAATGCAACAATAGGATACTCTAATCCAACAAAAATTGACATTTGGAACCGCATGCAATATTATAGTGGAGAAAATACTTGCGGAAAATAGGATAAGATATGCTCAGAGGGGGGATTACGCTTGCCTTGGTCAAGGTGCTGGTAGTACGGCTCTTCGGGGTATTGTGGAGTAACCCCGGCTGCTTGATCTATCGAGCATAGCAACGGAAGAACAATCAATCACTACACAAGCTTTAACAAGTGCAATGCGCAAACACATGATGACATGACCTTTTAAATGCACCCTAATAGCTTTGAACATGATCAACAAGTTAAATGGGGTCCCCGTTATATTTATTGCATTATTTGGAATAAACCCCATATTTAAACTTAGTGATTATAATTACTACTAGAGCACAATATTGTAGTTGTGATCAATTATGCATGATGATGATGATTCTGGATGATTCATGTTTTCTGAACATTTTGATATATTACTCACAAATATTCTGACGTCCGGTAAAAAGTTACTACTTTTATAATTTCTTCTTTTAAATTTATAATTTTTAATTAATTTATTTCCAGCAACTATCAAAACTTTGATTGTTTGGATTTGAGAGAGAGGGATGGAGTAATCGAATCATCGAATCGATGTTCATAACGCGCGAGGGGGAGCGGGAATCATGCGCAAAAGGGGGAGGAAATGGAAAAAAGAACAACAAAAAAAAACAGTCAGTCAGCCTCCAGCCCGGTTTATGCTGGCTCCCAGGCCGGGCCTGTCGCAGAGGCAACCAGCCTCCAGGCCGGTTTGGGCTGGCCCCGTGGCCGGCTATGGGCCAGAGAGACCCAGCCCGCAGCCCAGCTTAGGCCGGTGCCACGGCCGGTCGGGCGGGCTACGTCGACGGCGACGCTACGGCGTGGAGCACGGCGAGACCACGGCGAACTAGCGCGGGAGGGGGAGAGGGGAAAGGCCAGCACGGGCCAGGGCTCACCACGAGCACGGGGAAGAGGTCGGGGACGGCGGGGTGCAGCGACGGCGGCGGATTCGCTCGCGGCGGAGCTCGGCGGTGGGCGGAGAGGATGATGACGGCGGCGGCGATTCGGGGCCTCCCGGATCGATTGCTTCGGCGTGGGGAAGCAGCACGGCGGGACGGACTCGTCGGTGGTCCTCAATCAGGATGGGGAGCTCTACATCGGCGGCGGGCTCACGGCCATGGCGGCGGCGGTGCGTGAGAAGAGAGAGAGAGAGGCTAGGGCACGGGAGGAGAAATGGGGAGGGAGCAGAGTGGGGCTCGGGTGCGGCGTGCTCCCCTTGCAGTGGGGCAGCAAAGGGGGGCCCGGCGCGGCGAGCTTGGCGAGCTGGTGCGGCGCGAGCAACGGCGGCTCGGTCGCTACAGCGACGAAGAAGATGACGTTTTCGCAAAAACCCCCTGGAACCTTTTCTGCCATCACAGATTGGTCCCTGTCCAGTTTTTAAAACTAGTAGTAGCTTCAGGGATTTTATTAAGGCACTAAACAATTTTAGAAAAATATGAAATAATTTGTGTAGCCTTTTTATACCCTGTGGAAGCCCCACAAAAATTGGTGCCTCAAAATAAATTAGTTGGACCACATTTGTTCATAGGGTTGACTTAAGGCATTATTGCTAAATTTGAAATTGTTGCTCCTTTAACATTTTAGGACAAGTTCAAAATATTGTTTTGAACTCTTGGAACTTCCTTGACAAATATAAGATGTCAAGAAATTTTGTTTTGCAACTTTGAGTGCCTTCATTGTGTTGAAGTTGTTAGAGCAATTTGGCATTTGTTTAGCAACTCAACATCATTTCGAAACAACTGTTGTGTTAACTCGAGAGAGACAAGATTATGCATGGATGCCATGATGCAAGCATGATATGCAAAAGTGAAAATTTTACTCAGGTTTTTGAGGTTCACGACTTTGGGCTGTTACAATTCTACCCCCCTTACAGGAATCTCGTCCCGAGATTCTAAGGTGCGGAAAGAAGTCGGGATACTCCTCACGAAGACTAGACTCTCGTTCCCAAGTTGCTTCTTCCTCGGAATGGTGAGACCATTGAACTTTGAGGAACTTGGTAGTTTGTTACGGGTCTTTCTTTCGGCTTCATCCAGGACACGGATAGGATGCTCGCGATAAGTGAGATCTTCCTGGAGATCTAGCTCTCATGATTGACTCCATGGATAGGATCTTTAAAACACCGGCGAAGTTGGGAGACATGAAACACATCATGTACATTTGGGAATTTGACCGGTAACTCCAATTGATAAGAAAGATCTCCTCGCTTGGCCAGAACGGTGAAAGGGCCAACATAGCGAGGTGCCAATTTCCCTTTGATTCCGAAGCGGCGAACGCCACGAAGGGGAGAGACGCGGAGATAAGCTTTATCACCAATTTCATAGTGAATTTCCTGATGGTGCTTATCATAGTAGCTCTTCTGCCTAGACTGAGCAATCTTCAGATTCTCTCTTATGATTCGAACCTTCTCCTCAGCTTCATTGATCACATCCGGACCAAAGAGTGCTCTCTCTCCGGTCTCGGACCAATTTAGGAGTGCGGCATTTTCTTCCATATAGAGCCTCGAATGGAGCCATGCCCAGACTAGCTTGATAGCTATTGTTGTAGGAGAACTCCGCGAAAGGGAGATACTTTTCCCAACCCTTGCCAAAAGAGATTACACATGCCCGAAGCATGTCTTCCAACACTTGGTTCACTCTTTCGGTCTGACCATCAGTTTGGGATGGTAGGCGGTACTGAAGTTGAGACGGGACCCCATAGCAGTTTGGAAACTCTGCCAAACTTGGATACAAAGATACTTCCACGGTCCGATATGATCCTCAGAGGGACCCCATGCAATGGAACAATACGAGCCAATATAAGTCAGCAAGTTGACTTGCCCGTATATCATCACGGACTGGTAGGAAGTGAGCAACCTTGGAAAGACGATCAATGATTACCCAGATTGCATTGTTGCCCTTTTGAGATCTGGGAAACCCGGTGATGAAGTCCATACCAATTTCATCCCATTTCCACTCGGGACTGCAATAGGGCGAGAGTGCCGGCAGGTCTTTGATGTTCAGCCTTTACCCGTCGACATGTGTCGCATTCAGCAACATACTTGGCAATTTCTCGTTTCATACGAGTCCACCAGAATTGTGGTCGAAGGTCTTGGTACATTTTGGTACTACCGGGATGAATAGAGAGAGGTGATTCATGAGCTTCTTGTAGGATGAGCTCCCTCAAATTCCGGTTCTTTGGCACTACAAGCGGTCACCAAAATAAACAACTCCGGATTCATCTTCCGAGAAACATTTGGCCTTGCCGCTAGCAATGTTCTTTTGATTTCAGGATACCCTCATCCAGCTTCTGAGCATCCTTAATCTGGTCTACAAGAGTAGCTTTGATCTCCAGATTTGCAAGGTAGCCGGAGGGAACAATTTCCAGTTCAAACGGGCAAACTCTTCATGGAGGGCAGGTTGGGCCTTTTCAATCATCAGATTGTTGCAATAGGACTTCCGACTTAGCGCGTCAGCCACGACGTTTGCTTTGCCGGGTTGATAGTTCAGACTCACATCATAGTCCTTGATTAACTCCAACCAACGCCTTTGCCTGAGATTTAAATCCGGCTGGGTGAAGAGGTACTTCAGACTCTTGTGATCCGAGAAGATCTCGCAACGGTTACCAAACAGGTATGGTCTCCATTGCTTCAAAGCATAGACCACGCGGCAAGTTCTAGATCATGAGTTGGGTAGTTGTGCTCATGCGGCTTAAGTTGGCGAGAAGCATAGCCACCACATGGCCATCTTGCATTAGCACACAGCCCAAGCCTTGAGAGAGGCGTCACAGAAGACGACGAAATCCTTGCTGTGTCCGGCAGGACAAGCACAGGAGCGGACGTGAGTTTGGCTTTCAGTGTTTTGAAGCTCTCTTCAGCTTCGGCCGACCATACGAACTTTTTATCCTTCTTGAGAAGGTCAGTCAGGGCCTTGGCTATCTTGGAGAAACCTTCGATGAATCGGCGGTAGTAACCCGCCAATCCGAGAAAGCTACGAATGTCCTTGACTGACATTGGAGTTTTCCAATCCAGAATGGACTGAATCTTGTCGGGAATGACAGCCACACCATTAGCGGATATCACATGACCAAGGAAGACAAGATTATCCAACCAAAACTCACACTTGGAGAACTTGGCATAGAGGCGGTGTTCTCGAAGTCGTGTCAGAACCAAACGAAGATGTTCTCATGCTCTTCATTGGTTTTGGAATAGATGAGGATGTCATCAATGTAAATGACGACAAACTTGTCAAGATAATCCATGAAGATGGAGTTCATGAGCCTCATGAAAGTAGCTGGAGCATTTGTGAGACCAAAGGACATGACGGTATACTCATATGAGCCATAACGAGTAACAAATGCCGTCTTTGGAATATCCTCCTTTCTGATTTTTATCTGATGGTAGCCTGACCTCAGATCCATCTTGGAGAATACCGTTGCACCAGCTAACTGATCCAACAGATCATTGATGCGAGGAATAGGATACTTGTTCTTGATTGTCACCGCATTCAACGGTCGATAGTCAGAGACTAGACGAGGCACGGTAGAATCCCTCTTCTTGACAAAGAGTACCGGACAACCCCAAGGTGAACTGCTAGGCTGGATGAAATCCTTGCTAACAGCTGATCAATTTGCTCTTTCAACAGAGCCAACTCTTCCACCGGCATACGGTAGGGCTTCTTGGAAATTGGAGCGTACCGGGAAGTAGATCTATGACAAACTCCACACTTCGGTCAGGAGGCATGCCAGGCAATTCTTCCGGGAACACATCCGGGAAGTCACACACCACGTGTATGTCCTGGATTTCAGGAGGGGATTCGCCTTCCATAAAGCAAAGGAGGATCTCAGGTGAGTTGGGTATGATGAACATGGAGGTCTTGACAGTGCAGACCAATACTTACACTGTCACCGGAAGAATTGGTCACGGTGACGGTCTTGGCAGCACAGTCGAGATTAGCCTGGTATTTGGCTAGCCAGTTCATGCCCAGTATGACATCAATGCCACTTGACCTCAGAGCTACCAAAGCGAAAGGAAAAGAGTAGTAACCGATAGTAATCTGAACTTCAGGAGTAACCCCATCGGTTTGCCATTTGGAGCCAGGAGTGGCGATCACCAAGGGACGCTCATTTTCTCAAACGGTATTTTGTGGTCTTTTGCAAAAGCTATGGATATGAATGAATGCGATGCTCCAGAATCAAACAAAACTGTAGCAGTTGTTGTTGATTCGTAACTCACCCATGAGAACGCCGGGGTCCTCTTCAGCTTCTTCAGCAGAGATGTGGTTCAGGCGACCACGCACAATAGGTCCAGCCTTGCCAGCTGGAGTGGCAGGGGCTCGTGCAGGAGTTATCGCGAGAGGTGCCTTCTGGGGGCACTCCCTGGAGTAGTGGCCAGCCTGGCCACAGGTGTAGCAAGTGAGTCCAGGTGGAGCAGGTAGCATAGGACGGTACCCACTCCCGCCTACCCCAAGTGTCGAAGTAGTGGGGCGCGGAGGAGGTGGCCTGTATCCGCGGCTCTCGGCATGAATGGAGCACGCGGCACAGCGCTGTAGGGAACAAACACCCTGCGCTTCTTGCTCTCAGAACCCGAGGAACTCTGGTGGTCCCCGTGTGCGGGCCTCTTGGAAGCCTCAAGTTCCTTTCTTCCTTGCTCGAGAGTAAAGCCTGGTTGAACAGCTCCTGGTAGGTCTGGAACCTGAAGGGAAGCTCATAGCGGAGCTGCGGCGTAAGACCCTTGCGGAACAGCTCTTGCTTGTCAGCATCATTGGTCACGTCCCTTGGGGCGTAACGAGAGAGATGGTTGAACTCACGACCATAAGTGCGGAGGTCCATCCGTCCCTGTTGCAAATCCAGGAACTCCCTCCTCTTCAAGTCCATGATCGGCTGGGGAATGTACTCCGCACGGAAGGCAGTGCGGAAATCAGCCCAGTGAAGACATGGTTGGCTGGAAACAAAGCCACATGGCTTTCCCACCAACAGCCAGCAGCACCAACCAAGAGGTAGGTGGCAAAGTTGACTTGCTCAGCCACTGGGACATGCAGCGCGGAGAACTTGCGCTCCAAGCACGAAGCCAATCATCAGCTTCCAGTGGCTCCTTAGCATCAGCAAAGGTGGGTGGCTGCGAGCGCAGGAACTCAGTGAGAGTGTTGCACTCGTTCCTCCGTGCATTCTGCTGCACCAACTGCTCAAGCAAGCGCTCATTGCGCCCACGGTTCTCCTCAATGGCCATCAAGACCTCAGCCATCGAGGGTGGTGGCGGCAGATCATCCTCATCATTGTGGTTACCGCGGCCTCCACGGCCTCCTCGAGCCATTCTGGAGATTTGACAATGACACAGTTAGTATCTTTCTCCGAATGGTCGAACAATAGCATTAGCGTCTACACAAGTACACAGACTAGGGACGATAATACATTGTACAACAATTGACAAGGAATCAACAAGATAGAACTTGGGTCAAAGATCAGCATCATGTGCTACTAGCGAGAGATGAATGGTTAAGGAACCATAATTAACACACTCTAGTTGGCACAATCCGGGACCTTATGTTCAAGTCCTTGGGTTAAAACCCAAAGAAAGGATCAAATGATTAGATTCGGTAGAAACATCTGAGTTGATTTGGGATTGCAACGCAGCGGGAGCAACTGGACACATAACACTAAAGGTCGAACCCAACCCCGTTTCTAATCATTTTGAAGTAACAGACGAGGAGTAAAACCTTTAACTCAAATCGAGGTAAGATTGCTCCGAGATTAGAGGGTAACCAGATAAGGAGTAAAAAGAATCCTAAGATGGTTTTCACAACTCATTTTTAGGTTAAAAATATTTTCACAAACACTAGACTCAACGTCGACCAGTAGAAGGGTTTCCTACAGGCAGTACTGCTCTGATACCAACTTGTGGCGCCCCGACCCGACTGTTATACAGTGATGCTGTGTGTCACCGGTTAAGCGATACAACCGGAGGTTACGGGTTTACCAATCCCCGGCCAAAACCTTTGGCAGGCGTTGCTCGGAATGGATCATCGGCAACGCAACACCCCGATTGATGCCTTAACACAGGCACAACCCTCAATGTATAATAGAGAGATCAAGACTTGTGGAACAACTGGCACATCACAGACTCTACGACACAAATCATTATAGTTCAACTCTTATAATAGAGAAAGATAGCAAAATACAACCAGAGGTCACAGACCCAACATTACAACATGCGGAAGCGAATTAGGTTGTTCTAAACAACAAGATCCAAATTATGGCCTAAGAGGCCTACAGATAAACATCCAACGCCAGCTGTTCCGGGATGTCCCAAGCTGCCACCTGGGAACCCCAGACTACTCGTCGACGTCCACAAAGAACCCACCTTCGAGGTCGGTGAAGTCCTCCTCTGAAACAAAACAAACGACGTTGAGTTCGACGAACTCGCAAGATTATATATAGAGCTTTAGCTCGATGAGGCTTTCAAGTTTTATGGCTGTTTTGCATAAAGCTGATTTTATTTATGAAAACATAACTCAAAGGCATCGACTATTCAGAGTATTTTCAAAAAGGGGTAAGAAGTGACTCTTTTCTTGATCACTTTTCTCAACCTCAACCATCATCAACCACTGTACCTGTTCATCAAAGGCACCTCCCCGAATCACCCTCGAGGAAGCTCACCTTGCATTCGTGAGTGGTACCTCTAGTACCCAGTTTTTAATCATTCCATTAAAGTTATTCTATGGTCTTATCGTCCTTTCCCAAGTTGTCCTTAACCGTGGACACGGCTTTTCGAAAAGATTTAACCCTGCAGGGGTGCACTGTGTTTACCTTCGGTACCGCCCGACTCATTGCCTACACGTAGCTCTCTTCCGGGGAAAGCCGGCTGAGTGGGAACGGTTACAACCTTTACCTTGTTAAAGACTAACCCAGGATCATCAGTGAGGACGAAACAGGTTCAGTGCCTTCAGCACCCCTGCCCCGTGGCCACTCATTTTCCTAACACCACCATCCTCATTTCTGTCTTAGCCACCATCTCAACGCACACGCAAATGGAAGCTCAAACTAGAGGACCCTGGCTAGCCCGCTCAAGTTAGTCGGTCGACGAGGGCTCCATATACCCCACCGAAAGGAAGCGCGCTCATTCTTGGTTCAAGAGGTAAAGAACTCGCACCTAGGCGGCGAGAGTGAGACAAAACGCCACCATACCAAGTGGCCTCTCATCCCCACCTTTAAGCATTTTATCTTATTACCTGTCACCACAAGTTCTCCACCATCATCTGAACACTTCAACAACCTGTTTCCAACTTGAAGTATCCATCGGACGGCTAAGCATTTAACTAAGCATGGCTAAGCATCAACATTGCATAGTTAAGTATTTCAGGCCAACAATACAATCCTATGGATAATAGGAGGGGAAACAGGTAATTGGCATCGGAATCTTAATGCAACAATAGGATACTCTAATCCAACAAAAATTGACATTTGGAACCGCATGCAATATTATAGTGGAGAAAATACTTGCGGAAAATAGGATAAGATATGCTCAGAGCGGGGATTACGCTTGCCTTGGTCAAGGTGCTGGTAGTACGGCTCTTCGGGGTATTGTGGAGTAACCCCGGCTGCTTGATCTATCGAAGCATAGCAACGGAAGAACAATCAATCACTACACAAGCTTTAACAAGTGCAATGCGCAAACACATGATGACATGACCTTTTAAATGCACCCTAATAGCTTTGAACATGATCAACAAGTTAAATGGGGTCCCCGTTATATTTATTGCATTATTTGGAATAAACCCCATATTTAAACTTAGTGATTATAATTACTACTAGAGCACAATATTGTAGTTGTGATCAATTATGCATGATGATGATGATTCTGGATGATTCATGTTTTTCTGAACATTTTGATATATTACTCACAATATTCTGACGTCCCGATAAAAAGTTACTACTTTTATAATTTCTTCTTTTAAATTTATAATTTTTAATTAATTTATTTCCAGCAACTATCAAAACTTTGATTGTTTGGATTTGAGAGAGAGGGATGGAGTAATCGAATCATCGAATCGATGTTCATAACGCGCGAGGGGGAGCGAGAATCATGCGCAAAGGGGGAGGAAATGGAAAAAAGAACAACAACAAAAAAAACAGTCAGTCAGCCTCCAGCCCGGTTTGGGCTGGCTCCCAGGCCGGGCCTATCGCAGAGGCAACCAGCCTCCAGGCCGGTTTGCGCTAGCTCCGTGGCCGGCTATGGGCCAGAGAGACCCAGCCCGCAGCCCAGCTTAGGCCGCTGCCACGGCCGGTCGGGCGGGCTACGTCGACGGCGACGCTACGGCGTGGAGCACGGCGAGACCACGGCGAACTAGCGCGGGAGGGGGAGAGGGGAAAGGCCAGCGCGGGCCAGGGCTCACCACGAGCACGGGGAAGAGGTCGGGGACGGCGGGGTGCGGCGACGGCGGCGGATTCGCTCGCGGCGGAGCTCGGCGGTGGGCGGAGAGGATGATGACGGCGGCGGCGATTCGGGGCCTCCCGGATCGATTGCTTCGGCGTGGGGAAGCAGCACGGCGGGGCGGACTCGTCGGTGGTCCTCAATCAGGATGGGGAGCTCTACATCGGCGGCGGGCTCTCGGCCATGGCGGCGGCGGCGCGTGAGAAGAGAGAGAGAGAGCTAGGGCACGGGAGGAGAAATGGGGAGGGAGCAGAGTGGGGCTCGGGTGCGGCGTGCTCCCCTTGCAGTGGGGCAGCGAAGGGGGGCCCGGCGCGGCGAGCTCGGCGAGCTGGTGCGGCGCGAGCAACGGCGGCTGGGTCGCTACAGCGACGAAGAAGATGACGTTTTCGCAAAAACCCCCTGGAACCTTTTCTGCCATCACAGATTGGTCCTTGTCCAGTTTTTAAAACCAGCAGTAGCTTCAGGGATTTTATTAAGGCACTAAACAATTTTAGAAAAATATGAAATAATTTGTGTAGCCTTTTTATACCCTGTGGAAGCCCCACAAAAATTGGTGCCTCAAAATAAATTAGTTGGACCACATTTGTTCGTAGGGTTGACTTAAGGCATTATTGCTAAATTTGAAATTGTTGCTCCTTTAATATTTTAGGACAAGTTCAAAATATTGTTTTGAACTCTTGGAACTTCCTTGACAAATATAAGATGTCAAGAAATTTTGTTTTGCAACTTTGAGTGCCTTCATTGTGTTGAAGTTGTTAGAGCAATTTGGCATTTGTTTTAGCAACTCAACATCATTTCGAAACAACTGTTGTGTTAACCGAGAGAGACAAGATTATGCATGGATGCAATGATGCAAGCATGATATGGAAAAGTGAAAATTTTACTCAGGTTTTTGAGGTTCACGACTTTGGGCTGTTACAAAAACAAGTATGGATGCAAAAAATGAACAGCGAACCGTCGTCCACCCCAACGTCCACCGTACGGTAAAAGCGAGGCTGGGCATTCGATGGTGCGGATCAGCCGTATTACCTACCCCAGACACCCGGCCCCGCGCACAAGCTGGCCCCATCGGGGTATGTTCCTGTTAATTCAAACGGGTGAAAAAAGTTTTTAACCGCATCCAGCGGCCAACAGGGAACTATGCATGCGATTTTACTGTTTCAGAACGCATCAGAACGATCCAGCGCCGCAGCTCGCACGTGGATGGCCTCAGGAGCCAGGTAAGCTAGCGCCCTTTGTAGGAGTAATGTTGGTGCAGAGTCCAATGTAATTTTTTTTTAAACTTTTCTACTATAGGGCAAAAGCCCCACAGCCCACTTTTCCACTTTATTCCTCACAAGAAATTACAAAGCTAATTACAGAGTTAAGAGTCAGGAAACTACCACCTATAAACCTATATCAGGCTAAAGTTGACAACCAAACCAAAAGTTTATCTCTATGCTTCTGTTTCAATCTATGGGATTGTAACCGTACATCATGAAAGAAGCTGCCACGCCAGTTGGCAAACCTCGGGGTCACATTGTTAAAAATTATGTCATTCCTTACTTTCCAAATGTTCCAACAACACCACTTCAGTGAAGAAAGGTTGGGCAAAGCTCTGTCTTGCTTCTGCAGCAACTCTCAGAAGTTGATCATGCTGATGCCACTCAATCTGAAGGTAATTCCAAATTCGAACACTGAAATTGCAGGCGAAAAAACAAATGATCTCTGTCTTCGTGCACTCTACAGGGGCAAAGAACACAAGAGAAATCCTCCGTGACCTTCCAGTGTCTTCTTTGGAGTACATCCCGCGTGTTCAATCTATCACTAAGCATCAACCATGCAAACATTTTAATCTTCATGGTACATTTGCTTTTCCAAATCCAGTTGTACACCGGACACACAACTATGGAACGATGAACATGAGTGTAGTATTGAGCTGCTTTATATGTACCTCCCTTGCAAACCCAAACATCATTCTCATCCGAAAGATGGACCTCTGACATCCACTCCCTCAAACTCTGAAGTTCCTCATATGCCCTAGCTGACAGAGGCAAATGAAAACCCAGAGAGAATATCCTGCATATGCATCATTTCTTTAACAGAACAGTCCTCCTCCTTTACAAATGAAAACAATCGTGCCAATCGTTCCTGTAGAGGAATTCGAGAGTGATCCAGCTCCCATTTATCCTTCCAAAACAAAACTGTATCTCCCCGATGAATTTCCGGCAGTGCCAAATCTCTGTATTTCACTCCAAGCTTCATGATGTCCTTCCACCAAAAAGACCCACAAGAGACTACTGCATGAGGTACTTGATCATTATAGTAAGCATTTCAGACTAACTGAACCCATGGTGTATCCTCCTTGTTGTAAAACTTGTGCAAATACTTCATTAGCACTGCATCATTCTTGTGTTGAAAGTTTGTTATGCCTAGCCCCCCTTTATTCTTCGGTTTGCAGATCATATCCCAGGTAGCTAGGAACTGTTTGGGGGTGTCAGTATTGCCTCTCCAAAGGCACTGTTGAATAATTCTTTCCAGCTGCTTAATAAGTCCAATAGGAATATGAATGGAGCAGAGCATATGCAGAGGAAGAGAACAAAAAGCTGAAGCTATTAGCTGCAACCGAGCTCCTTGGTTAAGAAAACATGAAGTTGCAGTCAATCTTCTTTCAAATCTAACCACAATGGGAGTCAGGTCTTGAATTGTTGGTCTTACTGTACCGACTGCTAACCCAAGGTAAATGGCATAACACCAACTTTACATCCGAATCCATGAGCCAACCGCACCATCTGTTCCTCAGCAACATTAATAGACATCATGGGAGTCCAATGTAGTAATTGGTATCCACTAGGTAATAATATATTATTTTTATCAAAAAATAATTATTTTTCAGGATAGGATATTAAACTGATATTCCAAGTTGGGCTCGGAAGATTTTTACGGACTACTCTCACCTACGAAATGACGTGAAGGAAAACAAAAGTACACCAACCGTGATCTCCCACGTCCTCGCGTAAAAACAATTTCCGTGCATAGCTCGATGTAGCATAATTAATTGTCTTTTCCACGTGTACGCGTAACGAGCTACATCTACGGGCAACTTCTACTGTAAAAGGGATCGATCCACGTTGGACTCACGTGGAATCACGCGGAGGGAGAGTACAGCCCTAAATCACGGAAATAAAACAAATTTGAACCAAGTCACTGTTTCCTCGTTGTTCCATCGGAATTTTTCTTCCAAATCTTTCCGTAAGTCTAGCTCACTCTCATTTATGGCAAAAGCAGGGAGCGTATCGGATACGATTTGGTAAGTGATCATGGTACCTCCGTAAGTCCAGGATTTCCGCTCGGGTTACTCTAATCGGGAAACCGAACCGGGTACGACTTGGTAAGAGATCCGGGTACCTCTCGGGTAGACTGACTCTAATCGGCTATATAAGTGCTCCTTACTATAACGAGAATACGCAAAAACCTAGAATGATGGCAGCGGCGATGATCAGCGAGGAGGATAACTTCAGGGCCATGGCGGAGCGAGGCGTGGATCGATCGTTTGAGGAGGAGCTGCTCAACTTACGCGAACATATGGTTAGGTCGCTGCGTGACATGGAATCTTGCGAGCTACTGCATGCCTTCACCCAGCTAGACTGGTGCGAAAGCCTGGAGGACAGCACCGTCGATGTCATCAAGATCCTGGCCGCACAAGGAGACGACTGCCGCCGCGGCGCCGCTCACTTCGCCGACAAGGAGCCGGCGCTCGCGGACACCCTGCTAGGCAAGGCGGCGAGGTCGGACGCCAGGCGCGCGGAGGTCGTGGACATCACCGCCGGCGCGCGCCGCCTGCGGGAGATGTGCCTGAGAACGGTGGCGGAGGCGGAGGAAGAGGAAATCATCTGCGTGGCCAGGGACGCGATCCCGTGTTCTCGGACGAGGCGATGATCGACCAGGTGCACGCGGGTGACCGGCAGCGCTGCGTGGAGGGTTTCGCCAAGAGGGCAGTCAGGCTCAGGCGAGCGGCGTCGCCGGCCGCCGAAACGCCTCCCAAGAGGTCCCATTCTTACAAGAATGCAGCTATGGCTCCCGGTCTCATATGCTCCTGGCTGAGTAGAAAATTCAAAAAAATCGTAAAGCATTCCAAAAAGTTCTCTCCGGTTGAGATCATTCATCTTGTCGATTGGACGAGCTTTCTATCTCATGCATGCATTTACTGCTGCCATGTTTTTGTAGAGATCCTCGACGATTTTGATTGAAGGTTGTATCGAACATACTACTATGAGCTATGAGTTGCTGTCATGTTTTGCTTTATCTCGTTTTCCTTTTCCTAATCCATCGACGTTCACTTTTTTTTTTTGGTTCTCGTGCCATACAAATTTAACAATGTACCAATGCTTACCGATCGAAGATTCATAGATATATAAGAAGGGAGTTGTTGTGATACGCAAGGGTCTGGAATTGGGTTAACCAGTGACTACGAGCTCATCGAGGAGTTGCCGGTATATTGCGCGCTGTCATTAACACCGTTCTTTGTGAGGTCAAAGGGAAAAGGAGATATGCCCATCTACCACGAAGGTACCACTGAAAAGAATTCATGAGTCGATCACGAGTTCATGCCCAACAAGAAACCAATAAAGCATTTGCTAACTTGTGATGGAGGAGGCGGTGGCCCGATTCGCCATGTCAAATGGAGAAGGTAACAACCCCATCCACCGAGAGGAGTGCTTGTCTGAAAGATGAGGCTGTTGGAAATAAATTCAACCAAGAGAACTCTGGCTAGAAAAAATCATAAACATTAGAGTTTACCTCGTGCCCTTGAGGCTGGAATCACCGGATGATTCAGTCCGACACAGCCACGCGACTGGCTTCTACAACTATGGCAGTAAAAGATGAGATCACGGTCCGTCATGACTGTGGTTCCAGGCATAGCCTTGAGCCTCGCCACTGGTGTGTTCTCGTCTCCTCCAGACATTACCCTATAGCGGCAGTGCACAAAAAGGGAGATTCGCGGGACAAAGGCGAAGCTGAAGGCTAGTCGAGAATTCTCTCTAGGCGGGGCAGGCGAAGAAGAAGAAGAAGAAGAAGAAGAAGAAGAGAGCGTTTTCGATTAGAAGTCAGACCAGAGTGGATTTCAGTTCGGCCGGTTCCGAGGAATAAAAATCCTATACCACGTGGACCAGCTCGGGAGGTTGACGCCTGGCGAAATGAATCTCACAAACATGCCACTTATCCCCTGATTACTGGATCACGATTCTCGTGCCAGAGATGTTGTGCCATCTGTTTGAACTTCAAACAATAATTCAAGTTCTCCTTGGATAGGTCACACAAAAACAGATGATTACTCTCCAAATGTCATGCCAATGTTTGGATTTATGTTATCAACACAATAAAATTCAAAATCTACAAGTGTCGGTGGAACAAGTATTGATTTCTTTGCTGATTGGTTTGCACTTTTCCTATACATTTTGTGTAGATACAAAAAAGTTAGACAAGTAAAATCTTGCCAGTTTTTGTCGTCTACCGGACACATGTGCTTCGATTATCATGGTTGTCTCTACAGCGCGCAGAGTTCTGAGACTTGTTGTCACAGCCTACGTTAGGCGATTCTCGTGCCATGCTAAATTACTCCAACAATGTAAAGTTCTTCTAGATACGAAAACTCATAGATGTGACAAGTGATCTGTTGTGATCCGCAGAGGTCGGATCAATATACATCGCCTTCCAAGCCTCTGCCTGATCTCGCGCCCTGCAGCTGCGACGAGACGCAGCGGACGGACTCGACGAGCAACCCTTGTCCAGCCGCGGCCGCCGCCATGAGTTGCGTCGCCGTCATGTCTCTCGCCCTGGCCCTCATCTCCAGCAGGCCACGGTCTATCTCCGCCTCGTGCCTCGCCAGCAGCGGCCGGAGGTACCGATCATAGACATGCCCCGCGCCCTGGAAGAACGCAGTTTCACGTTCAGAGTTAGTCATAAACTGAAACTGCTGTTCCTGAAATTTTTATGGTGGCCGATCGACTGCAATGCTTACTCGCGTGTTGGGATGCCAGAGGTAGACGAAGAGCGCCAGCTTCGCCTCGCCGTACATGGGCACCCACGACACCGCGCAATCCACGAACCTCTCGACAACCGTCAGCGACGCTATGAGAACCCTGCAGCGACACCAGTTCAGATTCTTCAGAAGAATGCATGATGGTGGAACTTTAGTGCATGACGAATTGACGATTTCAATGTGCTTTATTACCAGTACTGGCACCAGAAAAGCAACTGCTCCATCTCCCTCGGGTGCCGTTCCAGCGTCTTGTAGCAGTCGTACGCCGGGTAGGCGTACCCTAGTGCCAGGCTGCAGCGTCCAAGAGCGAAGAGAATTAGGCTGGATTCATGGTGAATCGAAGGACCTTTGTTTGGACAGAACTCGGCACTGATACTCACGTTAGTAGCCTAGTGATGAATGACACCGCCATCTTCCGCTACTGGAAAGGTAGAAAACGAAGCCCTGTAATAAGATAATAATGTTCAGAGATTTACCATCCAAAAAAATTGTTCAGAGTCAGAGATTCACGGTTCTTCGAGAAAAAAACAGATAATGCGAAGAGGCATAGAATGATCCTCCATCCATTGGCCTGATGTGCACGCGATATGCTGGAATCATCAATCGCATGATGTGCACCAAGTTGAAATGATCCGTGTTCGCGAACAAGGGAGAAGTGACAAGCAAACATGCAGTAAACCAAACAAACGAGGAGGGAAGAGGCATCGTTGCCCTGAAGATTACCTCGTGGATTAGTTCTATCTCCTTCAATGAATGGGATCGATTGGATTTGTGGAACTGGAATGGGAAGGGCAAGGCCTAGTAGTTTGAATATTGGGCGAGCGGTTATGCTGGAGGTGGGGATGCGTTCAACCGCCGTGTCGTCGTTTCGCGCCATTGGGCTCCGGAGAGACGCGCGGTTGCAACTGAAAAACAGAAAGACCTTGCACAAGCACCTCCACAGGTGCGTAACTTCGCCCTTTTCTGGGCTGTGCCGTGTGCATGCCCGATGTGCCATGGGGAAGCATGGCAGGTAACAACAAAATTTCAGAACTTTGCCCCTCCATTCATTCATGTGGTGATGTTGTGCGACGTGTCTGCCTGAAAGATTGGGAGGAAAAGGACTAATTGTAATTCAATGGAATGCCGAGCTCGAATCTGGTAAAAAGAGGAATTGTTTTGATTCTGTTCATGCTGTCAACTCTTAAATTTCATAGTGCAGAGATGATATGTTACATGTATGTCGTATTTGTTTTTTGGACACAACCATACAAGAGCCCAAGAAAGGATGCATCATTGTGCTTCCATGTGGAGCATGTGGCTTTTCAAACAATAGACACATGGTAGCAACAATGGAGTACACCACTAGGTCAGGGTGAACACATACTTATTTTTCTAGCATGCTTGCCATGCTATCTCTATGCATGGAACATACTGTAAAAAATGTGCACATATACATGTGAATGTACATGTCCAATGCAAGTCTCACTGGGAAGCCAATACATATTGGCACAAAGCCACCAAGACCGAACCGCCTCAGAATAAACAAATGGAATTTGCTCTACAAATACAATACCCATAGCTACAACCTACAACAGGTACATCGGCAAACCAGACACAAACAAGAAAAAATATGACACTAATAACTACTGCTAATCACCCATCTTAGTGATGGCCAGTCAACAAATCTGCAGGACATCTCACTGGCTCCACACTACCAGTCAACCAGTCCATCGTCGTTGCCACAAAAATCTCTTGATTGTGCATGCTCTATGTGAATGTCTTCGCGATGGACGAAGTGGTGACCAGGCCGGAGAGCAGACCTACCAAGGTGCCACTGTTGTACGTGCTCGACTCTGTCTGCACCGCATTGTCACGCAAGTCCACGAAAGAGTCGTTCTGAAATGGACCGCCAACAAGGGCTCCCGTGGCGATATTCGGGTTCGGACTGGTTGAGTGGAGATAATCAAATCCTTTGCAGCCTGTTTTCGCATCTGCAGGAATCGACGCCCCCCTGTGGTGTACCTGTTGTGGGTAGCTGCTCCCGTACCCTACGAGGTAGCTAAGCTTCATTGGGTTGTCACCCAATATGTAATTCGCCTGACATGACAAATGGCAAAATAAATAAGATATGATGTCAACAGAAAGATGGTTTACTGCATGCTTCGCAAAACTTCAGAAACTGCAAACTAAAAATACAGAAAATGCCTAGCCGGAATAGTAGTCTGCAAGGTTTTAAGTAGTTCACCTGTGATATAGCAAAATTGCGTATATCTGTTGGACTAAAATACTTTCCACTGCACTCTACTGCTGCTGTTTGTGACGTCAGCATGTAGTCACTGTAAACAACAGCAAGGAATGCTGCATTTGTGGCATGCTGGAGAGAATTCCACCCACTTATCCACACCAACCCTCCTGCATTGAGAATATTATGATATAGTGAAACTATGCACAGTTTTTATACATACCATGAAGTTCTATACCCAGATAGGGAACGTCTCAATGGACTCATAAAACCAAATCAAACAGCCAAAAACTTTAACGTACCGCCAGTCCTACTCCCGGTGGCTGACGGAGAATCTGGTAGAAGACCACAAATGACAGCTTCAGCAGTGTCTCTGTACGATTTGAGTCCCATGTTTTCAGCATTAGATGTCTGTTTGGATCCGAAGAAATTGACTCTTGACAAGAGAACCTGCAGAGAACAGATAAATATCACTTAAGGTTCTTATCCTTGTAAGAGGAGCGAACTACAATGAGAACCTTCTAAAGGAATTCCTTCGGTTTAGTTCATGCAAACCTGTGTCCCGGGAGTTTGTCATCCCAGCTGAACCATGTTGGCCTTCCCCAATCAGCATAAGCTTTGCCATTCTGTACAGTCACATAACTGAGATACGTCTGATCTCCTGTGGCGTGATAGAGCCAACTCGCTGCCCACAGGAGCTCATCAACATAACCAGTTGAATTATAGTAGTTCTGGAGCTTCGGGTAGGTGTCACTGGAGATGCCTCTGTAAGTATCAGCGAAAGTAAACAATTTCTGTGCGTGTTGAAGAAGTGTATCAGAATATGTAGTATCACTGGATTTGAAAACCATTGATGCTGCTGCCATGGCCGCTGCTGCCTCAGCGGCGACATCTGATCCAGGAGACTTCGCATTAATCTGTGTGAGCGGCCTTTTCTCAGTCATTGTTTCTGGCCTTTGCCAGCAGTTGTGGTCTAGGTCAGGGTCACCAACCTACAGGGTAACAGTTTTAAAAATGCTAGTCCCAGTGATTAAACAAAAAGACAATGGTGTATCACTTGCTGTTCTTAAGAAATAAACAATGTTTTAAATGCCTGAAGCTGAACTTGGATTCCCAAATGATGATTCTTCCTTAGATGGACAAACAGCAATAAATCAATTCAGTTGCCAAATATACTAATGCAGTAATGCTTACATCTGATTTCACGGAATTGCAGCTTAAAATGAATGATTTACCATAGCCTACAGGATACAGACTAAAAAGATTATTCTTAAGGAAAGAGTTTGTTTACAATGTTACATTGTACTCTATGATTCCGTAGGCATGCACTTTACACCCTGCCCAATATCACGGACTAAACTCAGGTGACTGAATCACTTGAGATCCCGTACTATCAAGGGTTAACTTTACAATTTCATCTTATGGTTGTAAACTGTTATAAAGTCCAACTCGGATTCAACTTTGAAAACATTCTCTTGGGCTACCACATAATGAAGGTTTCGCTAATTCTCATTCGAATGAGAAATTAAGTTAGCCATAATGAAAGAAAGCAGCTAAAAAGACAAAACAAGGAAAATGCAAGGCAAGGAAAGGAACATCGAATTTTGCTTTGTCCATCCAATCACTAGCCAGGATCACAACAAATGTGTCATTTTGAACATATGAAGCAGACAACTAAGTGCCTCCTAAATATTAGGTGTCCTGATCATGACATCTCACCTGGACTCTTGATTCCCTAACAACCAAACTCTCCCCTCTACTATGCTACCAACAGACCCCAATAGTAAACCCACAACTCAAGCTATTTTATTTTCTAAGAAAATCAAGCTATTTAACCAAATCTTCATCCTAATTCCTAAAATGTGCGCTAAACTCTGTACCTAAATGCAGAGAAGTACACAACAGCACTAACCTGAATGTACAACACGTTGTCAGAAGGATGCGCCGCAATGAGGAAATCCGTGATCCACCGGAGCCCGTCCAGCGCAGGGTCCAGCTGCTTGGCGGCGGTCATCTGATCCCCGTACTCGAGCACGGACCACGCGAGCACCGTCGCCGTGAACGCCATGGGGAAGGTGAACTTCATATGATCCCCAGCATCGTACAGCCCCTTGGAGAGATCCAGCTTCGCCTCTTTCCCGTCGTCCAGCGCAGAGTCGCCCCGCCACGGGATCTGGTTGTCCACCAGCTTCCCGGCTGCAAGAGAGAATGTAGGTTAACAAGATTTCTCGAACTGAAGCAGCAATGGCTGGCGATTTCGCTCTGCCGACATCCCAAGCAGAGCATTACAGTCTGGGATTGCCAAAGCAAAAAAAGTTCCCATGGCTAAAGGAAGGGGCGACTATGGTCTGGAAAGCAATAATTACGAGCGAGGAATTGAGCGGAATCTGCGAGCCAGCCCACACTGCCGGCAACATCAAAGCGAAATTCCGAAAAAGTACAGACTTTTGTTTGCGGTACTGAGCAGAGAAGCTCTCGGGTTTCAGAAGTCAAAATCATCATCCAATTATGGAAAGATAAATCAGTGGAAAGTTTGCCCAAAAATCTACGCGGGACAGCAAAATTCTGCACCGCGGTCCACCAGAACACCCGAAGCGAGCGAGCTGGCCTCTCGACCTACCATTGCGTGGGTGGCGTGCGACTGAATCTACTGACGAAGCGAAACAACACCAAACGAGCCTGCGATCTCGGCGCGACAAATGGAGCAAATTTCTCGAAGCCAAAACGTGGAACCGCGAGAGCATTTGCGCGGGTTAGAGTAGTTTTGGCGGCGGCGCCGGCACTCACCTTTCTGGACCTGGAAGAACTGGAGCGCGACGCCGAGCGAGTCGCCGTACTTGGAGTCGATGGCCCCGGGCGGGCCGGGGACGGGGAGCGGCTTGGGGCGGCGGCCGGAGCCTCCTCCCCCGGGCTTCCGCTTCATGATGGCGACCACCGCCGCCGTGGCCACCAGCGCCAGCACCAGGGCCACGATGAGCCAGCCGCAGCAGCCCCCCCTCTTGGACCCCATCTCGCTCCTATCGCATTCACTCACGGCCTCCTCCGGTGCTCGGGCCGGCGTCTGCGTGGGAGGAGCTAGCTCGGCAGTTCGCTGCTGCAGTTAACTAGGATCGCCGCGCGGCGGATGGGGGCGGGTTGGTGCGGTGAGGTGGCCGTGGTGGTGGTACTGGCCCGGGATTGTTGGGTGCACGGTCGCGGGAGAATGGGGTGGGAGGTGTGGGTCGCTGGAGGTGGGGCCGAGAGGACGTGGTGGGTTCAGTGGGGCCAACTGGCAGTGGGAGCGTGGGACTGAGTGATGGCCGGGACGCGTCGGGTGGCGAGAGGTGCGGAGTCGAGCACCGACAGGGGTATGGTACCTCGTCGGTGGGGCCAGCGGTAACGACTAAATAACTATCGGACCATGTCCTGATTTTTTTTTCGAAAGTTGCTGACTATACACTCACCTAGGAGCCATGCACCCACGCCCACCTACCCTATGAGCACCTCCGAAAACTGAGCCGACGGATCAGGTTTTGAAATTGACGAAATCACCAAGGGCGTCTCGCTATCGACGGAAACGTCGCATACCTCTGAAAAATATTCCGTCTAAATAAAAAACACCAGCATCTAACCTGGAAACTCTGATGGGCTGGAGTACAACCACGCTTCTAACGATCCTACCACGGGCAGGTTCCCCCATGTTCTGTATTTCTCCCGGTGGTGTGCGTGCGTACACATAACCGTACATCACAGAAATAGGGCCAATACGGGAGACCATCTCTCGGTGGTTTGAACCTTTTTAACAAAATTTGGGTGGCCCAAAATAGCAAGTCCACTATATGAATAACGGGATAATAATAATGAGTGTAATAATAATGAAAATGATGCTTACCCCTATTCATATTAATTGTCACTGAATCGGAAGTATGTAGCACTAATACATATTTTCAAGGGAGTAGTAATGTTTAATTTCATATCACCCAAAAAGGAGCTTTGGTCGCTGGTCGAATAAGAAGAGCGGTAGAAGGAGGAGGATGAACGACATCGTTAGACAAGTTAGGGTGTCGGTGAGATGCTGTCAAACCGTCTTTTAAGTGTGGTGGGTGCCTATTACCTGTACGGCCAATCGATGGGCGTCCATGATCGCCCTCCTCTTCCTTGGTCCTCTTTACACCTTTCTTCCATTGTTGGAATCGTATTGTCATAGATTCTACTTACTAGAATCATGTGGAATTGATCAAATCAGTTTGTATGACGGGAGGTGGAGGCAAGCACTCGTGTAGATTTCCAAGGCAAAAGCGGCTACTGACTATTGTAGTCAAAGCTCTTTTGCCAAACTTCTAAAGATTCAATCACCAGCATATTTGAAACGTTTTTTTATTGGATGTATGAACTCAGGGCCGGCCCTGGGGGGGGGGGGGGGTCTGGAGGGGCGGCCGCCCCGGGCCCAAGATTGTTGGGGGGCCAGGTATATGTACACCTATACTAGGCATAGTAGCTCGTAAAAAAAAAGACAAAATGGCCTGTTCCGTGCCGTGCCTCCCTGCTAGGCTGCTAACGATTGGGCCAGCTAGGCCTTTTTTCTCTGCTGTGCGCTCGTAGCCGGCTTTAGAGCAAGTGCAACAATGCAGCCGGCTGTTGGCTATACAAACATGCCATGTCAGCTAAATCCAGCAAAACTAAACACTCGTATAATAACCTGGCTATTAGGTTGCGTCTACCAAATATTTAAATAATTGATGGTTGCATGTGCGCGGCAGCTTTTGTGCTTGCATGCATGAGATAGGGATGGGAAAGAGCCTGCTCTAGCGCCAGCATCAGGCTGCATGCCGACGGTAAGCTTTCGATTTTTGTGCTACAGCCGGGCGACTAGCGAAGCGCCGGCTCCCTTCTCTCTCCTCACTTCTCTCTCCTTCACATGTGATTTTGCTGACTTGGAATGGCTTATAGCCTGCTGAGTCAGCCTTATTGTACTTGCTCTTACGCGAGATCCCATCGAAACACTCGACGCTCGTCCGATCAAAAAACAATGAGCGGTGTGAATCTCTCGTCTTTTGTCTCGCCCGGCGGCCGCCGCACACAGGCCTGATTCAGTTCCGTGAGTGACAGATTGTTCGCATATTTCTGATCGCCCAGCCTCAAGCGCGACGCCGCTCCCGCCGGAATCAGGTATATCGATTGATCAAGTTTGATCCTGATCTTCTCTTATTTTCTAGTATAAGTGGTTTATGCCCTAATCTGAACTATTAATTCTTTTTTCAGCGTTATTATGAAACATCTATCTGGTGCTGCAAATCGGAAAGGAGAAAGGACGATTTTTTGGTAGATCCACAGAGAATCTATTCAGATTTTTTTTTGAATAGTAAGACGGGCACTTTAAAAAATCCAAACGAGTTGGCGCTTGTTCTTGTGGGGGAACAAAGTAATGTTGTTGTAGAAGATGACATCCATACAGAAGACAATGTTGACATCGACATGGAAGATAAAAGGGTGAGTGATCATGAACCAGTATTTAATTCATATCATGCAAAATCTGCTATTGTTGATGAGGAACCGGTTCATGTGGATGCTTATGATCCGGCAAATTGGTATAGTCTTAATAACATAGTAACGGACACACTACTTCTTTATATTAAGGGGCCCAAAATTTTAGTTTCGCCCCGGGCCCATGAAATCTCAGGACCGGCCCTGTATGAACTCAATATGCATAGTTTTTCTCGAAATTTTATGTACTATGTTTTATGGTTATATTGCAGCATAAGTGAATGGCTAAAGTTATATCTCAAAGACGGTGTGAATGTCTATTAGATCGGAATTATGAAGAGCAAATAAAGTAAGAAAATGGTCAGAGTTATACGTTAATGACCATGTCGATATATAAAACATCAAAATATTGAAGAACAAATAAAGTAAAAAAAATGAAAAATATCCATTAAAAAACGATCCCAAACTTTCATGTGCTTTGTAACCTCTAATTGGTAGTGTATTTTACCGAAAATTCCAAGAGCATACTCTGTCCCGGCACGGAAAAAAAATCTTGATTATCGGTCATCCCATCGCTTGTACTCCCTCCGTTCTAAAATACTTGTCTTCCATTTGTCCAAATTTGGATGTACCTATACACAAAAACATGTCTAGGTACATCCGAATTTGGACAAATAGAAGACAAGTATTTTAGAACGGAGGGAGTACTTCTTCCGTACGGGAAAACTTGATACGAATTTGTCTAAATACAGACATCTAAATACATTTATATTTAGACAAATACGTGTCAAATATTTTCGGACGGAGGGAGTACTTAGCTTCTCGTTTACGTGAGCGCATCTGGCGGCAAGAGGGGCCGTGGCGCGATGATCGTTCTACCTTGCATTAGCTAGAACATCCATCACAAGATGCAAGAAAGCATGATTGCTATTCGAGGGCGTCTCGTGGCACGCGCGAGGTCACCGATCGATCGAGCTGGATAAGTTGCTATAGCAGTGGCACACCTCACACCTTGCGTCCGATCCAATCCAGCATTATTTAGCGGTGATGATGGTGGCTGGCTGTCTGGCTGAGGCGACACGGATAATGCAGTTGTTTGTGCTGATAGCGATTAGCGGGCGAGAGAGCACGTGATTGTTTTTTAAAAATCAAAGACGAACCCCCTGCGAACTCGGAGTACGGAGATCTCCGGGAATGCCTGCAATTGGAATAATCTTGTGGAGACTTACTATTTATACTCGGTTTAAAAATGATTACGCAGCGGCAAATTGTTGATCTCAGCGGACGGCAGTGCCACTTGAGTAAAGTATACTGATCTAAAACCCACCATGTTAATTAAGCCTAAGCTGGGCTTTCAACCTAATAGCAAACTACTACTAAATCGGATCGACAAGCAGCGACTGGATGATGATGTCTTGCCATTGCAGAATCGTCGTATGGATCTGCATGTACATAAAGGGAAACACCCTGAGTCCCTGACGCTTCTGAAGCCGATAGATTGATAATCATCCAAGATATCACGGCACGGCAGATAGTCGCCATTTGGCGTGTCGATCTACCTCGCGAGGAGCTCAGGAGAGAAACCAGGTCAGGGATCCAAATCTCGGCACATGTCTGCATCCGAATCAGATTACGCGTCACAGTCCGTCGGTCAGTGAGCCACAGCTAGCTAGTATTATCTCGACCAGAATACTGGTAGTGGCAGCGGCACCAGAGTTTCAGTTCCAGTACAGCACAGCACGCACCTGCAGGCTGCAGCTGGAGGAGGAGGAGCCCCTGTGCCCTAGTAGGTAGCAGCAAATATCCCCGGGTCTTTTGTTCAGCATCTCTAGCCACTCTGAAGAGAAGCGGCCATGAACGATTCAGGATTCGTGCAAGCAACCACCTGTCTGCTCTTCTCAGCTGCGGGTGCCAAGCCCATTTCTTCCGCACAGGTTTCTTGGCTTCTTGGTGATGCATGTAATACGGTAAAGGGAACAATGATGTCTCACCTCGTGGTTGTTAGCCTGGACGCCACCAAAGACACGAACCCTTGCTGGTATAATGAGAGAAAATTGCAAGAAACCACCACATTTGGGGTTAGGGTTTCAAAAAACCACCATGTTGCGGGAAAATTTCAAAAGACCACCAACATTGGGTAACAGCGACGCAAAAGACACTGATTGAGTCATTTGCGCGGTCTAATTGAAATTCTGACCGGTGGACCCCAGTGTCATACTTACGTGGCACGACGAAACAGCTGAGGGATGAAACGTTATAAACTTTTGGGGTTTTCCGTAAACAAAATAGTGGGGCCCACTATCATCTGCTCCCTCTCTCTCTGAAAAAAAAAGGCAGCCGAGAGACGAGACCGCCGGCCGCCGGCCTGCTACTGCGGCCTGTCCATCCCTGGTAGGCGGCGGCTAGCCGGATGGTATGGGGAGGGGGAGGTGGAGGCCGTGTCCCTCGTCGCGGACAGCATCGTCCGGTCGGCCCTGCCGCCGTCCACCCGCGGTTGGTGCGGCCTGCCGGGAAAACGCGCGGCGGCGGAGGATATGGGGAGGGGGCCTGCCGTGACTATTGCGTCGTCTCCGGTAAGTTACGGTCCGTTTCAGCTTGTCTTTGAGATTCGCCTCTTTTCCCTCTTCTCACTGGTGCTCTTCTGGACTGATTTCGTGCAGTACATCGCCGGAAGTCCCCGTCTTCCCCAACGCCGGCAGAGCACCGCCACGTCGCATCCGGGCATGCCGCACCACCGTCCAGCTGCTTGGGTTGGGCAGGTTGTGGGGCGACCAAGGACAGGCGAGCACGGCGGCTGAACAGGGGTACGCGGACGGCACGGCTCCCATCTTCCTCGTCTCCGGCCGGATGCCACCGCTGTCCGTGTCATCCTCCCGGCGTTTCCGCTCAGGTCGAGTACCTCGTAGCCGGCAGCGTGTCGAGCTGCGGCGGGACGCCGAGACCTCGTCGCCATAGCGCGTGCCGCTCTCGCCGCGGTGCACCGGAACTCCGAGCCTTCGTCGGCATGGCGCGTGCCGCACCACCGTGACACCGTCTGCGTGCGCCGCTGTGCCCGACCTGTATGCAGCAGGGTGCGCACTGTGCAGGCGGGACGGCCGGCGAGCGCGGCGACGCGAGCTGGACGGCCGACGCGCGGCGACGGCCAACGAGCAGGCAAGCACAACGATCTGGGGCAGCGCCGGCATCACACATTGCGCGCGCTCACCGGCGGCGGCACCTGATTTTTTTGGTGGGGATTTTTCTTGAGGGAGGTAAAATTTTGCAAAAAGATCCGGAAATTCACAAAAAGTCCAAAACTAACCTTTGACCATTTTCCTCCTGCCTCGTGGGCCTGACATCGGGGTCCGCCTGTCTGAAACACGCTTAGCCAGTGCAAATGACTCAATCAGTGTCTTTTGCGTCGCTGTTACCCAATGTTGGTGGTCTTTTGAAATTTTCCCGCAACATGGTGGTTTTTTGAAACCCTAGCCCCAAATGTGGTGGTTTCTTGCAATTTTCTCGTATAATGATGTACTGCCGTCTGCCGATAACAAATTCCGACCAAGAATTTTGACAAATGCATTCTGTATGTACCGAGGGACACAGAGTTCATTGCATGGATCCAGGGGATTAAGACTAATCTTTCAAGCATTTAAGCACTGGGGCTTAACTGCTCATAGCTACCTGTTACCGACATCGTGCATTTGCACGGCCGCGCCTCTGGCTCCAGCAGCAATCCGTTACTACAATGTAACTGTACATAGAGCCACAGAGGAACGAACGATCTGGGGAAACATTCCTTGTGTAATCAATAAAAAGGTAGTATGAATTGTCAGTAGTTCAAGGGACAGAAGTACATAAGCATAGTACAAACATTCTTTTTTTGCCAATGCAAAAAAATAAAATGAATCAATGATATCCTACAGGATAACTCTGAGTTATCTGCAAAACCCAGTTACACACCGTGGACAGTGGATGGTGATCTCCGGCCCTTCACGAAGCGTCTGCATTGGCAAGTTAACGATAAAATGGGGAACCCTCTTGGTGAAGTATTCATCAATCCGCATACAGGCCCTTCAGAGTTACCTTTGTATCATGGTAATAGGAATGAATGGACACAAGTTCAAAGGGACATAAAGGACGGTAATTTTCAGAATTGTCACCACTTGATTCGGCCAAAACAAAGTAATGATCTCCTCATAAGTCGACTTGTCCGCAAAACCCGACTATACTGTGGACAGTATATGAAGATTTCCAATCCCGCAAGAAATGACGCATTTTGGTAAAAGGTCAGATATAACTGAGCCAGAATAAATCTTCTTGCAGGCCCTTCAGAAGCACCATTACATCCCATTAAGCTGGAAATCTCTATATCTGATAGTATGCAATAACAGGCATAGCACATCCATATGGGGCCAGCAGCAACTACAGAAAAATAAAGGACATAACTTCTTCACTTAAGAGGATCGGAAGTTTCACGACAAATGCCGTATAAGCATGAATACATGATCAAAGCACTTTCCATCATTGTAACCATGTTTGATACTAGTTACAGCAATAGATTTGGCTGATTTTTCTTTAAAGTGAGAATCTAGTACCATGTATGCACTGTCAATGCTACCCATGGAGAAAAAACATTGGTAGTATCATCAGCATGATTAGTCTACTGTCAAACACTGGCACCACTTTTACATTTATTTTCAAGTGTACATTGCACGAGGTACCCTAAGGAGGTACAGCATTATGTCCACCCCTAGGAAATATAGAAGGTCTACAACAAACAAGGGCAAACAACAGCTCGAAAACAAAGAACCCCATGCTGCTCCAAACAAACAGAGTCCATCTCCAATTCCAGAGTAATCTTTTGAACAGAGGATTTAAGCACGGGTGCTCAACTGCTCAAAGCTACCTGCTAATGACATCTTGCCTTTGCACGGCCGCGCCTCTGGCGCCAGCAGCAATTCGTTGCTGCAATGTAACTGTACACAGAGGAGTGAACGATCTAGGGAAACATTCCTTGTGTAATCAATAGAAAGGTATGAATGATCTGGTTCAAGGGACACAAGTACATAAGCACAGTAACATTTTTTTTTTTTGCCAATGCAAACAAAAAGAAGCAATGATATCCTACAAGGATAACTCTTTTTTTTAAATTTACAAGGATAACTCTGAGTTATCCGCAAAACCCAATTACGCACCACGGACAGTGGATATGATGATCTCCAGTCCATGAAGCGTCTGCATTGGCAAGTTAACGATAAAAAAGGGGAATCCTCTTGCTGAAGCATTCAGAAGCACCATTATATCATGGAGTAGAAGGAATGAATGATGATAATATAAAATGGGCAGAACTACATAAGCACAGTAATTTTCTGGATCGTCACCACTTGATTCAGCCAAAACAAAGCAATGGTACCGTGCAGAAGAATCAAGTTATCCGCAAAACCCGACTATATACTTGTGGAGAGCGCAATGAATGATGATTTCAAATCCCGCATGAAATGACAGTATTTTGGTAAAAGGTGAGATATAACTGAGCCTGAAAGAATCTTCTTGGAGCTAACTCCCACAGAGGTCCATGTTGCAGCACAAAACATCCGTTCTGCTTACAGGTCCTTCAGAAGCATCATTATATCATACTGTATTAGATTGGTCAGTGAATATCTGATATTATGCAACAACATGCATAGCTCTCTCATGGTGCTAGCAGCAGCCACAGAAAAATAAAGGCATAACTTATTTACGATGGGGAAAATTTCATGACAGAACCAGTATAGAACGCAGTAGGAGTTCAGCATTAATGCATGATTAAACATTTTCCCATCATTTAAAAGCATGTCTGATATTAGTTACACCAATAGAATTGGTTGCCCTTTGCTTTAAAGCAAGAATCTAGCACCATGTATGCACTGTCAAAGCTACCCATGGAGGAAAAAAGAACATAGGTAGTATCATCAGCATGATTAGTAGTCCTATCTTTTGACACATTGGCACCACCTTGACATTTATTTTCACAAGTGTACATTACACGAGGTACTCTAAGGAGCTACAGCATGTCCACCCCTGGGAAATATACATGGTCTACAACAAACAAGGGCAAGCAACAGCTCGAAAACAAAGAACCCCATACTGCTCCAAACAAACAGAGTCCATCTCCAATTCCAGAGTAATCTCTTGAACAGAGGAAGCTCCGCCTCAAGCAATAGCGACGCAGCGTATATCTCTGGGATGCCAGCACCAGGACTAAACTCAGCTCGTTGCTCGAGCATTATCCTCACTCCTGTTATTGGTTCAAAAGCCTCCTTGATACCCCTCATTTTTAGCTTGATAACCTGAGATTCCGATGAGTAGCCGGACAAAAGCGAAAGACTCTGGAGAAAAGTTTCTATGAAATGCATGTGCACACTCTTGAACTTCAGCATGCACGGTTGACTCGTCGCCGCAACCACTTTTCCATTCGTAGATAGAAACTCTGCCCTTACCTGAACTCAAAAGAAAAAAAAAAGGCAGATCAGATGGATATACAAATTTGGGTAACCAATGTAGTGCATAAAATTTTGTACAGATACTGCTAAAGTGCTAAATATAGAGCTCCGCAACTGGGACTATCATATTATCAATACATACATATTACAAGCTTACAACTCATATAATTCTGAAGAAAACATGAGCCGGATATATAACACCCTAACAGCCTTAAAAGGTATGTAACATTCAGTTGGAGAGACAGATATTTCGTCATGAAATTGAACTGTTTAGGCAGAACTGATAGGTTGACTTGACTCTTTTATTGAAATATATGGTCAATCTGGCTGCATAATGAATGCACAGAATAATTTTGTGTAACCCTTTTTGTTTGAAATGGATCATTTATTGAACTTCATAGCTTGGGCAAACCATTAAAGTTGGCAACTTGACACCTTAAGCATTACATCTATCCCACCCAACATGTTTTACATTCACTAGTTCACCTACTCAACATGTTTTAGATTCACTAGTTCAATTATCCAACACAGCTTTGCATGTCGGAAATCTTCTTTCTAATATCAGGCTCTGCTTGGCATTGCTGGGGATTATATAATCTCACATGGTTCAGCCGCTTTCACATATTTGGGCGTTTGGCTAGCTGGTCTTTACATAATCAAGTCTCACACATATGCAATTATGCATTATTGGGTTCATGGACATATGAGATGAAAGACCAATTGGATAATAATTTATCTACCTTGACTTACAAAACAAAGTAGTGAGATTTTGATGTTGTTTCTGAAACTTGTAAGAGATGAAATGCAAAACCCCTGGACATTAGACTTTACCAAGCTTTCAACTCATATAATTCTACAGAAAACATGAACTGGGTATACGATGCCTTGACACTCCTCAAAAGATGGCACAGTGAGACAAATATTTTGTCATGAAATTGAATTGTCAAGGCAGAAATGGTCTCCCTTATTGAAAGCATATGCTCAATCTGGCTGCAAACCAAGGGTGTTATGTTACTAAGGCTTTATGCTTGGGCTCTTGGAGTTGCTTTCTTGGGAATTTTCTGCCATAGAAGGATTATCTATTGAACTTCATAGCTGAGTGAAATCATCAACATTGGCAGCCTGACACAGCATGCACTTCGTCTATCCCACCAAACATGTTTTAGATTAACAGATTTACATGCCTAACACGGCTTTGCATGTCAGTGATCTAATTTGTAGTCTCAGGTACTGATGGGCATTGTAGGGGATTATATAATCTCATATGCTTGAGGTTCTTTTAGAAATTTTGGTCCTTGGATAGCTGGTCTTTTCATAATCTAGTTGCACACATATGTATTATTGTGTCCGTGAACATATCAGATTAAAGAGCAATTGGATAACATAATCTATCTAGCTTTGTCTAATTTACACAACAAAGTAGTAGGATTTTGATTATTATTTTCAGAACTTCTTTGACAGAGATGAAATGTCAGAGCAAAACCACTCGATGATAGACTTTATATAGTTTTAGCATAATTTACAAACACAGAGTAATACAGTTTTGAAATTTTACATCTAGGCATCCAGCTTTAGAAGTGGCATTTCGAAATAGTAAGCACAATAGAACATCAAGTGCTAAATTAGGCCTCAATTTGTATCGCAAGGCTCTGTACCATAACTTCTTTTCATTCCACAGTTAGGTGGACCAAAACTTCGGGTTAGATCACAATGCTACATCTACATAAAGGCGTGAGTAACATAGTTCAGACTAACTTTAAAAGTGTACATAATGCAGACCCCAAACATATAATACTTTCTATGGCCGGTGATTTTTTCTAATCAAAACTGGAGCTGAACATCTCAGTGCACAACAAAAAGCTTCAGTTATTAACTTCTTATTATCATCCACGCTCTGAAACTACATAATGAAAGACATAAATTGGCAGGAATCTAAATTGCAATGATCGCTTCATTTGATAAAACTTCAATCAAGCATACACATTGTTCCCATGATAGCCAAGACAGTTTTCAAAGAGATTATCATGACAATCACTTTGATAAGGAGCAGCAGGAAAGGTACCTGGAAAACCCCAAGCCTCCTGTTGTAATCCGACTCAGGCAGCGTGAGCGACACCTCGAGCTGCATCCGCTGATGCGGCGGAACCAACCGCCGCACGGGCACAAACGCCACAGGGCTCGGCTTGGTGTAGTCAAAATTCAGGGGCTCCGTCATCTGAACAGGCTCCTCCACCATTCTGCCCACCAGCAGCCCCCCTCCCAGGAACGCCATGATGAGCAGCGCACACAGAACCACACAGACATACACGGCCCAGAGCGACCCCCACGCCAGCCTCCCGGCCACGCGCCCAACCCCCTCGCCACCTCCGAGCCGTGCGGTAACCACGCCGGTGGCCTGCCCCACCGCCCCTTGAGCCCACTCCCTCGCTCGATGCGCCGAGCCGAGCGGGTCGGTCACGAAGAGGTACCACCATTGCAGCAGCCGGAACGGGAACGCGAGGCAGGTGATGAGCGCGGTGACCTGGAACACCACCGCTTTGATGACGAGCACGGCGAGGGACTCGAGAATGCCTGGCGGTGCCGTCGTCGGCCTGTAATCCGAGGCCACATCCTCCTTCTCCTCATCCGACGACGAGGAGGAATCCTTCTTGTCCACTTCCTCCTCGTGGGGCGGAGGAGAACGGGAAGCGCTGGTGGCCTCGGAGGATGCGGGATCGCCCTTGAAGGGCTCATCGGCTGCGGTGACGGTGGAGGGGGCGGAAGCCGCGCTGGCGGCCTCGGAGGAATCTGGCTTGGCCTTGACGGGCTCGTCGGCCGCGGTGACGGTGGAGGCGGCGGTGGAAGCCGAGGGGGAGAGGACTTGATCGGGTTCCTTGAGAATTTTGGCGCGGCGCGGGCGGCGGCGGAGCGTGGAGGAAGACGATGTGAGGGGAGGGGGCGGAGGAGAAGGGAGGGTGTCGGATGCGTCGACGAAGGCATCGTCGGAGGCGGGGGGTGTAGAGGCGGCGTGGGAGGGGGAGTGGGAGGGGGCGGGGCCGTCGGCATCCATCGTCGGATAAAGCAGAGCTGGTTGGGCGGGGGCGTCGGCATCCATCGTGGAGAGCAGGAGGGAGAATTCCTCCGAAGGGGAGAGGAATTTGGGCGGTGGACGGTGGAGAAGACGGGCGGATACATTTTCTGTTACACCCTTGTGGTTCATACTTTTCCAATCTCTTTGTCTCTCGTGAAATTGCTAAAAACGTTGGTGTTTTTCAAATGGTGCTAGTCTATTCCTCTATATCTCTCTATATCTCACATGGGTTTCATATTTATATGAACTAGAAAAATACCCCACGCGTTGCAGCGGCATCTCTCTAGAAAAATTATTGTGTAAGTAAAGACCTATGAAAACGAAGTATTTGATGACAATTCAATGATCATAATTGTCAAAAGGCTAAACGTAACTGACGTGCTTTCTTTTTTGTATTTGATGACTACAAACCGGTGACATGGATAGTTGCATGATGAAAAGTAGATGAGATGAGTACGTCGATTGTAAAGAAATACAATCATTAATGATTGTTACTGGGATGACATGGAGAATTCGTTAGCTAAAATAGTGGTTGATGTGAATAGTTTGAATGTTGAGATAGAAAAATCGTAAATGACTTGTATTAGGATTTTGCTTTATAAGAGATATTGATCGGTTCCATAACCGAATGAACTCAATGAAGCTATTTTACAAATCTTATCCCATGAATTTATTGGTGCTAACCAGGAACGGGTTCTGATAGAATGCGTCTTGTAAATCTCAAAGAACCGGGACGAATATATATCCCAATACAAAAAAAAGTACTATGTTTAGTAGCTTTTCAATGGCTTCTTCTTTGTGGTTTTACTATTTTTACCACACATTTTTTAAATAACAGTCGAGCATCAACGACAATTATGTTGACAAGGTTGATCTATTGTTACGCGACACTCCATTCTTAGTTGTTACCAATGATGTTTGTCGTGCAGTCCGTCATCGGTAGTTTTTTACTACTCCCTCCGATCCATATTAGTGGGCACAACTTTGTCTAGATACACATGTATCTAGTCTAAATACTTAACTAGATATATATGAATTTAGACAAAGCTATGCCCACTAATATGGATCGGAGGGAGTAGAAAAAACTATCTAGAGACAGGAATTTTTTCAGAATGATCAATAAATGCAATGTTTTCTTAGCCAGATTTTTAAAATTTGTGATAACTAGACAGGTCGAAGTAAAAAAGGACAGTTAAAACAGGAGAGCAAGAGGACCACGAGTTTGCTGAAAAAACAAGATCACACATATAACGAGACAATGCTATGCGTATTTAGTGGTGTAGAAATTGATCGAGGGCTTTGCAGCCTCTGCCGATTTTTCTTTTTCAGAAAGACTTTGATTATAAAAAAAACTAAATGAGGCCAGGAAATATCGCTTACGTGATGGATAGATCTGTTCAATCAATTTCTTGACGATCTGCCCATAAACTACAATCGCAAAGAACAAAAATAGGTGAGCCGGATCTCTAGGGGTTCAACCGGCGCTTCCGAGGAGACGCAGGGTGGTTCGTGCAATTCCGCCCGAGAATCCTCCCACGTGTTGGGCAAGGTCGCCACGCCGCCGCGCCCTCGTCGGGCCACCGCTCGGAAGGAGCGCCGACATCTGCGAAAGCGGCCGCCGGATAAAGAGATTCGGAATGGAGCGCGAGCGCGCAGCATTCCGTTCGTGGGCTCGGCATTGCCAATGATGTTGGCCCGCGGATCGGCCTGTGAGACCACTACGAGAAACAAAAGGCCCATTGCATTCTGTAGAAAACGAATGGGCCGTGCTCGTTTTCTGCTTCACTCAAGATGCACAGTGTCCGGTCCAAGTCGGACCTGTAGCAAAATTTCTGGTCCAAGGCTTTGGCCCGCACCTTTTCTGAAAGGGTGATGGCTACTAAATTTCATGTACATGAGCAGTACATGAACAAGGGTAGCTTCAACAGCATTATACAAATAAGGATTTTATTAGTACAAAAATTGTTCAGCTGAACAAATCGCTCCTTCCCATCTTCGTACAGTAAACACCAACTTACAGGAAAGTATTGCTACAGACTACATTTCAACAAGTAAATACCAACTGACAATAAACAACATTAATATGCTCTGCACCGACAAGATGAACCAAGTCAAGGCTTCTTACTGAACTATATCCACCACTGCCCCTGTGTTAACCTTCAGAGACAAACGGTAACCTTTCAAACCCAAGTGACCTCAAAGTGGTTTCTTAGCATCTTCACAATCACAGCAAGAAAAAATAACGCTCAGCCTTGAAATTTCACTCAGAACTTTTGGATGCCACTTGTTCTGTAAAGAAGAGAAAGAAAAGCACATTAGTAAAGTCCATATATTTTTGACAGTTATGTTCATCTTCATGGATCAACACAATAGACAGATGCAAGATAAATCTGGGTGTTGTAAGAGCATCTCCAGTCGGGGCGCCCAAACGGCCGCCCAAACGCCTTTGGGGCGTGCCGGACACAAAATCGCCCCCACTCGCGGCGCCCAAACGCGAATTCGGTCCGGCGCGGCCCAGTTTTGTGTCCGGCACGCCCAGCCCACGCCCTCAACTTGGGGAGGCTTGGGGCGGCCCCGGACGGAAGGAAACGCGACGCCACGTCGGCCTCCGACGCGCGGGCCACGCCTGGCAGTGAGACAAGATCGCAATAAGTGCCGGCTTCCCCCAATTCGTCCGCAGAAAACACATTTCCCCGCCATCTCTCCCGCCAAAAGAAAAGCCCTCGCGCCGCGCCGGCACCCAAGGGGAAGGCAGCGAAGGAGACGAAGGCGGCGGGGAAGACGCTGGGCGTCAAGCGCAAGGCCCCCCCCGCCCAGGGAGAAGCCGGAGGAGATGAGGCAGGAGGATTGGGACCTCGACATACTCCGGCGCCGATTGGACACGCAGAGTCGTGCCGGGCGCCGCGTGAAGGAGAATGAGAGGAAAAGGCTCGGCACGGCGGCGCCATTGACGGCAAGGAAGATCGCCGCCATGAACAAGACCGTCGCCGCCTTGAACCAAGCATTCGCCTTGGGAGGGAGCCCAGAGAGCAGCGCCACTCTACGATGCAAGGTTGGTGGCTCGCCGTCGAATTCCTCCTTCTTCGCCGACAGCGCCGCCGCCACGCCTCGCACCAGGTTCTCCCCCGAGTACGGCGCCAGCCAGCATCACGGCGGCTTCGACCCAACGTGATCTTCCCTTCTTGTGGCCTGGATCTAAACCACCCCGTCGATCTGAATTCGCCGGCGATGCGGAGAGATCCCGCTGTCCAAACGGTCGCCGGTCGGAGCCTTTCATTCGACGCGGGCGCCTCCCATGTGATCGACGGAATGACTCCCGACGCCCCGGAGCTCATGCAGGTATGAACCCGCGTTTTGTAGCCATGGCATGTACAATAGACGTGTGCATAGGCGAGGTGTGGCTACCGGCCTTGCTCCTTGTGTGTTGGAGACCGCCCATATCATGGACGACATCATCAACGACAACGCCCGGGCGGAGGATGACGACGACGGGTTCGACGAGGATGAGGAGTACTACGAGGACGACGCCGAGGACGACGACGAGGTCGAGGAGGAGGGGGTGGTGACCAACGCTGTGGTCGGCGAGCAGGCGGCGAAGAAGAAGAAGGGCAGCCGCGGCACAATCTGGACGACCAAGGAAGACGAGTGCATGGTCGAATCATGGAAGGCCATTACTACCGGCGAGATCACCGGCACAAACCAGTCGAGCACCGCCTACTGGTCCCGGATCAATGACGAGTTCGACGAGCGCCGGTTCACCAAGGACTTCTACAAGGTGAGCATGGTGCGTGGCCAAGGCGCCATCGAGCATAGGTGGCGCATCGTCCAACGCCTCGTCAACAAGTTCCACGGCTGCCACGAGAACATCGTCGACCGGAAGGAGAGCGGGAAGGGCCCGGCGGATCAGGTGACCGCCGGCTGGCGATCCCCTTGTTGTTTTGTTGCTTAAGTACAATTGTGATCGTCGGCTTGCTTAAGTACAATTGTGATCGTCGTCGGCTTGCTTTGTTGTAGGTCATCGACGCCCTTGTGTTGTACAAATCCATCAACAAGGAGAAAGACTTAAAATTGATGCATTGCTACAAGCTTCTCCAAAATTGTGAGAAATGGAAGGCACACCGGCGGACTTTGAAGAAGAACGGCCGCGCCGAGCTCAACGCCGATCCCCAAAACTCGGAGGGGCGGCCAATCGGGAACAAGAAGGCGAAAGCGGCCTTGGCAGCGGCGGCAAAGACGGACAGAGTGCAGTCGTCCATCGACAAGGTCCTCGCCGATGTTTACTCGAGCTTGAGGCGCGAGGGGAACAACGCAAGGTGGGCGACCTTGATGCAGAAGGCCGACGTCAAGATCAACCTCGAGCAGAAGAAAGCCGCCGTCAAGAAGAGGAGTCAGGACTTCATGATCTTGACGGCCGACGTCTCCAACTTGGACCCGCTGGCGAGGGCGGCGCACAACATGTATCGCGCCGCGATCCTGCAAGAGCTCGGGCTCGTTCCGCCCGAGAACGGCGCCGAGAACGGCGGCAACCACGGCACCGAGACCGGCCACGGCGCGGACGGCCAGGTCGACGATGACCCCGTAATGATCGCCGATGACCCCGACATGACTCAGCCCGGCTATGGCTACGTGCCCCAGCCCGGTGACAACATCTAGATCGGCGACGACGACGGCGGTGGCGACAAGCAGACGCCGGGCAGCCCGGCGTATTTTGGCGGCATATTTTGGCGTAGTGTATTTTGGCGGCACATTCGAATTTGGACGCGATTTGGGCGCCGCGAGTGGGGAGCGAGGGCGCCCAAATGAGCCAAGTAGTCCGGACGGTGCCCAAACGGCCTGTCCGGAAGGCGTTTGGGCGGCCGTTTGGGCGCCGCGAGTGGAGATGCTCTAATGTAGTACAAGATTAATGAAAGATAAGATGCTGTCTACTGCGCCTTTCTCGTTCGCTTCCAATTGTAGGGACATCTTCTTGGGCAGCTTGCTGCTCTTGCTCTTGACTTGGCATCTGGAGGTTTAAATATAGAAAACAGTTCAGGAAGAATCATCCAAGACCAGCAAGATCAAGAACAAGGAGAAAAGGCTGCATGTGCAACCGGATCAAGAACAAAGCTGTCTATGGTTTCAACTGTAGAGCAATACGACCAGATCTGTACGAATGTTATTGGCACAATAAATGAAACAAACTGAATAAGGAATCAATATTCAAAGATAAACTGAACAAGAGTGAACTGCAGGTGTTCGATCAGTGCTGTTTCCTAAGGTCTGCAACTTCACCCAAAAACAAAAACAGTGTGACTGCAGCTGAGTAGCATCCTAGCTAGCACCTGCCTGATGCCGTGATGTGAAGGAACGGCGATATGCCGTAGATTTTACAGCTGGTCACGTTCTTCATGCTACTACTAGATAATGTGGATCGAGCAGCCGACATGCATAATTGCATATAGTAAGACTACGTACATGTATGTACAGCTAATGTTGTCAACTGGACGACACTGACTTGGTCAGTTCCTGCGATATGAGAGCATCTTTTCCTCCCCTACGCTACTCCACTTGCCTAAACCAAGTCACTTCCTCTAATTAAGCCTTTTTCCACAAGGTCAAAGCCATTCATCGCCTATAAGAATCCCTCACCATCACAGTACCTGCCATCCACACACACATACACACACACTGAAGTTTAAACCATCTCGGTCCATCGCAAGCTTCAAAGATAATGGCGAGGCGCAGTGGCGTGGCGGCTCAGCTTGGCTGGTGGTGCTGCTTCCTGGTGGCGGCACTTGCGCTAGGCACCATGGGCGGCGAGACTCCACCCACTCCCATGAATGACCACAACTGGGTCTGGGACGAAAACTCTCCCTTTGATGGGTACCATGCTACTCCTCCGCCTCCTTCCGCTCCCATTGATTGGGACTTCGACGACGGGCATCCTCGGACCGAGGTCATGTCCTACGCCAACGGCCAGCCCTACCGCGCCAACTATGATAAGCCAAACAAAATCTGGACTTGTGACGATGACTGGGGTAAGAAATGCATCGCGCAGTGCCCCGATATGTGCCCCAAGTCGTGCTACATATCTTGCAGCTATTGCGAGACGACATGCAGTACGTTGTTCCTCGACTCACCGTCCGCTTCATTTTGTTTGTCGGTTTGCATTGATTAGTTATGTGGACTCTTGAGTCTGATGCACGATCTATATATATGCAGAGTGTGTGATGTTTCCGGGAACTTCGTGTGGAGACCCTAGCTTCACCGGCGGCGATGGCGTCACTTTCTACTTCCACGGCAGGAGGGACCAGGACTTCTGCCTCGTCTCCGACACCGATCTCCACATCAACGCCCACTTCATTGGCAACCACAACCCCGTCAACGACCGTACCTTCACGTGGATACAGTCCCTCGGCATCAGCTTCAGCGACCACCGCCTCTACGTCGGCGCTCGCAAGGTTGTCGAGTGGGACGAGGACGAGGACCACATTGAGATCACCCTCGACGGCGAGCCTGTAAACGTAGACACTGCCAACAATGCCGCGTGGGTGTCCATGGTCCTACCTGATCTATCCGTGAAGCGCACGGACAATGTTAACTCTGTCAAGGTGGATCTCGCCGGTGTGTTTACCATCTCGGCCAGCGCCGTGCCAATCAGCGATGAGGACTCTAAGATCCACAGCTATGGCAAGACCATGAAGGACAGCCTCGCGCACCTTGACCTCCGCTTTAAGTTCCATTCTCTCACAGACATCGTCGATGGTGTCCTTGGCCAAACTTACCGGATGGACTACGTCAACAAGATGAACGTCACTGCCAAGATGCCCATCATGGGCGGGGCGCCAAAGTACCTCTCGTCAGGGCTCTTCTCGACAGATTGTGCCGTCTCCAAGTTCCACCGCAAAGCTGGCGGTAGCCATGTCCTTGCCTTGGCGGCGTAAATGGAGCCTCCAAGTAAATGCTCAATCACAATGTACGGTATAAGGGAATAATTCAATGGAGGAAGCAAACATGCTAGTTGACCGCATATAATTATGTGTTGTACGAGAAGAAATAAGGTATATGAAGTAATGTTGTAAGCCCAAGTGCAAAATAATGTATTACCAATTCAATCATCTAAAGCAAATACTTTTTATTTCTGATTCTGAGGATAGATTTTTTGTGTGGATAAGCAAATACATTATTAGTTTCGACGACTTCTTTTAAACATTGATGACCGTAGAGAAAGGAAATATTAGCAATTGAATGTCAACAATGCTAGATTGTTACATATTAATCAACTAACTAACAATGTGAGTGCTAGCTAATTCCTCCCAGCCAACACATATTCTAGAGAAAATATATGGTTATAATAATCAAAAAAATATCATGATTATGTGTCCCCTGTGACTGTAATGCTGCAGAAAAAGTTTGTTCATTCATAATTTACTACTATCTTGCATTCATGGTCAGAAACGTACATATGGCAAACAATCACTTTCATTGGATTTCTTTTCTTATTTCATCTTCCTGAAATGAATACACTTTCATCACAATTTTATTACATAAACAACACAATGAAATACCATATTCAGATCCACACATGTTTCATCTTTGTAGAAATGGTGCTACCACCAAACTTAAATTTGTTCGGTGGTGGGTATTGAATAGTGAATACTAGTAAAATTTAATGAATGAGAATACATCTGAATGAATATCATAATAAGGGAGCTTTATGCAAATGATAACAATATATATAGAGGAGGCACTAGAACCAATAAGAACATGAAACATTCATGTGCGATGTATACGTAAGTAAGAGTCATGATGTCAAATGGAAGGTGATGGTTCTATTAAGAAAACACATGACACTAAATGGCGAGATTGTCCGTCAGAGAAAAATGGCATATGTGTCCCCCCAGCTTATCAACCATGAACACACTAAGATTTTTCTTTTCTTTTTTCCCCATCAAAGCATTTTCCAATTGTCCCTTGTTTGACAAACCTACTTCAAAATTAGTTTTTCTCTATAATATACTCATCAATTATGCATAAAACGAAATTCTCTTATGTCTATTCCATCCATATTGTACTTGAGTGAGTAATAGAATCACTCGATTGTGTAAGTGCCCCAGTTACACAACAAATTATTGTGATGTAAGAACTGAAGTTGTCCTAGTGACCATACAATAGTAATAAGATGAATTGCTAGGGTAATCATAACCTCACATGCTCTAGAATATTGTGTGATGAGCTAACGTATCCCACAATACCAATATAAGAAAAAACTGTAAATGTCTCCTTGCACTTGTTTATCTATACCAGCACTCATGATAGTAGTCACATGAAGCTAGTCATCACAAACCCAATTGATTTATATATGCGCTGGAGAGTGCAACGGTATAACGTTTGACGACCTGCTGTTGCTAGAAGGTGAACATTTCTGCTGATATGGATATTGCAGTGAAAAATTTAGTTAATCAAGGATTACGTTGTTGCACCAAGACCCACAGATAAATAATGAAACCACGACCAAACAGCATGTATGCGATGCACGCTCCCTTGTGCTCGTCGTGGTCTGCTGGAATAAATACGCAGCCAACGGCGCTGTACTCCTCACGGGTGAGGTCGGAGAAAGAGTTGAGCCGCGAGCGGAGGCTGATCCGACCCGTAGCGTTATGCTGATCCATTCTGCGCAGCTTGTCCTTGAACGTCGCGTAATGACGCTCCTCCTCGTCAGTAGAGCTGTAGGTCCTCCCTACCTCGGCCTTCCAGTCCACGAAGATCAGCCGCATCTCCTCCTCGGTCATTTCACTGTACGGTATGCGGATGTCCGCCGCCGCCAGCGACACCACCAGCAACAGCAGCAGCGCCGCCACGAGAGCCGTGGAGCTCCTCATCGCGACGGGGAACTGTGTGTGGCGAGGAGTAAATGGGATCTCTGCGGCCAAGGAGAGGAGTGTCAAGTTTTTTAACAGCAAAAGAATGACTGCAAAGAATGCATCAAAAGTTGAGATGGCCAAATTCACAACCGATTTGAGTTACTTGGAAAAACTAGCATGCCCTTCCTAACCAATTTGGTTTCCATTCCGTTCTATAAGAAGACAACCATTAATTGCACAAAATGTACAGGGCCAAGAACACGGGGGGTGGAGGCGGGAGCTCACCTTGCTGGTCTTGGATACGAAGGAGCCTGAGATGCTCGGTGATGTACACGAGCCCCCGTTGCAGGTGGAAGACGCCGGTGAAGAAGAGCCGCCGGTCCCGGTGAGATGGACGAGTATAGGGTGGGGGAATGACGCCGGCCGGGTGCGGCTAGGGTTCCATCGGGGAGAAAAGACGCCGAGACGAAACGTTTTCCGACAAAGGCTTCAACTGGGCCTCGCTAGCACTAAGGCCCTTGTTCGGAATGCTGGATATTAAACTTAGGAATAATTCCCTAAAAAAACAAAACATAGGAATAAAAGCGAAAATCCCCTTTGACACCTGAGTTGGCCTGCTCCTGCTCGTTTTCGAAATTCAAAAAATATACGGAAAAATTTCAAAAAAATAAAAAAGGAAAACACACATATGCTAGTGTTTCATAGTATGTGTAAAGTTTCGTGACGAAATGATATTTGCGGTGTCATGTGCGAAAAAACAAAATCAGTGTTAATTTTTGGTACATGTTGTTGCCACAAATGAACACTAATTTTTTTCTCGCGCTATGCACCACAAATGTTATTTCGACACGAGACTTTGCGCATATGTAAACCTAACATTGGTTTATTGCTCCTTGTATTCATTTTTTATTTTGAAGTGGTTTCATTTTTTATTGAATTTTGAAAACAGGCCGGAGTAAATGGCAGGATGTAGAGATATACTTGAAGCTGAAGCGATGGCATTCAAGGAAGGATTGCAAACCGCGTTGATGGAAAAATACAGTAACAATTCTCAGTTAGGTCATCAGATTAACAAGATAAAGGACAGGTTAAAAGGAGAGACCAAACTTGATATTCAGGTGGATTATGAGATCTCAGAATAGGGTTGCAGATCGCCTAGCTAGATTATATTTCAAGAGCGGAGCACCGAACCTATCCGTGGTTGCAGGATGCTCCCATGGTCTGGCAGACCTTCTGGATGCATGATTGTAACCCCCATTATTGATTAATAGAGTTTCGTGTTTCGACTATTTCGAGCATAAAAATAACTTGGAAACAAAGAATCTCAGTAGGCGCACATCAATGAACATGAACCAGACACGTTACCTAGGTTTACAGGAAACAAAGAATCTCAGTAGCCGCACATCAATGAACATAAACCAGGCAAGTTACCTAGGTAGCAGCTAGATATTCGTTATCGAAGCTGATTTATGTGTGTCCATGGCTCATACTCGAATCAACATGTGCATTTGTGGCCAGCCACTCAGAGCATTATTATCAGTTTTTATTCAAGCAATGAAAATTGAGAGCTGCGCCTCTTTCATTCAAAAGAAGAAAAGAAAAAAGCCACTCGAGCACGAATCGAACGAGAGCAGATAATAAGTATGCGTGTGTAAGGCAAAGAGATAGAGAGAGTGCCTTCTTCATCATAACTTAATTTGGAGAAGAAGCGATATGTCGGCTTTACAGCTGGTTACGTTCTTAATACTACATGGATTATGTGGATCGACCAGCCGACTTGCATCAATTCAATATAGTAAGACTACACATAACATATACTCCCGCGTTCCAAGGAGGGTTAATTATCATACCATACTATATATCTCCGGGAGTATGGCATTTCTTGGTAACCGAGTTGCCTTCTTGGTAATTCACGTAAAGAAGCAGCGATATATGCCATCGGCTGTACAGCGGATTAAGCTAATAAATCCGTTGTTGTTTATACATGCATGATATGAATTGATCAAGCAGGGCGCGCATGCATACAGCAAGACTACATATGTTTAGCAATGTCAACTAGACGACCCTGACTTGGTCAGAATATCCCACCAAGTTGTGAGCTTTTCTCCACCTACGCCACTTGCCAAAACAAGTCACTTGATCTCCAATTTAGCTTCCCATAAAGTTGAGGATCACTTGACCTGCCACTACTATAAGTATCCTTCGCTGCCAGTAGCTGCCACACAACACACACACACACCCCAACACCCAGCTGCAACAATCATCCTGATTGATCGCCTCATCGCCGTGCATGGCAGCAACAATGGCGGCGCGCGGCGGCGTGGCTACCTGGTGCTGCGTCCTAGCGGCGGCGCTTGCGCTATGCAGCGTCATGGGTCAGGACGAGGCTCCTCCTCCCGGCAACGGGGCTCCTCCTCCCCTTTTTGACGAGCCTCCGTCCTCTCCCAGTGACGGGGTGCCTCCTTCCCCTTCTAATTGGTTTTGGGAAGTTCCTCCTGGCTGGGATGGGACACCTCCGGTGTCGCGTGTCCCAGCCTACCAAAACGGTCACCCTATCCCCGTCGACTACAACAAACCCAACCGCATCTTCATCTGTGACGACGACTTTGGCAAAACCTGCGTCACGCAATGCCCGGACGAGTGCCCCCTTGCGCGTTGCCAAATGTCGTGCAGCTACTGCGAGACATGGTGCGGTACGTCCAGTCGGCCAACGATCGATCCATGTGTTCACGCAAGCAGAGCAGATTTTGTTTGTCTATAGCCTTGACTTTGATCTATACACGCAGGTTGTGTGCCCGCTCCAGGTGTAACATGTGGTGACCCTAGCTTCACCGGCGGTGACGGCGTCACCTTCTACTTCCATGGCAAGAGGGACCAGGACTTCTGCATCGTCTCCGACGCCGACCTCCACATCAACGCCCATTTCATCGGCAACTACAACCCCTCGAATGAGCGCACCTTCACGTGGATACAAGCCCTCGGCGTCAGCTTCGGCGACCACCAACTTTATATCGGCGCTCGCAAGGCCGCCGAGTGGGACGAGGAAGAGGACCACATCCAGATCACCTTCGACGGCGAGCCCGTCAACATAGACAACACCAACAAGGCCCGGTGGGTGTCCAAGGTCCTGACCGGCCTGTCCGTGGAGCGCACAGACACGGTCAACGGCGTCGTGGTGGATCTCTCTGGCGTGCTCAAAATTACAGCAAGCGCAGTGCCAATTAGTGAAGAGGACTCCAAGATCCACAACTACGGGAGGACCACGAAGGACAGCCTTGTGCACCTTGATCTCCGCTTCAAGTTCTATTCCCTCAGTGACACTGTTGACGGTGTGCTCGGCCAGACCTACCGGTCCGACTACGTCAATAAGATGAATGTCACCGCCAAGATGCCCATTATGGGCGGTACTCCAAAGTACCTATCATCGGGTCTCTTCTTGACAGACTGTGCCGTCTCCAAGTTCCACCACGGCAATGGCGCCAGCCGTGTCCATGCCTTGGCCGCATAAATCGTGATCCTCCATATGGATACTAGCCATGAAAATAAATCGATGGTGATACAAACATACTGGTCACTGAGTGCACCGTGAAGATTGTGGAAGAAAAAATAAGACTGATAAAAGAAATATATGTTAAGAAATTAAAAGTGTGAACCGACATCCATGATTTTTCGCGTTTTCTTGAGTCTTCCACGGGTGATTCAGTCAATATTAAGTACTCCATCCGTATCATAATACGTGATGTTTTAGACAGATCAATACCGACTACATACGGGATGAAATGAATTAATCTACACACTAATACATGTCTAGATACATCATATCTGAAAAATGCTAGAACATTTTATATTTTGCTACAGAGGTGATACAGCCATTTTCCATCACTATTTTGTATCATAATTCACTCATGTTAATTGATATATTTCATATTGGAGTGCAATACTTATGTTATTTTATCTTATTTTGCATGTTTGACAATTATTGGGATTTAACTGTCGGAGCCAGAAATCGGCTGGAAAAAGCACCGTCACGATACTATATTTCTGAAACTCCAAAAATTACGAGAAAATACAGAAGCTCCTACTTCGTCAGATAACTGGAGGAGTCAGAAGATGAAGTCGAGGGGGGGCCACAGGGCATCAGACGCCACCTCGGCGCGGCCCCACCCTCCGGCGCGCCGAGGGTCACCTGGCGGCCCTGGCCCACCTCAGGCATCGCCCTTTCGCGTATATCATCCCTCTGACCTAAACTCTCGGGGGCATCGTCCAAGAAATATTCCGCCGCCTCCACCGGGCGGAAACCACACAAAGAGAGAGAAAACTCTCCGGCCGGGAGAAAACTTCGCCATCATCACCGTCATCACGCCGGGCTTCATCATCACCATCATCTCCACCGCCAGCACCATCATCTCCGCCGCTCCACTTCGTTCCGATGTAACATCTAGGGTTGTACTTTGTTTAGTTCATTGGGGAGACTCTCCCGGTGTTGATTACTCCTTGTGGTTGATACTATTGAGTTTTATCGGTGAATTACATTTATGACCAGATTGTTATCCCTCATTATATCACCTCCGAACATGATCCATATGATGTCTCGTGAGTAGTTCGTTTTATTTTTTAGGACATGGGAGAAGTCTTATTGCGATTAGCGGAATTATGTTGAGTAATACTTAATAGTTTGATATTTAAGTTGTGGTGTTATTCTTGTATTGGTGTCATGTGAATATCGACTACATGGTACTTCACCTTTATGGGCCTAGGGGAACGCATTGTGTATTTAGTTTAGTTACTGTGGGGTTGTCGGAGCGACGGAAAGCTGAACCCCTGTTGGTAAGCTAGTGCACGAGGGAGTGTAGGATCACATAGTTTAAAGTTGTGGTTAGAGTTATCGTAATTACTCCCTTGTATTTGCGGCAGCTTGCAAGGGGTGTAATCACAAGTGTGTACTTGTCCAAGTAAGGGCGGTGCACTAGCATAGATTCACCCACACAACACTTATCAAAACATTGAAGATTAATCAGCGGTATGAAGCGAAAGCACTTGACGATATTCCCATGTGTCCTCAGGAGCGCTTAGTCATCATAAGTAAAACAACCGACTTGTCCTTTGTGCTAAAAAGGATGGGGCCGCTCGCTGCAATTATTATTGCAGTCTTTTATTTACTCGTATTTTATTTATTTGTTATTACAAAAACTTCTAAAAACTTGGCTACTAGTGTTTACAGTGAAACCTTACTCGAAACTGCTTGTCAGCACCTTCTGCTCCTCGTTGGGTTCGACACTCTTATTTATCGAAAGTACTGTGATAGATCCCCTATACTTATGGGTCATCAAGAGGTAGTATCTAATATGTAACCTCTGGTTGTCGGTTTGAGTTAACCGAACTGAGTCCGCTTTATAGCTAAAGCATGTTCGCTAACAATTACCATCGTTTGTAACATGTAAGTAGTCAGTAAGTAGAAATCAGTCGAAGACCACGAACGAACAATCACCTTGATCTATAGATAACCCCCCCCCCTCGCGTCGTCTCCTCGAGGCGACCGAGGGGGCGAACCCTAGCCCTCCACCGCCGCCACCCCCTTTTTCCCTCCCCCTGCCTCGTCGCTCCCGGAGGCTGTCGATGGACAAGGCCACGCGGCGCCGGTGATAGGGGCGATGGGGATTGGCCTCTTGGCCCTCGTGTGCCGACATGGAGGTCGGTGTTGCACTAGGGTCCACCCTTCGTCATCACGGTCGCCGGCCGGTGAGTCTCCCCGCCCTCGCGCCCCTCCCTCTCCAGGTCGGCGTCTCCTGCACTCGAATTCCCCGTCGTGGTGGCGGACGCTCAGATCTGGTTCTGGGCGATCTGGGTGGAGTGGCCTCTAGGGTTTGGGGTCTCTTTGGTGGTGGCCATGGCGGTGGTGGCATCTGGCAGAGGGTGGCGTGGTAGGGTCTGCATCATCGGCGGCGCGGTAGGGACCGTGTCGCCACTTCTTCAAGGCGGTTGAGCTTTGTTGCATATCTCGGTGTGGAGGTGGTGTCTCCGGTGGCTGTGGCTGCTCTTTCGGCTAGCCACCGTGTGGGTGATTCCGGGAGCGCTTGTCTTGATCTATCGGCGTGTAGAGGTGGTGTTGGGATGTGCGACGCGGTCTCAGTTTGAGAGCCGTGGCCGCCGGAGCCGGAGTAGGGTCTCACGGTCCTCCCCCAACTATTGTCCTCTCCCCGTATTTTCGTGTGTTACGGCCGTGGCTCTCCCCTGGCTACCTGTAGCCGCTTCCATGTCCTCTCCTCATCGTCCTGAGGTGCAGTTAGCCTTCTTTTGGGGGTGTGTTTCAGCGAAAGCTGGGCAAGGTCTCACCTTTGCCGGCGACGATGACGCCCACGGGCGTCGTTTTCCTCTTGGGGCGTCACATCCAAACTCTTCCCCCTGGTTTGTTGACTTGCACGGCCTTGTCGCTCCGTTCCCCGTCATCGTTGTGCTTCATCTCAACTTCAGTTGCCTGCTTGCGATCCTTGACATGAGATGATCTTCTCTGATGTTGTCTTGGCCTCTTTTAGATGGTGGTCTGTCCAATTTGTGCAGCCAATCTCGAACCCAGGGTGGGCTGTTGAGGTTGTGGCTTGGCCATGGGCACCAACCTTGTTTTCTCCTTGTCTAGTTCGTCTTGAGTTGGGCTCTTCCTCCGTTGCGGTGGTCTGAGGTTGTTGGAGAGTGGACGCCGACGAAAGTTGTGCAGCAGGGCTTGGCCTTTGTGGTGGCAATGATGTCTTCGGACGTCGTATTCCTCCTTGGAGGCACTTCCATTGTTGTCCCTCCAGTATTCCGGTTTTTCGCGAAGACCTTGGCCGGTCGGGTGTTCTGGTGGCGTGAGGTGGGTCTGAAGTGGTCTGCTCTTTCCCGATGTTGTCCTGGTTTTGAAGTCTCGGTGCTGCCTCCCAATCAACAGAAGATGGTGCTCAATGTTGTTGTTCAAGCGGCTTGCTTACTCTTGTACTTAGCTCTTTCCCTTGTATTTTATTTTCTTCTGTTGTTCTCATGTGCTCTAATCTTAAGCTGGTAACCCCAGCAGTTCGATGTTCGTTTTAAGGTGTACTTGGCCCTACTAGGGCTTTATTAATTTAAAACTGGTCTCTTGGAGCCTTTTGTTTAAAAAGTCGAAGACCACGCCCTGCCAACCATCGACCATCGAGCAACGATTCTTTGTCTCCAGCCACGCAAAGAACTGCCAGCTCATCGGTGCTCTTGATCTCCAAACCCGGTCGGGTCCATAGCTGCATTAATCGGTGGCATTATGAATTATAAAGAGGACCTCACAATAACAACGAAATATAACCAAGTCCTCTACTTTTACAAAAGGGACCCCATCTAAAGATTGGAAAACGCAATCACGTTCCTCTCCACTGAGGAAGAAGATCAACTCGACACTACGACCGTCAGCGCATCGCCCGGGAAGACACCACTTGGAGACGATGTGACATTGGAAGCCGCAGCGGGGCTGTTAAAGGGCCTCCTTGATGTTTTGTCGGCCTAGAGGTTGATCGAACATATGGCATCCAAAGCACCACAACACGGATTGTGCCGTCTCTTCTCGATGGACTGTGTCATCTTGAAGTTCCACCGCGGCAATGGAGCCACCCGTGTCCATGCCTTGGCCGCATAAACCGTGATCGGTAATGTGGATACTAGCCATGGAAATGAATCATTGGGATACAAACATATTGGTCACTGGGTGCATCGTGAAGATTATACAAGAAGAAATAAGATTGGTAAATGGAATATATGTTATGAAATTAAAAGTGTAACCAATAATTATAATTATGAATCTACTCCCTCTGTCCTAATGTAGCGTGGCACACTCTTTTTTGTGTTTCAACTTTAACACTAATTTTACTACTTAAACATATGCCATTTGTTATGAAAATTATACAGTTAAAAACTTTATTCAAATACGAATTGAATTATATAAATTTTTGTAATATGTAATGCATGTTTCATTGGTTAAATTCATGTTTAAACTTAGACCTCAAAAAAATGCGTGAGCCACCTTACAGACTAAAGGAGTACTCAAGAGTCAAGATCCATATTTTTCGCCTTTTCTCGTGACTTCGGCGAGTGATTCAACTAGCATTAGAGGACATAGATTTACCTGGATATTGCATACTTCGGCACCGCTTGGTCGCTGATGCATGTAAAATGCATACATGAACTTTGCATTATATTACTTATACTTCAATCATATTTGCATCATATAAGGGTTATATCATTGTTTTATATTGATTTTGGGAATATTTCATAGTTTCCCTATTTTTCTGGAATTAACCCTGCACTGGCAGAAAATCCTATTTTCTATATTTTGATGTTTCAGGGACCCAAACGACGTCCAAATGACCTGATATTTCACGAGCATCAGTTTTTGGAAGGAACGAAGCGTAGGAGCAAAGGAAGCGAACAAACGGAGACTCGAGGGCCAAAAGAGGTGGGCCCACGCGGCTAGATTCCTTGGCCGCGTGGGACCCCCTAACTTGGGCCTCGAGCCTTCGATGCCATCGATCTTCTTCCCCGAGCCTCCATCTTGACCTAAAAACGACTATAAAAATAGTCCCCCGACGGCTTTCGGAGGGGAGGGCGGCAGAAACACAAAACCACGAAACAGAAGACCTGGAGCTGCAGATTGGAGGGGGAAAACTCTGGCGGGGCGCTGCCGGGGTGGTCTCCATCTTCTCCAACATCTCCACCATCATCACCATGATGAAGGGGGAGTAGTCCACCCCCTGGACTTTGGGTTTATGGTGGTAACTTGATCTAATCTCTGTATGTATGTGATGCATGTAAAATGTATACATGAACTTTGCATTATTTTACTTATATTTCAATCATATTTGCATCATATAAGGGTTATATCACAGTTTTATAATGATTTTGGGAATATTTCACAGTTTCCCTATTTTTCTGGAATTAACCCTGCGCAGGCAGAAAACCCTATTTTCTATGTTTTGATGTTTCAGGGACCCAAACGACGTCCAAATGACCTGCAAATTTACGAGCATCAATATTTGGAAGGAAGAAGACTTTGGAGCGAAGGAAGCGAACAAGCGGAAGCCCGAGGCCCAAAAGGGGGTGGCCCACGCGGCCACGATACAAGGTCACGTGGGGCCCACCATCTGGAGCCTCGGAGCTCCGTTGCCGTCGATCTTTTCTCCACCGACTTCGTCTTGACCTAAAACCGACTATAAAAATAGTCCCCGAGGCTCTTCGGAAAGGAGGCGGCGGAGAAACACAAAACCAAGAAACAGAGACAGAAGGCTGCCGCCGGAGAAGATCGGAGGGGGGAAACGCCGCCGGAATCACCTCCGGAAGGCTCCTCCATCCCCCCTCCGGAAGTCTCCATCAACACCACCGTCAAGACCAGCACCATCTCCATCACCATCTTCGTGATCCACTTCATCCCCCTCATAGTTTGAGATTGTTCGAACCCTAGCTATTGTCTAAGTACTATTCTACATGTTTGTGAATTGCTACTTGTCATTGTTTTGTGGGGAGATTATATTTTCAGATTGTGTTGTATCACTTATACCATTGAATCATATCATGTCTTCGCGTTGTGAGTAGTTCTCTCATGTTCCTGGGGGCATAGGATGAATTGGCAATGATTTCTACTTAACATGTATTGAGTATTTGGTCAAGTTTTTATCTTTTATGATTGTCTTGATGTACAATGTATGAAGTGCACCATACATTGAGTAATGCATGAAGGTGCTTTCACACTAGTGTAATGGAGTGAGGGAGACTTGGGAGGACACGTAAACCCTTGACCGAGTCATGAAGTTACATTAGGAGGGGATTTATATCGGGGACCTTAGAGTGTAATGCTATGGTGGGACTTTATGTCTTAATAATTCTTGTGCAGTCATTTACTTGGCCACATGATCCATCATAAGGGGTTTAGTTTATTTATTTAGCTACACCTAATTATGGCTCCGTCCAAAGAAGATTAAAACTTGACAAAATGTTTACCTTGTTGTTTTAGAAATATCTATGTCATGAAATCCATGTAGCCCTTGGGAACGTTTTCCACGCATAAGAAACACCACTCAAGCTTGTCCTCTTGCTGCATAGAGGATTGGGCTTTCTCTCTCTTTGAGAGCTTTCACTCATCATATTTTATTTTATTGCAAACTCTACACCAAAAACCCAAAAACACTTGCATCATTTTACTTTGTCTAGTGCATAGATAATAAGAGAAGTGACACTCTTATTTGAGAGGATAAATACTTATACCTTCTACTCCGCGTGGGATCGATACTAATACTTACACATTGAAGATTTCAACGATCCCCTATACTTGTGGGTATCAAGACAATTTTCTGGCGGCGTTGCCGGGGAGTGTAGCGCTTAAGTTTTTATTCTTGTTTGCACTAGATATTTATTTTCTGTTTTGCATTTAGTTTAGTTTTATTTCCAGTTTTCATAAAAACATAAAATACATAAAAACTATTGATACTTTTACTATGGGTTTTATGGATGAATATACACCTGAGGAACTTGAATCATTTACACATGAGGAACTTGAATTATTAAAAGAAGCTGATTATGTCTTTTCTCCAGAAAAGGAGAATCTTATAAAACTTATTGGGTGGCTTAATGAGTGTGCTAAACGACTTTGTGGGTTATATAATGTGTCTTGCTGCACAAGACAAAATGATAAGCATCTCTATTTTCAATGCAAATGTAGTAACAACTCTATAATTGCCTCATACCATAAGAAGGATAATAATTACTTTGACATAAGATTACAGGACCAATTTATTGCTTTCATGGGAGCTCATGAGGTGGATTCAATTATTAATAAGAAATATAAAACTTGTGAAGTAGCTCGTGATCTTAAAGAAACAAGTTCAATGCTCCTTGAACAATTTCAAGAAACCTTTTCTGATAATGCTTATGTTATTAAATATAAAGAGATAACTCTTGCTGCCATGGAAAGAACTAATATTTTTCAGGAAGAAGATGATGAAAACATAAGCATGGAAGAGGAAGAATGTGAAGAAGAGGATAAAAACCTAAGCTTGGGGATGCCCATGCAATCTCAAGAGGATGATGGAAATGATGAACAGGTAGAGAATGAAGAGTTGGATCTCCCAACTTCACCATCAACAAATGAAGTAACACTCAAACTCAAAAATCTTTTGTTATTTATGAGAATCCATGTTATGATGAGTGTGAAACTGAAAATGCTATGGTCCTATATGATAACCCATGCTATTATGATGAAACTAATAATACTCCTTTACTTTTTAATAGTGCTACTAGTGAAGTTATGGTAATAATGAGGAGTGTTGCTTAAATATGCTATATGATAATGCTTTAGATGATGGTCCTATGCTTATTGATAATCCTCCATGTTTAGTTGTTACTAATTTATGCGAGGATAAAAATGACATACTTGCTGTTTGTGATAGTGCTCTTACTCATGAGAGTCCTACTTTGTTCTTGAACTCTCCTACTTACACCATAGAGGAGAAATTTGCTTATGTTGAGAATACTTATGTGATTTGCAACTATCTTTAGTTCCAAATCTTTGTTGCAATCATGATAGTAAACTTGATATTGATCTTATTAACTATTTTGAAAGAGGGAAGCATGCTAATGAATTCCATAATAAATTTAATAATCCTCTTTATGTGCCTAAATTATCTAAGTTGAATGATTCTTGTGGTTATATGGTTGAATTTATTTCTACTACTTGCAACTATTATGAAAGAGGAGGTGATAAGAACCCTCTTTATGTTACTAATAATTATATGCTGCAAGTAAATATTGTTAATATGCATTGGGAAACTTCTATTTATGGTGATTCATTCATATACAAAATGCCAATGCATAGAAAGAAAGTTAGACTTCGTTGTTATTACTTTTGTGTTTTGTTTTTCTCTCAACTAGGGTTCAACTTGACTATTATTTTGATTGGTTTGAGAACACCATGGGATCCTGGTATTATGCATGAACACTTTCCAAGGAAGAGGGACACATCAAAGTTCAAGCTCCCTCATGAGCTTCGTCTTCTATAAAACGTCAAGTAAGAAGCCTAGCTATATGGCTATAAAGAAAGCGCTTTACGGGAGGCAACCCGGTTGTTTTTATTTTTGATTTTCTTTGTGTCCTCTTGCTGTAACAAGAGACTAGGTTTATAGTTTAGTTTCTGGAATTTTTAATAAAGTGCCAAGTTTTACCCATTTTGGTTTGAAAAAGTTGCTATTTGCATTCGGAGATATTATTCCAACACGAATCTGTGCACGGTATGATTTTTAATTCCTATTCTGTAACTCCGAATGAGCTGATATTTAAACTGTAGTGCAACTTTTCATCCTCTGTATGCATGATTATTTTTAGAATTTTTAGACAAATTTAGGTAGGGTAGAAAAATACGTTTTCTGCTGCTGTTTTTCTGGACAGATTCTGTCCCATTTTGTTTGATGCATGCTTTGAACTTTTAACATGAACCTTTTAGATCCAATTGAGTTTATGAGTAGGCATACAACATTATACACTTACTGGACATTCATATGAATTTTTGTCTAAGGATTATATGCAGCAAAAATCTATTTGTTTATCACTACTAATGTCACCCCACAGAAAAGAAATGGGAGAAACGGTGTTTTGAAGTTTTTTCACAGGGATTAGAGGAGATGCACCAAGAGTTATCCAAGGATGGTGAAGACCATAAGCTTGGGGATGTGAAGACAACCCACTGGACCTACACACTCTCGGTTTGCACACGTCTAACTTCTGTTTTTCGATCAATGCACTTTATCGCATAAACTTGGAGCGTCTTTTTGTTTGTTTTGGTTTGATTTTTATTTTGAGAGACCACCACATTATCATTATATATGAGAGAGCTACTGGAAATTTGGGTTGAAATATGTTGGATGCTATTATTAGATTGGGAAAAGGGATGTTTGAGTTGATTTTAAAAGATACATATAGTTGCATGATTCAAGAGCTTGTTAATGAGTAATAATTTGCAAGTGTTTTATCAAGAGCTATCTTTTATTCATGTTTTGATGCTGAATATTACTTTACTTTGTTTAACATGGATTGGTTAGTTCTATGGACACTTATGCATGCATTTAGACGGTCAACTTTCTCCCTTTGCTAGCCCAAAAATTCCAACAAGCAAAAACTTGTTTCCAACACCTTCAACCAAAGTTTTTCCAGTGAGTCCACCATATCTACCTATTAGCTTTATGCTATTCCGAGTATGTTTACCATGTTATTTTGTATTATTTATACCTCTGAATTAAAATGCTTATGTTGTTGATTGTTATGGGAAAAGTTGGTTAAAAGCTCTCACGAACTTGATGCACACTTTACTTTTATTGCACTTAATGAACATGACCCATTGTGATTAAAATTATGATGTTATGAGCTTGACAAGAGTCTTGGTTGGGAGTTAGCAGAAATGTGCTGTCACATGGAACACTTTCAACATTGCACTTCATTATATTTAGTTGATGTCATGTACTTTTGTTTATGGATGCTTACCATGGGTGAAATAAATGTGGAAATGAAGTAGGTTTAAATGAGTTTGTATAAATGGTTAGAGAGACGCCTGGGCCGCTAATCTAAGCCATGCAGGATCATGGTGGAAATTTACTTACATGCTATGGTGAACCTTCAGTGATGCACCCCACAATAAAAAGCTATACCAATAGTAAATAAAAAGGTGTTGAGATTGTTCATTATGTTTGTTTGTCTTGTCATTTTGATATGGGCTTGTTCCATATCCTGGGACAAGAGGTACCCCAGTTGACGCTCTTGATGATACTATTTTACTTACAATGATATTTGAATTAAACTTGCTTTGTTTCCCGAGTTGAGTAACACATGGAGTAGGTACTCGTATTCAAGGGGCATGAGACTTTCAACCCATGCTTTGTCAAGCACATTACTCATATTTGCTTTCACTTTAAACTTAATCATTCAAGATGCTATGATAGGGGCAATGAGAGATTGACACCAAGGATACCACATTGCAATCATTAACTTAAGAAGAAGCATTTGGAAGTTAGATGAAACTTGTTCATGCTTTACCTCTACTCATATATATCTTTCCAAAGTGTCCACCTTTTATATCAGATTTTCATCTACACTCTATGACCATTGTAGGATGTCCTTACTTATCATTATGCATACTTGTGGTCCATATTACTTTTTCATTTATGTTACACTTTGTGAATTATCATTGAGCATCCTTACATTGAATATTTGATATCACTTCATAAACTATCTTGCATATTGCTACCTCTTTTTAAGAATGAACCATTTGACTCTATGTAGCAATAGTAATCATCTTTGATATCCATTGATAGTATTAAATTGCAAAGTCCATGTTAGTTTTATCACCTTCATACTCGAGGACGAGCATGAGTTAAGCTTGGGGATGCTGATGCATGTAAAATGCATACATGAACTTTGCATTATTTTACTTATATTTCAATCATATTTGCATCATATAAGGGTTATATCACTGTTTTATAATGATTTTGGGAATATTTCACAGTTTCTCTATTTTTCTGGAATTAACCCTGCGTAGGCAGAAAACCCTATTTTCTATGTTTTGATGTTTCAGGGACCCAAACGACGTCCAAATGACCTGCAAATTTACGAGTATCAATATTTGGAAGGAAGAAGACTTTGGAGCGAAGGAAGCGAACAAGCGGAGGCCCGAGGCCCAAAAGGGGGTGGCCCACGCGGCCACAGTACCAGGCCGCGTGGGGCCCACCATCTGGAGCCTCGGAGCTCCGTTGTCGTCGATCTTTTCTCCACCGACTTCGTCTTGACCTAAAACCGACTATAAAAATAGTCCCCGAGGCCCTTCGGAAAGGAGGTGGCGGAGAAACACAAAACCAAGAAACAGAGACAGAAGGCTGCCGCCGGAGAAGATCGGAGGGGGGAAACGCCGCCGAAATCACCTCCGGAAGGCTCCTCCATCCCCCTCCGGAAGTCTCCATCAACACCACCGTCAAGACCAGCACCATCTCCATCACCATCTTCGTGATCCACTTCATCCCCCTCATAGTTTGAGATTGTTCGAACCCTAGCTATTGTCTAAGTACTATTCTACATGTTTGTGAATTGCTACTTGTCATTGTTTTGTGGGGAGATTATATTTTCAGATTGTGTTGTATCACTTATACCATTGAATCATATCATGTCTTCGCGTTGTGAGTAGTTCTCTCATGTTCCTGGGGGCATAGGATGAATTGGCAATGATTTCTACTTAACATGTATTGAGTATTTGGTCAAGTTTTTATCTTTTATGATTGTCTTGATGTACAATGTATGAAGTGCACCATACATTGAGTAATGCATGAAGGTGCTTTCACACTAGTGTAATGGAGTGAGGGAGACTTGGGAGGACACGTAAACCCTTGACCGAGTCATGAAGTTACATTAGGAGGGGATTTATATCGGGGACCTTAGAGTGTAATGCTATGGTGGGACTTTATGTCTTAATAATTCTTGTGCAGTCATTTACTTGGCCACATGATCCATCATAAGGGGTTTAGTTTATTTATTTAGCTACACCTAATTATGGCTCCGTCCAAAGAAGATTAAAACTTGACAAAATGTTTACCTTGTTGTTTTAGAAATATCTATGGCATGAAATCCATGTAGCCCTTGGGAACGTTTTCCACGCATAAGAAACACCACTCAAGCTTGTCCTCTTGCTGCATAGAGGATTGGGCTTTCTCTCTCTTTGAGAGCTTTCACTCATCATATTTTATTTTATTGCAAACTCTACACCAAAAACCCAAAAACACTTGCATCATTTTACTTTGTCTAGTGCATAGATAATAAGAGAAGTGACACTCTTATTTGAGAGGATAAATACTTATACCTTCTACTCCTCGTGGGATCGATACTAATACTTACACATTGAAGATTTCAACTATCCCCCATACTTGTGGGTGTCAGTATGATCATTGTTGAAGTCCATATGATGTGCCTTGCATAAGTATGGATCTATCTATGTAATTCCTATGGTGGATATTGTGGTTTGAGATGATATTTGTTATGCATTTACCGTTGTGTTGGATCTTTTATGACTTGTCATACTTTGGAGATATTCTATGATGCATGTGATGGTTCGATTTATGCATAATGCCTTGTTTATCCATGTCATGAGGTGATTGACACCACCAAGTGTAGATAGATGAGAGAGATGTGGTCATGCACACGGAATATGAATCATTGCACTAGTGTTTAGAATATTGTCCATTATTAAGTATGATGAATATAGGTACGGGATGGCTGATGTGACAACGGCATATGTATTGAGTGACACAATACAGCCCAACATCCTTTATCTGGGGTAAAAAGGAAGAAGTATGATGTGAGAGTGACAACAAACCACGCTAGCCTTACGAGGGTGACCTAGCAACACAAATGATTATTTTCTTTTAACTATGTGTTTTAGGACATGTAGCCGTCATAGAAGTTTACCATTAAAGCATGACAATTGTGTGTACTTTTTATCTATAATATGATAATCACCATAGATGGGAGAGAGGATTGAGTGAACCCATGAACCCATGTCCATTGTTCCTATAAGAGAAAACCTTTGTCTTGTCCTCTTACATTGAAGAGGAATGGGACACTTTTACATTCTTGTTTTGTTACATTAAACTTCCATCCATTAAATCAACCATCTTGTTCGTTAAACCTGTTTAGTGCATAATCAACTAAAACTTGTGACACTTTAGTTGTAGGGAATATGTCGTGGGGTAGATAACACGGCAGATGCTACTTTAGGGTAGCTTGAGTTGATGGGCAAGGCGACTCTGGTATCTGGGAGATTGTTTAGCACTGCAGGGACAAAAGGTTTACCCAGGTTCGGCCTCTCCATTGGAGATAAAGACCTACTTCCTGCTATCTTGTTATTGATCTCGATCTCGATAACCTGGCTACGACAACAGAGCCGGATCTCGATCTAGGTTACAAGGTTCGCTTGATAGCGTATGTTTCTCTATGGTTCTCTCGCCTAAGCTTGGATCATAAAAGTCCTCTCCAACTAGGGCTCAGGGACCGGTTTATATAGATGACCGGATCTCCTGGCGCTTTACAAGATGAATCCGGGTTCTACCCAGACTCGGAGTCCTACTCTAGCTCTTCTGGCCTTCGTGTCCTCCAAGTCCCGAACCGCCTCTGGTCTTCTAGAACCTTTCCTTCCTGAACCGGGTTACCGCCAAACCTACTGGCCCAGCGATATAACCCGGCCCATGCTGATGGTTAGCTGGCCTGGCCGTGCCTCCTGCCCGGCGGGTCATGCTTCCCTCTTCATGGGCCTACCGGGTTATTATCCCCCATCAGTAGCCCCCAGATTAACCTGGTTGCCAGGTGGGCATGCTCTGCTTCTATTCTTGAATATTGCTTCTTTGAGCAGAACTGTTATCCTGGCCAGCCGAGTTGATCACCTGAAACGTAAAATAACACATAACAGATTAAATACCAGGGTACGTCTCTTTTCTTTTTAGCTTGGCCAGTCCTTTTTGGCGGCCTGGGACGTAACCCGGTTCAGATACACCGGGTTCATATGCCACCGGGTTTCACTTTCAACACTTAGCGAAAATTATCGCCCCATTGTAAATCCATCCTCAATCCATCTCAATCGTGATCTTTTCAATTAATATCCCGCAATTATCTCATTCCGTTTGTCGTTGACTTTTGGTCAAAGATCCTTATCTCTTCACTTTTTACCACAACGCCCCTAGGGTTTTCACCACGGTTATAAATAGAAGACCAGGAGACACGCAGTCATTTTCCCCCATTCAGTTCATCTTCGTCATCTTCTCGCGCCCGCACTGTAGCAAACACAGATCCCTTCTCGAATCGAGCCTCCAAATCTCCACGCAAAGATCCGCAGGTACGATTCTCCCGCACATCCGTGCTCCGCACTCGATTCCACTCTAAATCATACCCAAAGTTACTTTGTACTTTCCTCTCCACACATCCGCATCTACGGCTAGGGTTTCTCATCGCCATTGTTGCAGCCAGGAAACCTCGAAGCTCCGCAGTCATGGTGAAGGAGAAGGTGAAGGCTGGGGGTCCCCGTGCTGCAAAGAAGATTGCAAAGAAACCTCCCAGCTCCCACGCTGGGGGATCTGGCTCCGCTGCCCCCGCTGCTGCTCAGGTCAACTGGACCAAATCCACCGTGACGAACCTGATGCTGCAAGAATACGTGAACTGTGGCGAGCTCCCTCCCAAAGTGGAGATCAGCTGGCGCGCTGCTGGGGAAGAAATCCGCCCCAGCCCAAAAGAAGGTGAAGTGGTTGTTTTCCTCGATCATGTACAGCGTGGTCTTCGCCCCCCAGGCTCTCTATTTTTCCGCCGGGTCTTGAAATACTACGGCCTTAGGCCTCAAGATATTGCACCCAACTCTATGTTGAACATCAGCAACTTTGTTGTGTTCTGTGAGGACTACTTGCAAATGGCTCCAAGCCTCGAGCTTTTCCTTGAATTTTTCTACTGCAACCCATCTCGCAAGGACCAAGTGATCCCGTATGGTGGAGTTGCAATCCAGCGCCGTAGGGAATGCGATTTCCCGGCTCTTCTTTTAGCCAGCCATCCCAAGGGGTGGCAAAACACATACTTTTACTGTAAGGACACCTCACCCGAATCTGACGACGCCCGTTACCCGGCTTTCCGGAACTCGGGCCTGACCTACGAAGCTAAGATGAACAGTTATGCTGATGATGCTGACCGGGTCAAGCTCGAGCCCACACTTCGCCGGGCCAGAGCCTTACTTGCCCATGGCCTCAAAGGCACGGACCTCGTCAAGTGCTGGATTGGTTGGTTTATCCAACCACTCAGCATCAGGACCCGGCTATTTTGCCAATACACTGGTGAAACCACAGATAACATGCGTTATTCTGAGATGACGCTAACTGATGATCAGATTGTGAAGAATGCCAAGAGACTGCTTGGCGAAAAGAAAGATGCCATTGCACTGGACGGGCTTGCCCCATTTAGTGCTAAGAGTAAACCCTCCACGGTAAAACCAATCCTTGATCATTTATGCTAACTTTAACCCGGTAATTTCATCCATAGAATGTTACTTACTTTAACTGCTTTTTCTCAGGACTCCAAGTGGTGGAGCGTGGATTTTACTCCACATCCTCTCCTGATGGAGAAGACACAGAAAGTGAAGATGATGAAGAAGAAGAAGAAGTTGAGCTAGACTCTGTAGGCCGGCTCTTCATTCAATTGATTAACAACGAAGTCCCCAACAAGGACACCTCTACTGATAACCCGGCAAATCTTATTCCAGGCCCTACTGACCCGGCTTCTGACGTAATGCCAGGTCCCCAAACTGCTGAACCTCCTACTCAAAAGAGGACCCGGGCCACCATTGCTAAGGTAACATATTCTCGTTTCTCAGTTTTCATGATGAACTCATCTCAAACCCAAGCACAAACACAGGAAAAAGAAGCTGAGAAGGAGGCTGAGGCGAACAAGAGGCGCCGAACCTGATCTTCTACAAGCCACGCTTCCCTGAGCCCAGGTATCCCTCAACGCTCTTTATCAAGCTGGGCCAAATCCATCCAGAAGACGCCCAGCAAACAGTACCCTTTAGCTGGCAAGATCCGGGTCGCTAAACCATCTCGTTTGTCAGATTCCTCCTCGGATTGTGTTAGCACACCCGAGGATTTCCATATCAATGCCGGGTTAGAGATACTCTACACACCTTTTCCATACCTCCATACTTTACTGCTCCTTTTTTGTTTTACTAAATCACTATCTTGTTCCAGTGCCAGAGCTTTTGCGGATGAAGACCCGGAGTCTCCTCCAGCGGCGTCTCCTCCTCCAGCAACAGCAGAGCCTTCTCCTATGGAGGCACATACTGAAGAATCAGTGGACAAAGACGAGCCAACGGAGCATGTAACCCCGTGGCTTCTCCAAAAAACTCAGCTAATCCTATGCCAGAATCCTCCCCAATTACTCATTTGCCCGGGTTAGGCTCTGGAACTAAAGAAGATGAAGTACAAGTTACTGGAACCCGGCACGTTCCAGTACAAAGTGCTCCCGAAACTCTTGCCAAGGTGCCAGCTCCAGATGCTAACCCGGCGTCTCCTGCCAAGGGAAAGAACCCGGCTCCTTCATCAGATTTGCCGGCTCTGGATGCCATGTCCGTCCCGTCTCTCTGCGAAGAATATTTCACTCACCTTTCTCACCACAAGAATCTGGAGACTGAACTTGTTTCCCTGATCCAGAAACGATACCAGGTACTCATTTTTTCTTGCTACCTCTTGCATAACTATACTCTGCCTAGCCCCCAAGCTCCAAGATTATCTCTTGTTGATGAACTTGGTGCTTGAAAAACAAATGCCATAGATAAAATTTCAACCCTGTAGCCCCCAAGGCCCGGGTTGTCTGTTCACAGCAAGCTGGGACTTAAAACTTCATCACTTAAAACTGCTCATCTTTCAGAACAAAATTTGACATTGTAGCCCCCAAGTGCCGGGTTAGTTGTCCACAGCTGCCTGGGACTAACACATAAAATTTTAAACTTTTTGCGCATGTAGCCCCCAAGTGCCGGGTTAACTTTCCTTCAACAACTTGGGGCTTAACCACATACTACTCTCTGCTGTTGTGAACAGGAACACGTGAGCAAAAGCAGTGAAGAAATTGCCCAGCTCCAAGGACTCTTGAAGACCGAAACTGAAACCCGGGCTGATCACGCAACCCAACTTCAAGCCTTAGAAGAAAAAATAACTGCTCTGACACAAGAAAATTCTGACTTGGAGAAAGATAAGCAGGAAAACGAGGAAAACTTCCAGGAGCAACTGAACACACTGCAGAAGCAGCTAGGTGACACCACCAGTGAGCTAACCCGGCTGAAGAAAATGATCACCTCTATGGTTGAATCCTTAGTTGGTAAGCATTACTCCTTTGAACTCGAACTGAACTGAGCAAGCAGACCCGGTTTTTAAATCTCACTGTTATGCCTTTCCTTACCCAGGCCCTCGTGATGGGAACCTTCGCAAAACTACTACAGAGAAGATCAAGTGCATGTACACGCTGACACGTCAGCTGTACTTTGGCAGCTGCGAGGTCATCAAAGCCGCAAGGGATTGGGAGAACCCGCCAAGCGTGTATACTGAAGTCCTTGGGCATCTGTCAACAATGCCACAATGGATACATTTGCTCAAGAGATCTGCATGCAGGGCCGGGGTGATGCGAGGTCTTGCTTTGGCAAAGGCCTACCATCCCCAGCTAAACCCGGCTCCCCTGAAGAATGGTTTTCCCCAATACAACGCTGATGGCAAGGAATTTGACAAGAAGTGCTACTCCCGGGTTGTGAAGCAAACCCGGCACGTTGCCACTGTGATTGCCAGCAAAATGAAGCTACCACATTGCAGTTTGGATACACCGAAAACGATGAAGAGATCATGGATGACGAGCCACAACGCATCGATCTCCTGCAAAGCTACAAGGATTCCATTGATCCAGCAAAGACTGCTCCCGGTACCTCCACTGCACCCAGCTCTTCTACGCCAATTATTCCTCCTCCATCACGGGCCACGGTTGAAGAAGATGATGAAAACTACTTCCAATCACTTCAACAAGTCACCCGGCGCAAGATCAAGGCCAAGAGACCAAGGAGACCAAGGAGACAGAAGCTAACCCGGCGGCCGCCGAGGAAGATGACCCCGAAAACCACCGAGGAACGACCATCCAGCTCGCCTCCCCGTGACCCGGCTCCTGAAGCCGAGGCTTGAAAAACTTATGCAGATGCTTTCATCTCTGCAAAAAACAATTTCATTCGGCCCTTCGGGCAGGCTATTGTAATAACTTAGCGCTACTATCTCTTGCTTGCAGTGGTGTAGTAGTACACCTTTGAAACTTTGCTTTTATTACTTGAAACTTTTGTTTGATGATACCTTTCTGTGGTTTTGATGACCCTTTTGATTTCTTTAACTGTGAGCCGGCTTTCGCATGGATACCCTGTCGCAACTTCGCTGAGAAAAACAGGGTCGAACCAAGTCCCAACGGGCCTCATGGTTGATTGAATTTCCAGGTGAGCAATCAGGCCATATAATTGCGAGTCACATCAGCTCAACAGCAAGATAACCAAGAATAAACTAGTGGCATAAAAGCCGGGTCTTGGGATTGCAGCTGCAAACTATTCAAGTAAGAGCCCCCAAGACCTGGATCAATGTTTATAAAGTAATGGCTTAACTATGCAACATTACCCCATTGATCCATATACTGGTGGGACACGCTCTCTGGGCGTCCTCAAAGATAAAAAACAACTATAACACTTGTTCTATAACAGAAAACATAAACAACTGATATTTAAACTAAACATGCATGCTACTGAATCCAAAATACTAAAGCTAAAAACTGCTCTTACCGGGTCACAAAAATTTCGAGACCCGGATAATCGTATGAGCCGGGTCTTGGGGAAAAACTTTGCCACCTCAATGACCAGCCCCCAAGACCAAGCTGAACAAAAAACTTTATGGCATACATTAAACGAAAAATAACTGGCTTGCCAATGTAAACTGAGACTGAAACAAGACAAATTTCTGTTCAACCTTTACTTTATTGATAGAAAAGGTTAGGTCAGCAAGCCGCCTCATTAAAAACCTTCCAGCCCCCTTAGGTACCCTGGTAAGGAAAAGAGCGCGTCTGAAACCTGCTGCCTGTTACATCGTGTGTTACATCTCATATCTCTTTCTCATGCTAAGTAATATGGGCGCAGCTGGGCAATGTTCCATGGCCGCTCACGCTCTCAATGAAAAGGTAGAGTGCGCTGTGTCATTTACAGACTCGGACTTTTCTCTAGCATCCACCAAATAATATGAACCATTGTTCAATTTCTTGCTTATGATGAAGGGCCCTTCCCAAGGAGGAGATAACTTGTGCATCCCTTCCTTGGATTGCGTCCATCGCAACACTAAATCTCCCTCCTGGAAAGTGCGAGTTTTAACCCGGCGACTATGATACCGCCTCAAATCTTGCTGATATACTGCTGATCTCTCCAATGCTTGTTCTCTGTTCTCCTCTAACAGGTCCACAGAATCCTGCCGGGTCTGCTCGTTTTCTGTTTCAACGTAAGCCGCCACGCGAGGCGAGTCATGAATTATATCACTTGGCAAAACTGCCTCTGCCCCATACACCATAAAGAAAGGGGTCATCTTGGTGGATCTGTTTGGTGTTGTGTTGATTCCCCAAACTACTGATGGCAACTCCTCAACCCACGCTCCGGCGGCTCTGATACACGGGACCCGGAGACGTGGTTTCAAACCTCGAAGCAACTCCTGATTTGCTCGTTCTACTTGTCCATTGGCCTGCGGATGAGCAACTGAAGCAACGTCTAAACGTATACCCTGGTTTCCACAGAACTTTGCCATCTCACCAAGGGACATGTTAGTGCCATTGTCTGTGATGATACTATGAGGATACCCAAACCTGTGTATGATCTTCTTCAAAAACTTGACTGCTGTAGCTGCTTCACAATTTGTAACAGGCATCACCTCAACCCACTTTGTAAACTTGTCAATGGCAACCAAGAGGTGGGTTTTCTTGCAAGGAGACATGCTAAAAGGACCCACCATATCAAGCCCCCAAACTGCAAAGGGCCAAGTCAAAGGTATTGTTCGCAACTCCTGAGCCGGCACATGAATTTGCCTTGCGTATCTCTGGCAACCATCACATCTGCTTACCAGGCGCTCTGCATCTGCCTGGGCTGTGAGCCAAAAGAAACCGTGTCTGAAAGCTTTTGCTACTAAAGACCTTGTTGAAGCATGATGACCACAATCTCCCTCATGAATCTCTTCAGAATTTGCCGGCCTTCCTTTCCAGACACACATCTCTGAAACACTCCAGAAACACTTCTCTTATATAACTCGCCATCAATAACCACGTAAGCCTTAGCCCGGCGCACAATTTGCCGGGATATAACTTCCTGCTCTGGCAGCTCTCCACGCAAAAGATACGCCAAGTAAGGTTCTGTCCACTCTGGAATTTCATGAGTTGCTGCTACTAACTGCGAATCCGGGTCTTCCTGACCCGCCAGTTCTTCCACGTCCTGAGCTTGACTGATGGAGTCCATAGCTCGTCCAAGAAAACATTAGGTGGAACCGGCTCTCTGCGTGAGCCGAGTCTTGACAAAGCATCTGCAGCATCATTTTTCCTGCGATCAATATGATCCACCTGATAGCCTGAGAAAAACCCGGCTACCCTGTCCACCTCTCTTCTGTAAGCCGCCATTGTCGCATCTTTTCTATCCCATGTTCCTGAAACTTGCTGTGCCACAAGATCTGAATCCCCATAGCAATTGATATGCTTGATGTTCATCTCCTTTGCCATACGCAAACCATGCAACAAGGCCTCATATTCTGCCACATTGTTAGAACAATCAAAGTGAATCTGCAAAACATAGCTCAACTTATCACCCTTGGGAGAAGTTAACACAACTCCAGCTCCTGAACCTTGTGCTTGCTTAGACCCGTCAAAGTGCATGACCCAAGGCTTGAGACCCGGGTAAGGGGTGGTGCACTCAACTGTGTCCAATCATTAAGAAAATCAGCCAATGCTTGAGATTTGATAGCTGTGCGAGGCACATAGTCAATGTGGTACGGCCCCATCTCTATTGCCCACTTGGCAATTCTTCCTGTAGCTTCTGAATTCCTGATGATATCTGCTAAGGGTATTGAACTCACCACTGTGATTGGATGCTCCTGAAAATATGGTTTCAACTTTCTACTTGCCATGAAAACACCAAACACTAGTTTCTGCCAGTGCGGATAGCGCTGCTTTGCTTCTGATAACACCTCACTAACATAATAGACCGGCCTCTGAACCGGGTTTTCCTTGCCTTCCTCCTTACGCTCGACCACCACCACAGCACTCACAGCCTGAGGCCCGGCAGCGACGTATAACAACATGGGTTCCTTGGGACCCGGGGCCGCCAGAACTGGCGCTTCTGATAACTGTTTCTTCAGAGCTTCAAATGCCTCATCTGCTTCCTGATTCCACACAAAGTTGTCTGTTTTCTTCAGTAACTTATACAAAGGGATTGCTTTTTCTCCGAGCCGGGATATAAACCGGCTTAGCGCAGCCACACACCTGTCAACTTCTGAACATCTGCCAATTCCTCTGGTTTTTTCAAACTTTGGATGGCTCTGATTTTTTCCGGGTTTGCCTCAATTCCACGCTCTGACACAATGAAACCAAGCAATTTTCCCGCTGGAACTCCAAACACGCACTTTGTAGGATTGAGCTTCATCTTGTACTTCCTCAAATTTTTGAATGTTTCTGTAAGGTCACTAATAAATGACCCGGCTTTTTCTGACTTGATCACCACATCATCCACATAAGCATGCACATTGCGCCCAATCTGATCATGAAAACAGTTTTGAATACACCTCTGATAAGTTGCCCTGCGTTCTTCAACCCAAAAGTCATGGTCTTGTAACAAAAAGCACCAAAGGGGGTGATGAACGATGTCTTTTCCCAATCCTGCCTATTAAGCTTGATCTGATGATAACCTGAATATGCGTCCAGAAAACACAAGAGCTCGCTGCCTGCAACTGCGTCAACAATTTGATCGATGCGCGGCAGCGCAAACGGGTCCTTTGGACAATGCTTGTTGAGACTTGTAAAATCGATGCACATCCTCCACTCATTATTTTTCTTCAGAACCAAAACCGGGTTAGCCAACCACTCTGGGTGAAAACCTCCATGATAAAGCCGGCTTCCAATAACCGGGCTATCTCCTCTCCTATAGCTTTTCTTCTCTCTGCATTCATTTTTCTCAAACCTTGTTTTACCGGCCTTGCCTTTGGATCAACATGTAAACGGTGCTCAGCGAGTTCAGTCGGAATGCCTGGCATGTCACTAGGTGTCCATGCAAAAACATCCCGATTCTCACGGATGAACTCGATGAGCGCGCTTTCCTATTTATCAGTTAGGCTGGTCCCTATGGCGAACTGCTTGGAGGAATCCCCAGGCACAAAATCCACCATCTTGGTATCTTTTGCTGCTTTAAACTTTGCCCTGTCATCTTCTGTTGTTGGTTTTTTGAGTGCCTTGTTGTCCTGCGGGTCAAGATTAGACCTGTAAGCTTTCAACTCCTCTCTAGCACAAGTTTGCTCTGCCAGGGCTGCATCTCCCTCGTCACATTCTGCTGCAATTTCTCTGTTACCATGAATTGTGATGATCCCCTTGGGACCCGGTATCTTCAACTGCAAATACACATAACACGGCCTTGCCATGAACTTGGCATAAGCCGGCCTTCCGAACAACGCGTGATAAGGACTTGGAAATTTCACCACCTCAAAAGTGAGCCACTCTGACCTAAAGTTATGGATAGACTCGCCAAAAGCAACCTCTAATGAAATTTTTCCCTCTGGTGTAGCTGACTTCCCAGGAACTATACCATGAAACACCGTTGACGTTTTCTGTAACTGTGATTCCTTCAGACCCATGCGTACAAATGTCTCCCAATACAAGATATTAATGCTACTACCACCATCCATCAAAACCTTCTTTAGCTCAAAGCCATGAACCTGAGGAGCCACAACTAAAGCAAGCAGACCCGGTGTTCCACCACACCCGGGTGATCTGCTCTACTCCACGTAATAGCATGCTCTGACCATCTTAAATACCTTGGTACCCCTGCAGCCACTGAGTTAACTGCCCTTTTGACTATCTTTCTCTCTCTCTTGGTCGTGCCACTAGTATATATGATATTGGCCAAGTTGCCTTGGCTGGTTTGAGAATCCACCCTGGTTACCTGTATTTTGGCCGGGTCCTGTGTTGCCAGTGGTACCGCATTTGCTCCAGTTAGAGGCCCCGCAGCCGGGTTAGCACTCGGGCCGGGTCCTCCACTCTGTTTGCTCCTTGCAAAGCTCTCTGAATTTCATTGTTTTTCCACCTGTTCAGATCACACACTGGGCCAATGAATGATTGGCGGGTCTGCCGTTCTTGCTATGACGAGGACACGGCATCCTGAAGGCCTCTTCAGTGCTCATTGGACGTGATCCTTGATAACTATTTCCACCACTGTAATTCCCATTGTTTCCCTGATAACCTCTGTTTTCCTGATAACCTCTGTTTTCCTGATAATTTCCGTCCATCCTTTGCCTCTGAAACCCGGCATTTGCGTTTGCCACTAGCTCTGAGTTTCCCTCCTGATGCCCACGCTTGTGCTGATTCTGATTGTTGTTGTTATTGTTTCCCGGGCCATTGTTGTTCCTTCCTCCATTATTCGCAGTACCTTTCCCTTTTTCTTCCTCACTATCATCCTGGGTCTTGTCCGTGGCTGCGTGTCTGTTGCACGCATCCATCAACTCTGCCATAGTAACAGGCTTAACCCGGTGTCCCTCTTTCATGCGACCCAGCTTCTGGACCAAGGGAGCGTACTTGCAAGTTTTCTCCATCGATGAAATTGCGTCCTTGGGCTCGATACCTGATGAGGAGTGCAGGATCTCCGTGACCCGGCCCATCCAGTGACGCGCTGACTCGCCTTTCCTCTGTACACAACGATCAAGATCTTCAATGGAAAATAATCGCTTGCACGTACCCTGAAAGTGCTTGATAAAAATTGTTTTCAACTCATCCCAGAACTGATAGATCTCTCTGGCAGATTCTTGAACCACAACTTCGCTGCACCATCGCTCATCATCAAATACATGTACTTTGCACAAACATTCTCTGTGGCATTGCGTATACACATTGCCATCTCATAGCTGCTCAACCAGCTTGCCGGGTCCATGCTCGGCTCGTAATTGGAAATCTTGCTTGGCTCTTGAACTTCTCAGGGAAAGGCTCCGCTCTAATGGCATCTGAAAGACACTTTGGCCCGGCTAAGGTAGAAGAACTTGTCAAAAAATTATTGTTACCCGGCGAGCTTGCAGACGCTGCTGGGCGGGACCCGGTCCTCCTTGTGGTACTCCAGCGGCAGGTACTGCCGGGTTTGCATTGCTGCACTTCTTCCGCTCGCGATCTATTGACTATCTGCTGAGCCACAGAAATTGCAGGGGCGGGTTGGTGCTGCTGATTGTTCTGGTTCTGCTGGGGCGGGTTTTGCTGCTGTGCCGCGGCAAACCCGGCCAATGGCGGGTTCCCACCGTGGCGACTCTTACTACGATAAGTTGTAGAATGAAGCGCGCTTTTCTCCTTTGAATACTGAACTTGCTGAACAACCGCAGTGCGCAACATGTCAATGGCACGCCGAGCTTCAATCTCTGCTGGCGAGTCTCCCAATGGAATACGGTCAAGTGCTAAAGTTGCGGCATACACGTTATCTGCTGGATTGGAAAAATGGCCCACCGGCGTGTGGAACCTTGGTGTCCTAGGCGGCAGACCCGGATTTCCCCTGGCTCCCCCAGCGAGAAGACCCGGCACCGCTGCAGCTGTAACTCCAGCTCTTCCTGTTTCTCTTCCTGGTTCTGCATTTGTTCTAACAACTGGAGCCACCTGAGTTATATCGATTGGTTGATCTTCTGGGGTCCTAAACAATACCGCTGGATTTATACATTCTCTCCTTGGGTCAGCCGGCTCTGATGCCTCCTCCGGTGTGCCCTGGTCATCTCATTGAGACGATTTTCCTCATCCTCTATTTGCTTTCGCCTAACCTCCATATCTTGCTTCTCTGCCATTGTGTCTCTGCGCATCTGCTCCAAAGCCCGGCGTGCTGTATCCAATTCTATAGCTCTAGCTGCTGCGTTTTCTGGGGTAACCATCCTCGTGAGTGCTGATGGATCTAGGACCAGGCCATTGTTAAACAAGGCCTGGGCCCCAGTTGTGTTGTTTCTTTCTTCGCCCTGAGCCCGGTTATTGAGAAAACCGAAGTTGTTCCTGTAACGCGCCGTGTCTTCACTTTCCTCTGACACCGAAGCCGGGTCTCCATCAACTCTTTGACCCGCCAGCTCCAGTACTGGTGGCAATTGTTGCTGCTGTTGACCCGGAGTAAAAGCAGGTGGCACGACCGTTGATGGTGATGCTCCCGCGTTGATCGAAGGGGCGGTGTAAACCGCCACCCTCCTAACCGGGCTTGGGCTGGACTCTTGCTCCTCTTCATCCTCTTCTTCTCTCCATATCCGAACCGGCCTTCAAACAGGGGCAAGATCGATTCTGAATCTGCATGGTCCACCACATCACCCGGGATTTGAGCCGGGTTTCCGATCGTTCCTCGTGTACGCCCAGGGCAGCTCATCTTCAGCCGTACCAACTGATTCTTCTCCATCAGATTGAACAATTGTGGCAGCTCCTGACACAGATTCATAGTCTCCATCACTAGCAGATCTAGTTGCAATCATACCAACAAAAACGTTAAACTTGCCAATTGGAATAACATCACCTGATTCAAGTAGATCTGATTCCGGCCCCCAGCCAGAATCATCAACGATGGGCTCTCCTTGCGAGTTGAGGGTGATCTCGCCGAAAACAAAATTCTCCACTCCTTGCATTGCTTCTCCCATGATGGTGACACCTTTGGACGCGTTCCCACAGACGGCGCCAACTGTCGTGGGGTAGATAACACGGCAGATGCTATTTGGGGTAGCTTGAGTTGATGGGCAAGGCGACTCTGGTATCTGGGAGATTGTTTAGCACTGCAGGGACAAAGGGTTTACCCAGGTTCGGCCTCTCCATTGGAGATAAAGACCTACTTCCTGCTATCTTGTTATTGATCTCGATCTCGATAACCGGCTACGACAACAGAGCCGGATCTCGATCTAGGTTACAAGGTTCGCTTGGTAGCGTATGTTTCTCTATGGTTCTCTCGCCTAAGCTTGGATCGTAAAGTCCTCTCCAACTAGGGCTCAGGGACCGGTTTATATAGATGACCGGGTCTCCTGGCGCTTTACAAGATGAATCCGGGTTCTACCCAGACTCGGAGTCCTACTCTAGCTCTTCTGGCCTTCGTGTCCTCCAAGTCCCGAACCGCCTCTGGTCTTCTAGAACCTTTCCTTCCTGAACCGGGTTACCGCCAAACCTACTGGCCCAGCGACATAACCCGGCCCATGCTGATGGTTAGCTGGCCTGGCCGGGCCTCCTGCCTGGTGGGTCATGCTTCCCTCTTCATGGGCCTACCGGGTTATTATCCCCCCATCAGAATAGATAACTTTTCCTTCTTGCTCCTGCGGATCGATACCCTACTTCCACATTGAGAGGTGCTACAGTGATCCCCTGCTCTTGGGGGTTATCAAGTACTTTTCTGGCACCGTTGCCGGGGAGCGTAGCGCTTAAGTTTCTATTCTTGTGTGCACTAGACTTTAGATTTATTTTATCTTGTTTTATATCTTACAATCACCTAAGCTTGGGAGATTGCACCTACGTGGACACCATCTTACCCATCTTTACCTTCAAAGCATTTTATTTTGTTTTGTTATTGTCTTGCATATCGTATTTATTTCGGTTTCGTATTTTACTTTCAGTTTTGCATTTAGTTTAGTTTTATTTTCAGTTTTATATATCAAAACACAAAAAAATGGAGAAACTTTCTGGAATGTCTATGGCTAATGATTATTTTAAAAGTATGGACGCCTACTCTGAATATCAATCCACCGAAGAGGGAAATAGAATGGGTAAATTGCTTGAAGCTCTTAATAAAATAGCTCTTCGGTTTTGTGAGTTACATGACATAACTTGTTGCACTAGAAGATTTGTTAAACATTCCCACTATCAATGTAAGCATAACAGTGATCCTATAATTGCTTGTTATCGTGAAGATAAATTTTCTTGCCCTGATATAGAACAAGTTGAGAAATATATTGCTTATGTTGGAGCCCATGAGATAGACTCTCTTATTAATAAATTTCTTGAAACTAGTCATGTAGCTCGTGTAATGAAAGGACAAATTTCTATTATTCTCCAACTTTGCAAAAAAGAATTTAGTGATAATCTTTATGTTAAAGAAAGAATTCTTACTGCCACGGAAAGTACTAATATTTTGCAGGAAGAGGAGGATAAAAAACTAAGCTTGGGGATGCCCGTGCAACCCCAAGAAGATGATGAAAATGATGAACAACTAGAGAATGAAGAGAGGAAGCTTCCACCTTCACCACCTATGGATGAGGGTAACACTCAAGATTTTGTTGATGATAAACTTTGTTCTTATGATTCTGATGATGAAGAGGAATATCAACCTATGTCTAATGAGAACATTATTGATAATAATTTTAAAAATGATGAGGAGTATTGCTTAAATATGCTATATGATAATGCTTTAGATGATGGTCCTATGCTTATTGAGAAACCTCCATGTTTAGTTGTTACTAAATTATGTGAGGATAAAAATGATATACTTGATGTTTGTGATGTTACTCTTACTCATGAAAGTCCTACTTGTTTCTGGATTCTCCTAATTACACCATAGAGGAGAAATTTGCTTATGTTGAGAAATACTTATGTGGTTTGCAATTACCTTTAGTTCCAAATCTTTCTTGCGACCATGATATTAAACTTGATATTGATCTTAATAACTATTTTGAAAGAGGGAAGCATGCTAATGAATTCCACAATAAATTTAATGATCCTCTTTATGTACCTAAATTATCTAAGTTGGATAAGTCCAATGGTTATATGGGTGAATTTACTTTCACTTCTTGCAACTATTATGAAAGAGGAGGTGATAAGAGCCCTCTTTATGTTGCTAATAACTATAAGTTGCAAGTATCTACTGTTAATATGCATTGGAAAATTTCTATTTATTATGCTTCATTCATATACAAAATCCCAATGCATAGAAAGAAAGTTAGACTTTGTTGTTATTACTTTTGTGTTTTGTTTTTCTCTCTACTAGGTCTCAACTTGAATATTATTTTGATTGGATTGATAACACCATGGGACCCTGGTATTATGCATGAACACTTCTCAAGGAAGATAGACACACCAAAGAACAAGCTCCCTCATGAGCTTCAACCTTCATGATCACCAAAGTAAGAAGCCTAGCTACATGGCTATAAAGAAAGCGCTTTACGGGAGGCAACCCGGTTGTTTTTATTTTTGATTTTCTTTGTGTCCTCTTGCTGTAACAAGAGACTTAGTTTTTAATTTTGTTTCTGGAATTTTTAATAAAGTGCCAAGTTTTACCCGTTTTGGTTTGAAAAAGTTGCTAGTTGTATTCGAAGATTTTATTCCAGCACGAATCTGTGCACGGTATGATTTTTCATTTCTATTCTGTAACTCCGAATGAGTTGAAATTTGAACTGTAGTTGCAACTTTTCATCCTCTGTAATCGTGAATTTTTTCAGATTTGTTCGACATATTTAAGTGGGGTAGAAAAATGCGTTTTGCTGCTGCTGTTTTTCTGGACAGATTCTGTCCCATTTTGTTTGATGCATTCTTTGAACTTTGAACTTGAATCTTTTTTATCCAATTGAGTTTATAAGTAGGCATACAACATTATACACTTTCTGGACATTCATATGAATTTTTGTTTAAGGATTTTATGCAGCAAACAATTCATTTGTCTATCACTACTAATGTCACCCCACAGAAAAGAAATGGGAGAAACGGTGTTTTGAAGTTTTTTCACAGGGATTAGAGGAGATGCACCAAGAGCTATCCAATGATGGTGAAGACCATAAGCTTGGGGATGTGGAGACAACCCCATTGGACCAACACACTCTCGGTTTGCACACGTCTAACTTCTGTTTTTCGATCAATGCACTTTATCGCATAAACTTGGAGCGTCTTTTATTTTTGTTATTTCGGTTTGGTTTTTATTTGTGAGACCACCACTTTTCATTTATGTTATGAGAGAGCTACTGGAAATTTGGGTTGGATTAAGTTGGATGCTATTAAAAAGATTGGGAAAGGAATGTTTGAGTTGATTCAAAAAGATACATATAGTTGCATGATTCATGTGCTTTTTAATGAGTATTAATTTGCAAGGGTTTTATCAAGAGCTATCTTTTATTCATGTTTTGATGCTGAATGTTACTTTACTTTGTTTAACATGGATTGGTTAGTTCTATGGACACTTATGCATGCATTTAGACGGTCAACTTTCTCCCTCTTGCTAGCCCAAAAATTCCAACAAGTAAAAACTTGTTTTCCAACACCTTCAACCAAAGTTTTTCCAGTGAGTCCACCATATCTACCTATTAGCTTTATGCTATTCCGAGTATGTTTTTCATGTTATATTGTATTATCTATACTTCTGAATTAAAATGCTTATGTTATTGATTGTTATGGGAAAAGTTGGTTAAAAAGCTCTCACGAACTTGATGCACACTTTACTTTTATTGCACTTAATAAACATGAACCATTGTGATTAAAATTATGAAGTTGTGAGCTTGACAAGAGTCTTGGTTGGGAGTTAGCTCATATGTGCAGTCATATGGCAAGCTTTCAACGTGCTCTTAATTATATTTAGTTGATATCATGTACTTTTGTTTATGGATGCTTATCATGGTGCCAAATAAATGCGGAAACATAGTAAGTTTGAGGAGTTTGTATAAATGGCTAGAGAGACGCCTGGGCCGCTAACCTAAGCCATGCATCATTCCTGGTGGAAATTTACAGCGCACCAAAGTGAACATTCAGTGATGCACGTCATAATAAAAAGCTATACAAATAGTAAATAAAAGAGTGCTGAGATTGTTCATTGTCTGTTTGTTTTGTCATTTTGACATGGACTAGTTTCCATGTCCTGAGGCAAGAGGTACCCCAGTTGACGCTCTTGATGACGCTATTATATTACTTACAATGACTTTAACTTGAACTTGCTTTGTGGCCCGAGTTGAGTAACACCGTGGTGTAGGTACTCGTATTCACGGGGCATGAGGCATTCAACCCATACTTTGTCAAGCACACTACTCATATTTGCTTTCACTTTAAACTTTAACCATTCAAGATGCTCTGATAGGGGTAATGAGAGCTCCACACCAATGGATACCACATTGCAAATATTAACTTAAGTAGAAACATTTGGAAGCTAGATGAAACTTATTCATGTTTTACCTCTACTTATTTATATATCTTTCCAAAGTGTCCACCTTTTATATTCAGATTTATAAGAATACTCTATGACCATTATAGGATTTTTTACTTTTTATTATGCATACATTTGGTCCATAGTACTTTCTTCTATGTTACACTTTGTGAATTATCATTAAACATCCTTACATTGAATATTTGATATCACTTCATAATCTATCTTGTATATTGCTATTCCTTTGAAGAATGAATCATTTGACTCATTTGACTCTATGTAGCAATAGTAATCATCTTTGATATCCATTGATAGTATTAAAAAGCAAAGTCCATGTTAGTTTTATCACCTTCATACTCGAGGACGAGTATAGGTTAAGCTTGGGGATGTTGATGCATGTAAAATGCATACATGAACTTTGCATTATATTAATTATATTTCAATCATATTTGCATCATATAAGGGTTATATCATTGTCTTATATTGATTTTGGGAATATTTCATAGTTTCCCTATTTTTCTGGAATTAACCCTGCACTGGCAGAAAACCCTATTTTCTATATTTTGATGTTTCAGGGACCCAAACGACGTCCAAATGACCTGATAATTCACGGGCATCAGGTTTTGGAAGGAACGAAGCGTAGGAGCAAAGGAAGCGAACAAACGGAGACTCTAGGGCCAAAAGAGGTGGGCCCATGCGGCCAGATTCCTTGGCCGCGTGGGACCCCCTAACTTGGGCCTTGAGCCTCCGATGCCGTCGATCTTCTTCCCGAGCCTCCGTCTTGACATAAAAACGACTATAAAAATAGTCCCCCGACGGCTTTCGGAGGGGAGGGCGGCAGAAACACAAAACCACGAAACAGAAGACCTGGAGCTGCAGATTGGAGGGGGAAAACTCCGGCGGGGCGCTGCCGGGGTGGTCTCCATCTTCTCCAACATCTCCACCATCATCACCATGATGAAGGGGGAGTAGTCCACCCCCTGGACTTTGGGTTTGTGGTGGTAACTTGATCTAATCTCTCTATGTATGATCATTGTTGAAGTCCATATGATGTGCCTTGCATAAGTATGGATCTATCTATGTAATTCCTATGGTGGATATTGTGGTATGAGATGATATTTGTTATGCATTTACCGTTGTGTTAGATCTTTTATGACTTGTCATACTTTGGAGATATTCTATGATGCATGTGATGGTTCGATTTATGCATAATGCCTTGTTTATCCATGTCATGAGGTGATTGACACCACCAAGTGTAGATAGATGAGAGAGATGTGGTCATGCACACGGAATATGAATCATTGCACTAGTGTTTAGAATATTGTCCATTATGAAGTATGATGTATGTAGGTACGGGATGGCTGATGTGACAACGGCATATGTATTGAGTGACACAATACAGCCCAACATCCTTTATCTGGGGGTAAAAAGGAAGAAGTATGATGTGGGAGTGACAACAAACCACGCTCGCCTTACGAGGGTAACCTAGCAACACAAATGATTATTTTCTTTCAACTATGTGTTTTAGGACATGTAGCCGTCATAGAAGTTTACCATTAAAGCATGACAATTGTGTGTACTTTTTATCTATAACATGATAATCACCATAGATGGGAGAGAGGATTGAGTGAACCCATGAACCCATTTCCATTGTTCCTATAAGAGAAAACCTTTGTCTTGTCCTCTTACATTGAAGAGGATTGGGACACTTTTACATTCTTGTTTTGTTACATTAAACTTCCATCCATTAAATCAACCATCTTGTTCTTTAAACCTGTTTAGTGCATAATCAACTAAAACTTGTGACACTTTAGTTGTAGGGAATAGATAACTTTTCCTTCTTGCTCCTGCGGATCGATACCCTACTTCCACATTGAGAGGTGCTACAGTGATCCCCTGCTCTTGGGGGTTATCAAGTACTTTTCTGGCGCCGTTGCCGGGGAGCGTAGCGCTTAAGTTTCTATTCTTGCGTGCACTAGACTTTAGATTTATTTTATCTTGTTTTATATCTTACAATCACCTAAGCTTGGGGAGGTTGCACCTACGTGAGCACCATCTTACCCATCTTTACCTTCAAAGCATTTTATTTTGTTTTGTTATTGTCTTGCATATCATATTTATATTTCGGTTTCATATTTTACTTTCAGTTTTGCATTTAGTTTAGTTTTATTTTCAGTTTTATATATCAAAACACAAAAAAAATGGAGAAACTTTCTGGAATGTCTATGGCTAATGATTATTTTAAAAGTATGGACGCCTACTCTGAATATCAATCCACCGAAGAGGGAAATAGAATGGGTAAATTGCTTGAAGCTCTTAATAAAATAGCTCTTCGGTTTTGTGAGTTACATGACATAACTTGTTGCACTAGAAGATTTGTTAAACATTCGCACTATCAATGTAAGCATAACAGTGATCCTATAATTGCTTGTTATCGTGAAGATAAATTTTCTTGCCCTGATATAGAACAAGTTGAGAAATATATTGCTTATGTTGGAGCCCATGAGATAGACTCTCTTATTAATAAATTTCTTGAAACTAGTCATGTAGCTCGTGTAATGAAAGGACAAATTTCTATTATTCTCCAACTTTGCAAAAAAGAATTTAGTGATAATGTTTATGTTAAAGAAAGAATTCTTGCTGCCACGGAAAGTACTAATATTTTGCAGGAAGAGGAGGATAAAAACCTAAGCTTGGGGATGCCCGTGCAACCCCAAGAAGATGATGAAAATGATGAACAACTAGAGAATGAAGAGAGGAAACTTCCACCTTCACCACCTATGGATGAGGGTAACACTCAAGATTTTGTTGATGATAAACTTTGTTCTTATGATTCTGATGATGAAGAGGAATATCAACCTATGTCTAATGAGAACATTATTGATAATAATTTTAAAAATGATGAGGAGTATTGCTTAAATATGCTATATGATAATTCTTTAGATGATGGTCCTATGCTTATTGATAAACCTCCATGTTTAGTTGTTACTAAATTATGTGAGGATAAAAATGATATACTTGCTGTTTGTGATGTTACTCTTACTCATGAGAGTCCTACTTTGTTTCTGGATTCTCCTAATTACACCATAGAGGAGAAATTTGCTTATGTTGAGAAATACTTATGTGGTTTGCAATTACCTTTAGTTCCAAATCTTTGTTGCGACCATGATATTAAACTTGATATTGATCTTAATAACTATTTTGAAAGAGGGAAGCATGCTAATGAATTCCATAATAAATTTAATGATCCTCTTTATGTACCTAAATACACTTCGCTGCCGGTAGCTGATGACGTGCAACACACGTTCGTTGGGAGACCCCAAGAGGAAGGTATGAAGTAGTGCAGCAGCAAGTTTCACTCAGTATGAAACCAAGGTTTATCGAACCAGTAGGAGCAGTAGCACTTCAGAAGGTTGTTGGCGGCTCGCACGGCGCAACACGAGTACTGATGTGGAACCTGCACACAACACAATCAAACTACTTTGCCCCAACGAAACGGTGAGGTTGTCAATCTCACCGGCTTGCTGAAAACAAAGGATTAAACGTATGGTGTGGAAAACATTGGTTAATTGCAGAAAGTAAAAGAGAACAATGATTGCAGTTGGTGGTTTTATCAATGTAAAGAAATGGACCGGGGTCCACAGTTCACTAGTGGTGTCTCTCCATAAAGATAAACGACATGTTGGGTGAACAAATTACAGCTGGGCAATTGATAAAATATTGAGCGCATGGCAATGCATACATATATGACAAGATGGCTACCATGATATTTAATTGGGCATTACGACAAAATACATAGACCGTTTATCCAACCGCATCTATGACTAATAATCCACCTTCAGGTTGACATCCGTGTTCCCCGTCGGTATTAAGTTGCAAGCAACGGATAATCACATTAAGCAATGTGCGTAAAGTAAATAAGTACATATGACCGTGGACATAGCATTGTTATGTTACCCCTAGTAGCAACAACACATCCACAACCTTAGGCGTTGCTGTCACTCGCCCAGATTACTGGAGACTGAACCCACTATCTAGCATAAATACTCTCTCTTGGAGTTACAAGCATCTACTTGGCCAAAGCATCTACTAGTAACGGAAAGCATGCAAGATCATAAATAACATGTATCATAGATTAATAATCAACTTGATCATAGTATTCAATATTCATCGAATCCCAGCAAACACAACATGTAGCATTACAATAAGATGATCTTGATCATGTTAGGCAGCTCATAAGATCTAAACATGATGGCACAAAGTGGAAAGACAACCATCTAGCTACTGCTATGGACCCGTAGTCCAAGGATGAACTACTCACGCATCACTCCGGAGGCGGGTATGGTGATGTAGAGCCCTCCGGTGATGATTCCCCTCTCCGGTAGGGTGCCGGGAAGAGGTTCCGGACCCTCCCGAGCTAGGGTTGACGACGGCGGCGCCTCTGGAACTTTTCGTGGAATATGACTCGGGTATCTAGGGTTTTCGCATCGGGGGGAATAAGTAGGGCGAAAGGGCGGCGGCTGGAGAGCCCCGAGGGGCCCACACGCACCCTCGGCGCGGGCCCACCCTCGGCGCGGGCCCACCCTTGGCCGCGCCCAGGGGGCGTGTGGAGCCTCCCTGGCTCTTCTCCATCTCCCCTCTGGACTCCGTGTGTGTTTCGATGAAATAGGGACCTCCGTAAATTTTCGTCCAATTCCGAGAATATTTCCAGACTAGCTTTTCTGGAATACAAAAACAGCAGAAAACAGGAACTGGCACTGTGGCATCTTGTTAATAGGTTAGTCCCAAAAAATGTATAAAAGTGACATAAAGTGGATGCAAAACATGTAACAATTGGTATAATATCAACATGGAACATCAAAAATTATAGATACGTTTGAGACGTATCAGTAGCTGCCACGCCCACAACAAACAACAACACCGATCGACACACACACGGCTGCAATTTGATCGATCACCTAGCTAGTCGTCGTGAATGGCAACAACCGCGGCCCCAGGCGGCGTGGCGGTGGCTGGCTGGTGCTGTGTCCTGGCGGCTGCGCTTGCGCTAGGGAGCGTCGTCATGGGTGAGGGCGAGGCTCCTCCCCCTCTCATGGACGGGCCTCCCCAGTTCTGGGTCCCCTCCTACTCCTACATAAACGGCCAGCTCCGCCCCGTCGACTACAACAAACCCAACCACATCTTCTCCTGCCCTGACCACAATGGCGACCTCTGCGTTACGCAATGCCCGGACCTTTGCCCACAGTCCTGCCAAATGTCGTGCAGCTACTGTGGGACATGCTGTGGTACGTTCCGTCGGTGATCGATGCACGCTATCAGGCAAAAAAAAATACTTTTAGCACCCTTATAACCGTGAGTTTTATCTCAACACGCAGGGTGTCCGATGGGCCCGGGTGCTACATGTGGTGACCCTAGCTTCACCGGCGGTGACGGCTGATGGCCCTTCAATGGGTTAGGTTGAGACTCCAAGTGCAGAGTTTATAGTATAGGGAAGACAACTTTCCCCACGAGGGGTGACTCGAGGGTTTAATATCGAAGTCTCGAGGAATCAGTAGTGAAAGAATTATCTCCTTATCCTTCTCTTGAAAACTTGCAAGCAAAGTAAATTGTTTTGTGCCCTAAACCTCACCAAGTGGTTGTCAAGCACAAGGTGCGAGAATGATACGAAAGTAAAATGAATGCAAAACAGTAAATAAATATGCAATGATGGTGGAAACAATGATGAATGATATTTTTGGGTTTTATATTGTGAATGCAAGATGCAAAAGTATTTTTGTATTTTCGGATTTTTAAATGGTAGAAAATGTAAAGTGGATAAAAGTTGTTGGAAAGGTGTTTCTTATGATTAAAAATGGACCGGGGTTCATGGTTTCACAAATGCACTCTCTCTTTAATAAAGTGGTAGACAATGGAACACTAGAATTAACATATGAGATTGCAACAAAAAGGTTTCATGACAAGTTATTAATCATATGGGCATCACGTCCTAACATAGAGATCTTTTGGTTATTAATCTCTCTTATACTCTACCAAGATGCGAACTAAATCATAACACCTTAGTATTAAGATAAATCAGAGCATACCATTAAGTTTCATGACATGAAGTTAAAATAAGAACATGCTAGATCTAATCATGGAGTAGTGGCAATGGTCACACCCACATCTCCGGTAGCAAGGTATTTTTCTTTATCCCTAGTGAGGCAACAAAGTAAGGTAAAGTACCCAAGTGGATCGCGGAACTTCTGTCACTTTCACCGCACTAGCCACCCCCCGTTACTCCATCTAATGCACGCGTTCCCCCACACACGCTCTCATACACATGCTTGATCAAAACAAGTAAACAAGAACGGGGTACATAATATGCATCTACTTTCATAACTGAAACAAAACTATTGCAATCTCAAACATATATTAACTCATAAAAAGATCCACCACAAAGGTATTACATAGATGGCCGTAATCATGTTCAGCAGCTCATACGGTGCTAATTAGTGAAGCTCAAGAGAGAGGAGAGATACATAAGTTACTTCCACAAACCCATAGTCCAGGGGTGGACTACTCCCTCTTCATCATGGAGACGGCGGAGAAGTCGTTGGAGAAGATGGAGACCACCCCGGCAGCGCCCCGCCGGAGTTTTCCCCCTCCAATCTGCAACTACAGGTCTCTGTTTCGTGGTTTCTGTGTTTCTGCGGCGCTCCTTTCCGAAGGGCATCGGGGACTATTTTTATAGTCGGTTTTAGGTCAAGACGAAGCTTCTGGAGAAAATATCGACGGCAACGGAGCCTCGAGGCCCCAGTTGATGGGTCCCACGCGGCCAAGGAATCTGGCCACGTGGGCCCACTCAACATGGCCCTCGGGCCTCCGTTTGTTTGCTTCCTTCGCTCCTACGCTTTGTTCCTTTCAAAAACTGATGCTCGTAAATTTCCAGGTCATTTGGACGTCGTTTGGGTCCCTGAAACATCAAAATATAGAAAATAGGGTTTTCTGCCTGTGCAGGGTTAATTCCAGAAAAATAGGGAAACTGTGAAATATTCCCAAAATCAATATAAAACAATGACATAACCCTTATATGATGCAAATATGATTGAAATATAATTAATATAATGCAAAGTTCATGCATGCATTTTACATGCATCAACGGCGTCACCTTCTACTTCCACGGCAAGAGGGACCAAGACTTCTGCATCGTCTCCGACGCCGACCTCCACATCAACGCCCACTTCATCGGCAATTACAACCCCGCCAATGAACGCACCTTCACATGGATACAAGCCCTTGGTGTCAGCTTCGGCGACCACCAACTCTACCTCGGCGCTCGCAAGGCCATCGAGTGGGACGAGGAAGAGGACCACATACAGATCACCTTCGACGGTGAGCCTGTCAACATGGACACTGCCAACAAGGCCAGGTGGGTGTCCAAGGTCCTGACCGGTCTGTCCGTGGAGCGCATGGACACCGTCAACGGTGTAGTGGTGAATCTCGCTGGCGTGTTCAAAATTACGACGAGTGCGGTGCCTATTACCGATGAGGACTCCAAGGTCCACAACTACGGGAGGACCACGGAGGATAGCCTCGTGCACCTGGACCTTCGCTTCAAGTTTTATTCCCTCACTGACGTTGTTGATGGTGTGCTCGGCCAGACCTACCGACCCGACTACGTCAATAAGATGAATGTCACAGCCAAGATGCCTATTATGGGCGGTACTCCAAAGTACCTCTCGTCGGGTCTCTTTTCGACGGATTGTGCCGTCTCCAAGTTCCACCGTGGTAATGGAGCCAACAGTGAGAGACCGCATATTTCTGGAAACCGTCCCCCTCTCCTCTCCTTTCTCTCCAGAGGCGACTCGAGGGCGACCCCGGCTCGGCCAGCGTCCGCCGGCGCTTCCGTGGGATTCCCTCCCCTCCGCCGGCCGCTCCGGCGGCGGGAGGTGGGGGAATCCCCGGATCTGTGCCCTGGCGGTGTAGATAGGGTGTGGATAGGGCGGATCTCGGGCGGTGAGGTCGAGGCGGGGAGGCCTCCGCCGTCTTTTTGCAGGTTTGCATCCTCCCCTCGCTCCCGTCGTCGTCCTCGATGGCGGCGGGTGGGTGCTGCCCTGGTCCACCGGTGCTTCCTCCGGCGCCGGTGGTTTCTTTGCGGTGGGCGTTTCGGTTGGTGTTCTGGAGGCGTGCGGAGGAGCTCGGAGGCTGCTGCTGCGCGGAAGAGAGGCTCGCAGGTGGAAGATCTGCGGCGGTGGTCGTGGATCTGGAGCGGAGGTTGCTCGAGGGCCTCCCCCGGCCGATGGTTGTTCATAGGCGACAGATCCAGCTCGGTGGAGCTGGTGGTTGTAGCGGCTCGTCAAAGCCTTTGGGCTGGAGTTCCTCCCGTTCCGTTGGAGAGGGCGGCTGGCGGCTGGATCCTGCGTCGTCTCCGGCGATGGAGGTCTCGCGTGTTCGGCGTCCTTTAGGATGAAGATGATGTTCTGCAGCAGCGAAGCTCTCTGTTCTTTCTCTGTATGTTTTCTACTTGTATTCGACTTTGTACTGCTTTCTTTTTCGTATGAATATAAGTGGAAAAATCAAAAAAAAAAAAATGGAGCCAACAGTGTCCATGCCTTGGCCGCATAAATCACGATCGTCCGTGTGGATACTAGCCATGGAAATAAATCATTGGTGATACAAACATACCGATCAGTGAGTGCATCGTGAAGATTGTGCAAGAAGAAGTAAGATTGGTAAATGGATTATATGTTATGAAATTAAAAGTGTAAGCCGTTAGTATAATCATGAATCTACTCCCTCTGTACTAATGCATGTGTTGTACTCCTTTTCCGTGTTTCAACTTTCACCAATAATTTAACTAATAAAACATATGCCATTTGTTGTAAAAATATACTATTGAAAACTTTATTCAAATACGAATTCAGTTATATCAATTTTCATGATATGTAATACGTATTTGGTTAGTTGAATTCATGTTCAAACTTAGACCTCAAATAATGTGTGAGCCACCTAAATAGGGACAAAGGGAGTACACAAGATTCATGTTTTTAGCCTTTTCTTGTGACTTCTACCTGTGATTCAGCTAACATAAGAGCATAGAGATTTACCTGGAGATTGCATACTTCGGCACCGCTTTGTTTCCCACGGATATGAAAGCTTCTACCCCGCTGGCAACGACAACCCATCGTGTCCACTTTGTCCAAACATTCAGAAAGCGTTGACTTTCCCGATGCTGCCCCTCCTCCTCCTCCCCGTCGTCCTCCTCCTGGTACCCTCCATCCACGCCGCCACCGGCACCGCCACCGCCGACGACATCTGCATCGTCGGCAGCGGCATATCGGGCTCCTCCACCGCCTTCTTTCTCACCAACTACACCTCCGCCCTCCCCCAGCTTCGCGTCTTCGAGCGCCGGGGCAAGGTCGGCGGCCGCCTCGCCACCGTCACCGTCGGCGGGGACGAATTCGAGGCCGGCGGCGCCATAATCCACCCGCGCAACCTCCACGTGCGCCGCTTCGCCGCCCTCCTCGGCCTCGCCGCCAAGGCCGACAGCGACGACGACTGGCTCGGGATCTGGGACGGGGACCGCTTCGTGTTCAGGACGCTCCGCCCGCCGCCGCCGGGAAGCTCCTGGCTGCGCCGCAAGCTGTATGGCCTCGCCAACTCCCTCCTGCTGCTCTGGCGCTATGGCCTCTCGCTGCTCAAGATGGACAGCTTTGTGCAGGTTTGCTTAAGCCCTCTCTTTTCTTTCTCCTGCTCGCTGGTACTAGTATGATTTCATTAGGACAATGGCCTTCGGTGCTAGGAAGAACTGCAGCTTCACAGAATGGTACAGTTGAATTCCCCACTAATTGCTATGGCATCTTGAGATCTTAGCAAGCAATTCCCATATGTCTGTTCATCTAATTGATAATGTGACTTACAGTTTTGGTGGTATGTGTAGGTGAACATGATTTATAAATTATCTTCACTTTTCCTTAGTTGAGATGAGTATATTCTCTGTGCTTTTTTTGACAACGGAACCCATACATTCCATTAACCAGACTGCCCAGCTAAATCGCTGGCAACAGTTTTAGATACAAAGTCAGGATCTCGGTAGAGCCAATAACTTGACCCATCTTCATCCATACATGAACCATGAGCTGCTAGAGCATGATCTACGATATTGCAATTCCTTGGGCACCATACTACAGTACATTACAACAATTATAATTTTGTATTGAGAAATGCATGACTTCTTGAAACAATACACCATAAGTCACCCAATCGTAAGTATTGCTTGTGACTACTTTGCTTCAGAACCAGGCAATCAGTTTCAGAGATGATGTTCTCCCAGCCAAGCTCCCAAGCCGTCTTGATCTCCTAGTAATGCCCATGACTCAGCTTGGAGTGCATCCTTGATTAACCTCAGATTGCCTGCTCCTGCCGCTTCTACTCCTCCTTCACTATTTCTGATTACAAATCCCCAACCAACTGTAGATAAATCCTCTTTGAAAGCTCCATCAATGTTAATTTTGAGCATAGATGGGGAAGGCGGATTTCCATCTCTTCCAGCATTTGCTTTGTTTCGTTTGTGCCACCTTACAGGCCTTTATGCACTGATATAGGTGAGTGATAACATCAGCAGGCCTTGAACTCTGTATTAAAGCGAGTTTAGCTTCTTCAAGTCCTGCCATTCTCCATAGGTGTTTGACCGGTTTGCATTTAAAAAAGCAGTGGCCACCATCTTCAGTCACTAAATCCTACTTGGCAATTTGTTTTCAGTTCTATACCTTCTATGTGTTTCACTAACCGTGGTGAAGTGCATTAAATACTCGCACACTGTTATGCAGGAAATGTTTCAAAAATTTCTGCTTTACTACAATGGGTTCGAGTCCCGCCCTGTGTTCGACACTGTTGAGGAGATGCTCAAGTGGTCGGGCCTGTACGGGCTCACTCAGAGGACCCTAGAGGAGGAGCTCATTGATGCTGGGCTGAATTCTCAAACTATATCAGAGCTCGTCACCGTATGTTTCATTTCTTTTCTCCTTCATCTAAATTGATAGCCTACAGTTTTCTTTTTTGGGGGGATACTCCGAACTATTCTATGTCTGATAGTTGTGTATGTGAAACTTCTTACTTAATAGTTTTCTTGCATTTTCTTCCTCTATATCTATTTGGCTCTAAGACTATCATCTTAAATATAGTTTCTGACATTTCCTTATCAGAAGAGGGATTCTCTAGGACTAATGGATAATTAACCAAACACTTAAATACTTTAAATTGTCAGCAGACCTAACTAGCAAAGCATATTATAAATCAGATATTAATCAGGTATAATTTGCGAATGTGTTCTGCATGCTGTAGCGTACACCATTAGCTGAAAAATCCCGATAAAGTAATTCTGAATAAACCTTTGGTCTTGCTAATATAACCATTTAGTCATTTACTGGTAATTATGGTCCTGATAATTCTGCCCCCTGTCCTTGACAGGTGATAACAAGGATCAACTATGGACAAAGCGTGAGTATAAGTGGCCTTGCGGGCGCCGTGTCTTTAGCTGGTTTCGAGTCTGGATTGTGGGCTATCAAAGGAGGCAACTGGCAGCTAGCTGCTGGGTTGCTTAAGACTGCTAACGCCACCTTGCATCTCCAAGAAGGCATAGACTCAATCTCTGATGCAGGGGATTACTATGTTCTGAAATCCAATAAAGGGCATGAATATAACTGTAAGGTGACAGTTGTTGCAACACCACTCGACGAGGTGAACATTACATTTACCCCTCCAGTCTCCATTCCACCGAGGAAGATGCAGCACACCCATGCAACTTTTGTCAGGGGCATCTTGAACCCTGTAAGTGTTATTTGCTCTTCCTTCCTGCATGTATGATTCGAGAAAATCATGGAGATTTCGGATTTAAATTGAGATGAGCAGCAAGTAACTAGTAGCATGTTAAATTGATGTTGAGGAAACCATGAACTTGTTTAGCTTCTTCATTGGTTATATGAGAAACCACTTATCCACTTTACCGCGATCGATTATGCAGAAATTCTTCGGTCTGGGCTCAGTGTCAGATGTTCCAAAGCTGATAGCGACCATGGAGCTCCCGGACATCCCTTTCTCATCCATCTCGGTTCTGAAGAAGCATGGGGAGCATGACATGACTTACAAGGTGTTCTCACGTGCGAAACTGGATGACACTTTGCTGAACCAGATCTTCAGGTAAGCGCTTGGATAGAGTAGATCGCTATGCGGTAGTAGTTAAACGAGTCATCAATCATGACTGCATGACATCTCTAGTGTCTGACTCTCTTATGTTGCACTGCAAATGCACAACGTGCAGCTCAAGGGAGGAGACCATCCACATAGACTGGCCTGCTTACCCCCACTACCATGCCCCGGAGGATTTCGCGCCCATCATACTGGACGGGAAGCACCTGTACTACGTGAACACTTTCGAGAGCGCAGCAAGCGCAATTGAGACGGGCGCCGTCGCGGCGGAAAACGTGGCGAGGCTCATCATCTCGAGGCTGCCCCTTGACCTTCGAACCAGGCTGTCGTCGCCGTTGGAGCCTGAACCTCACATCAAGTCGTTCGCCGGCGAGGGAGATTCCAAGCGAGTAGATCTGTGAATGTGGTAGACGACCCGTAGTTTTGATGCTCGGGGTCATATTATTTCCCCTGTTTCCCTGAGTGATGCACTACGCAATGCAGGCTGTGAAGTACTGGAGTGTCGGCATGTAAATACTGTCCAGATACAATTAGAAGCAAAATTGTGATGAACATGTTTTGTATACAGTATATTGTGTATCAAGATCAATCCAGAAACAGAAATAAAACTGTGATAAAAATGCAAGATAAGAAACATTTGTTTGTTAGTCAGAGGAGAACACACTCCACTCTGATAAGAAGTATTTGCTTGCTCTATATTGCTTGCTTGAATCCAATTGGATCCCTCTGACATGAAGAACAAAAGAATTATTGAAACTTCTGAAATCCGTTGAATTTGCGTGATCCGAGTCTGAGGGCACTTTGGTCATTTTCCTTTCTAGACAGAGGAGAACACACTCCATCCACTCCAGTCTCCAGCTGGTCTCTCCTCGGTTACAGTGAAGTGAAGAAACAATGGCGAGGGTAGTCTGGTCATTTACGTTCCTAGCTGGCTGGTCTCTCCTCGGTTACAGTGAGGAGTCTTGCTGTGGAAGGAAACCGACATTGTTTTCCTCACGAAGAAAAAGAAACCATTTCCCCACCACCATTACTCCTACAACTACCCAGCCAGTCTTCCTCCGCACCCCACCCCCCACTCGATCCCTCTCCCCCCAGGTGGCGGAGACCGGAGGCGCTCCACTCATCAGATGGCGATGGCGCCGCCGCGTCTGTTGCGGGGCCTCATGGCGCCGCTGCCGCCATCCGACTGGCTGCCTTGCAACCAGCTGCTCGCCTCCGCCAGCTCCCTCCTGCACCGCTGGCTCCCCTCCCGCTGCCCCGACGGCTTCAAGCTCCTCCTCGTCCTGCTCCTCGTCTCCGCCGCCCTCGCCGAGGTCCGCTTCGTCGCCTCCTCCTCCATGGCCCCCACGCTCCGCCCCGGCGACCGCGCCGTCGCAGAAAAGGTACCTCCTTTTTCCCCTTCCTCCTGAATCTAGGTAGCTCGCTTGGCTTGGATCTGTGGCGATTCGTTAACCAAATGGTTTGGTTTTGCTCAGGTCACTTACATGTTCCGCAGCCCGTCTGTGGGCGACATCGTCTTCTTCAGGGTGCCCACGGCACTGCAGGTAGCTTTGCTTTCCTCCTCTTCCATTGTTAATTTCCCCCCATCTACACATACACAGTCTGATCGATGGTGCTACATTGCGCTGTTCTTGGCAGAATTGCGGCTTAAATAAAGATGTTGTATTTATCAAGAGGGTGCTTGCGACCCCTGGAGATTTCATTGAGGTATACTATTACATCTCTGCTCGTACTTGTTGCTACAGACAGTTATTCATCCTGCTGGTTGAAATATGCTGCTTGCTTGAGCAAGATGCGTTCATTTATTTACTCTGCTGATCAAAGTATGCTGTCTGCTTGAGCAATGCGACACTCTTCGACCTATATTCATTCATCATGATGATTCGCATATGCTGCTCGAGCAAAGTCCACGCATACTTCCAGATTTCTTCCCGAGTCCGGATGCCCGCGTTATACTTACACACCCACCTTTTCACAGGTTCGACAAGGCCAACTTATTGTTAACGGTGTTGCACAGAAGGAACATTACACTGCAACTCACAACTCATACACAATGGAGGCCACGGTTCGTTGCGTCTCTTCTTTGTCTGTGAGCATTGTCTCCTTGAACAACATTGAGGAGTTGCTATTGCCAGGTCCAGAGATAGTACTCAAACTGCTATCGATAATTGACTATACCACTGCCAGAGGATGACCAACTGTGGCATGGCTGCTCCGTGTTGTTGACTTCCTGAGTGCCTCGTTGTTCTGGTTTGACGGGCCTCAGATGGTGGATGATATCTTCCTACCCCCATTCTTGTTATCTGCTCAGTTCTATGCCTGGACCCCATACTGAAACCATGCATCGTCCTGCAGCGCCTCCCGGAAGGCCATGTATTCGTCATGGGTGATAACCGTAATAACAGCTGCGATTCCCGTGCTTGGTAAGGAACACATCCACTCCCACGCTAGGCTCATTTTTTCTCTGTACATGTATTGTAACTCGTGCTCTTGTCTTGAGATTATCATAGAATGCTTCAACTGTCGAGGGAATCTTGTGCTAGTTGTATTATAGATAGATCTATGCTCTGGTCCAGGTCCAGTATGACTACAAATTGAATTGCCATGAGAAGCATTCATTTCAATCTGTAACACCATTAGCGTAGAATGCACATACCCACTAACGTGCAAAATATCAGCTTCAAACACTTTGTATTCTAAGCTACAAAAAAATGACAAATGTGTAGATATGAGTATGTATGTTTTCAAATCTCTATGTTTTGTCAGATTTGTTATTTTTGTGTTGCCCATAATATAAAGAATCTCAAATTAAAATTTTACAAGTTTGTGGGACTGGGATATCTCATTGGCTACCTCCGGATTTTTTTTCATATTTTTTTGAAACTCACAAATATGATTTTCGAATTTTTCAAATAGGAGAGAGCACTGGTGCTCAGGATTAAAAGACACTTTCCGGTGTTTGAGGTTCCAGAATGACCTCTAAGAATTTTCTCAGTTCTAGTTGCTTTATCATGGATGTATGGTTGTTGAGGAAATCTTGTGCTAGTAAGAATGTAAGCCATGCATTGGGCTAGATCCAATATGATTAGATATTGAATTGCCCTGATAAACGTTCAACCTATAATGACTTTAAGTGAGAATGCCCATATATGTTTGTAGTTACCAGAATATCTGTGCTCTAAGGGATTGCTAAGTTATAGTTGTTTTATTTTGGCTGTATGACTACTGCCAATTGTTCTTTTCTAGAAATTGTTTGGGAACTAGAACTAATCTTTGTGATGGTTGTGCTGACAGGGGACCTCTTCCTATCGGCAACATTGTAGGGAGATACATGATGTCCTTCACAAGATCCTCTTTTCAATAGCCAAGGCGAAGAGGTCTGATGACCTATGGAGCTAATGTTGGGCCTTGAGCCCTTTATATGTAGATCATTCCAGTAGCCAAGCTGAAGAGGTTTGATAACCTCCAGCATTGATGATTCCCTCGGCGTCATTCGATCTATGGTGATGTCGGGCTTCGAGATTTTACTATGTAGATAAGCAAGACCGACCTTCCTTTCACTGTAATGTAGTTGTATGTGTACTGACTGGATCCAGGGGAGAGCTAACAGTGACTTTGTAGCCATTGTCACGCACCCTGGGCTGTCAGGTGTTGAGCTTGTTGGTAGAACTTGTAAGTTACCCAAAGGTTGCACCTTCTAGTAACCTTCCTAGCTGTTGAATTGTATCGGCGATGTTTTATTATGTATCGCGTGCTTGAATACAGCACCTATTACAAGTTAGAAAATCGTTGTGGTGGTTCTTTGCTGCCTGTAAATAAATCTGTGATTTCCCCTTGTGCTTTGATGCCTGGAATACTGGTAACTGTGTATCTTGTGTAGTTTATGTGGTGAGTTGTGGCTGATGTTGAGGAATGAGGATGCTGCAGGTTTTGTTCTGATATCATTTTTGTCAACTGTTATCTTATAGCAATAATGGTTTAGCATCTTTTGTTTTGGAATTATGTAAGTAAAACACAGGATTACATCTGAGCCTTAAATAAATAAAAAACCTGACAAGCCTATCCTGTGAGTATGGCTACAACTTAGCAAGATGAAAACCAGCCACAGAAAACCAGTCTTTCCTGTGATTCTTTTACCAGACAACAAAATGAGGCTGCACTCATCGCATTGTGATTTTCTTGCCCATGTATTTAAGTTCACTTCACAACCACAGTGGATGAAACCATTTCAACAACAAAGTAAACTGTGTTCAACTTTCAGTACACTGCTTGATCATCCATTATACAGCCCTACAGAACCAGACAACATCTCCACAAGTTCAATTCACTACCACATTGGATGAAACCATTTCATCAACAAATTAAACTGTGTTCAACTTTCAGTACACTGCTTGATCATCCATTATACAGCTCTACAGAACCAGACATCTCCACCCAGTGCAATGTTATATGGGACTTGAGGCAGTGCCTTGCAGCCGATTCAGAGGTTGGAAGACGGAGGCAAGATGAGCTTGAAAGCCCCACAGTGACGCATAACACATAACAGGGTTTCAGAGCATGCAACCAACAAAGGGACATGTAAATGACAGTATGGTGGAGAACTACTAGTTATGATCCTGACGAGGTCACACATCTCTGACACGATTTTCCTCAAATTTTGTGTGTCCTAGTCCCGCGCATAGATAGATAGGAAATGAAATGGCATGCAAGGCAACTATTGCGATGTATTCCCTCCGTTCCGAAATAAGTGTTGTCATTTTAGTTAGTATGGCACAAAATGTCATTTTGGCTCCCGAGCTCCACGTAGTTTATTTTCTTAGTTTATTTAGATCTAAAAAAATCTTAAAAGAATATACGAGTACCTATAAGTGTCTAATATTATTATCGACATGTTAGCTATCCTTAAAGTCGAGGGCTGATTCCATAGTTGTTAATGGGGTGTCCATCCACTATTATGCAGATTATATCATATTCATGGATTATGATATGGAAAAGGCAATCAACATGAAGTTAATTCTCTCCATCTTTAAAATTGATCTGAAATGGTTTTTAAAGTTTAAGTTAATTCTCTCCATCATGTGGAGAGAATTAATTTCAAAACTCAAATGTAGTTTAAGTTTGTCCAATCTTGTAGATAAAAACTATGAACTAAAAATATATGCTAAGAAAATATATTACACGGGGATCTATTGATATTGATTTGATATTCTTGATTTAGCTAAAATTATCTTGTTTTGAGAAACGAACCGAGTATTTCCTAAAAGCTGCTAACAAAGTAATTGTTTCCTTTACTCATTACTATCCCTCAATTTACAACCAGAATTACAGCAAGATTCATCGAAACAAGAAGAGATTTAAGCAACACTGCTTGCAATGCCAAAGCATGAAGATTTCCAGCACAGACCAATCCATCATGATGGTTTGGGATTAGATGAGAAGCAGCACTGTGAGGAGGATAACGCCGATCGTGCGGCGGCGCCCTTGAGCGTGAGGGCGCACCTGACCCTGAGCACGGCGTACCCGAGCACCCTGTAGAAGACGACGAAGCCCACCATGACCCCCACGTTCCTCCACCTGCACTCCTCCCCGATCCCCTCCCGCCGGAGCACCTCGTCGCCGGTCGCCACGCACACCCCCATCACCTTCGCCACGCACCTCCTCCGAACTCGTTCAGCAGCATCGCCTCGAACGGCCACTTGAACAGCGACAGGTAGTGCATGGGCACCCAGTAGGACGGCATGGCGGACCTGGTGATGAAGTAGCCGGAGAAGAGGAAGAAAGAGCCCATCACGCCCTGGATGGCCGCGTTCCCCACCACGAAGTCCGGCGCTGCCGCTGCGAAGCACACCACCACCGAGTTCGCGGTGTACAGAACCAGCCAGATAAGCAGCGTGAAGTACCCGAACGCCGGCGCCGTGCGCCGCAGCCCAGTCAGCCAGTACGCCGGCGCCGCGAACACCGCTGCCAGGACCAGCTGGAACGGCAGGAACACCACGGCGTTAGCGACGGCGTAGGAGGAGACGCGGTAGGCGCCCGAGGAGGTCTCCTTGGCCAGGACTCGCGCTCCTGGAGGAACACGGGGAGCGCCTCGGTGGTTGAGGAGAGGAGGAAGGTGAGGAGGAAGGCGAAGAGGCCGACGCGCTCCGCCGCCTTGTCGTCGCCCAGGTCGTAGAATATGGAGCCGAGTGCGAGGCCGGCGATGAGCATGCACACGGTGCGGCCCGCGAAGAGCTGTCGCGTCCGCGCCACGTTCTTGAAGAAGCGCTGCGACAGCACCGCCACCTCGCGGGGCCACGAGTTGGCGTACCTGTCGCCGTGGCCATGGTTACTGCCGAGCTGCTCATCATCATCGGCGGCCTGGATTAGCTTATGCTGGTGGAAGAGCTGCTGCAGCGTGCACCGGTCGCGGCGCTGGTGCCGGTGAAGGTGGAGGCGGAGGTCGTCCACGGAGTCGATGGCGAACTCGACGGTGTCCACGTGTGGCGGCAGGCAGAGTCCAGCTTCGGCGAGGAGGGAGCCGAGGGCGTCGACGCTGCCGTGGTGGAGGACGGAGCCTGCGGCGAGGAGGAGGACGATGTCGAACATCTTTACGATGCGCGCGCCGGGTTGGTGGATGCTAAGCACCACGGTCCGGCCCCGAGGCGAGTCGGCCATAGCGCGGAGCGCGGCCACGATCTGGAGCGCCGAGGCGCTGTCGAGCCCGGACGTGGGCTCATCGAGGATGAGCACGGCGGGGTCGTGCACAGCCTCCACGCCGATGGACACGCGCCGGCGCTCGCCTCCGGAGAGGTCCTTGACCCTGGCGTCCGCCACGCGTGACAGCGCGAGGTCGGTGACGAGCGCATCCACGGCCTCCGGGTCGTAGGCGCCGGGGCCAAGGCGGAGGCGGGCGCTGAAGTGCAGCGTCTCGCGGACTGTAAGGAGCGGGAAGAGGACGTCGCGCTGGGTGACGTATCCGCAGAGGCGGCGTAGGGCGGCGGCGTCGACGGGGGTGCCATTGACGCGGAGGTGGCCGCTGCTGGAGGGGTGGAGGCGGCCGGACAGGACCTCGAGGAGCGTGGACTTGCCGGCGCCGCTGGGGCCGACGATGGCGAGGAGCTCGCCGGGGCGGGCACGGCAGGCGACGTTGCGGAGGACAAGGCGGCACCGGCTGCTGCCCATGCTGCTAGGAGGAGCGCCGCCGGGTACGGCAGGGGCGGCGTCGAGAAGCAGGTCGTCGGGCCTGCTCCATATCTTGAGAGGGTGAGGCCGGCTGGAGACGGTGATGTGGTGGTTGATGCCGCCGGCCTCCACCTCGCACCCTCCTCCTCCTCTCTTCATCGATTCTTCTTCTCTCTCTGGCTCTAGCTAGCTTTTTATCCTCCTTGGTGTTGGCCAGCGTCAACTCAAGTGAAGCTTGGAGGATTGGACGACATTGCCGAGCTCAATTTGGATGCTTCGTGGGTGTGGTGTGGGAGTGTGAGCTTGCCTTGGAGTGGAGTGGCACATGATACGAGTACGTGCTGCATACAGATCGATCGAGCTGGTCCTCTTCTTGGAAGGTGGCAGCATAAGTAGGGATTAAATTGACCACTCTGCCCTCGTCAGCAAATTTAATTAACCAACCTAGCTACGACTTCTTTGTGACATTCTAGCTTTAACCGATGAAAGTGACAATTTCTTCGGTTTTGCAAATTCTCGGTCCATGAGAATTAAGTTAGAGTTCAATCAGGTCATTTGCCGCTAGATTTGCAGCGTAAAATTCGTAATAGTCGACCTGCAACTGAGAAAAAAAATGTTCACGTGGCGCTACAATATAATTGGTCATCAGGTTAAGAAAAATGTTCATGCAACACATATTCATCGATGGCGTCTCTAATTGAGATTAACTCAATTCTCAGTCAGGCCATTCTCTCAGTCCATTGTTATTCAACACATTTTCGCAACCATCCGATCTTTCCATCTTTTTTTTTTCAAGGATCAACAATCCTGAATTTTCCATAGCCATAAGATCGATCGTGTCAAAATGAATTAAAAAGTGCTTTGGATCATTGCTATTTGACTTGTGCCTGTTCTAAAAAAAATCAAGGTATTTCAAATTGTTTGTTGACATGGACAAACTAAGGAAAATCTCTCACACGGATCTTTGACATATAAAAAGAGTTTCAAATCAACCCGCTTTAGAATAGGATCTTTATCCCATCGTAACCTGCCCCATTAAATAGTAACTCACTTTTCTAGCAATAGGACTAGAGATTTCTTTGTTCGTCATGCTATTTCTCCATGTTTGCGCATTGATCTAAGGAACAACCCAATTTATCTTAGGAGCACAATTCCAATAGGATCGTCATGCCATATTGGATCTTACAACTTCTCAAAGAATACATATGGTTCAATACAGTGTAGAACTAATTATTTTTCTATCTCCACTAGTACAGAACGACAAATCGGAAACGGGCCAAAAACCCCTTCGGAAACGGAGAAAGGGTCCTTGTCCCCGCCTCCGTGGCTGATGTGAAGGACCTCATCGGAAACGGAGGCAAAAAACCGTCACCGATGAGGCATAAGTTGGCTACGGTTGCCGACCAATCTCCGTTTCCGATGTATCGGTGCATCAGTAACGAAGATTCTATTTTACTCATTTGCATTGAGATTTCTTCAGAAGCCTACAACAGCAATGATGTTGCCAATAGACATTCAAAATCTCACAGCAGAAGCATAAAGTTGATAGCAAATCCATTCATAACGTATATAAGAATTGTCACCATTACATAGTATCAAAAGATGAGTTACACATGCCTCATGATACGTCCATTTTGCATCACTATTTTATATCATAATTTACTGCTATTCATCGATATATTTCATATTTAGAAGTGTTACTTATGTTATTTTACCTATTTTGCATGTTTGATGAATAATGGAGAATTGGACACCGGAGTCAGGATTCTGCTGGAAAAAGCACCGTCGAGATGCACTATTTCTGAAGATCAATAAATCGAAGGAGACATATGGAAGTTCCTATTTTACCAGAAGATGGAGGAGGCCAAAAGGGGAGCTGAGATGGGCCATGGTGGGCCCTCCTCACCCCTTGGCGCGGTGGGGCCCCCTGCCGCGCCGACAGGTGGTTTGGGGGCCCTGGCCCACCTCAGCCGTTCCCCCTTCGCGTACTTGACCCCCTCGAACCCTAACACACAGAGGACGGCCATCGAAATATTCCGCCGCCTCCACGAGGCGGAAAACACCAGAGAGCGAAAAGCTCCCCTGCAGGAAGAAATCTGCCGGGGGAAATTCCCTCCCGGAGGGGGAAATCGTCGCCATCATCACCGTCATCGAGCTGGACTTCATCGGGATCATCATCATCATCATCATCTCCACCGCCAACACCATCATCACCGCCGCTGCACCCCGTCTCCGCTATAACATCTAGGGCTGAATCTTGTCTATTTCATAGGGGAAACTCTCCCGGTGTTGATTACTCTTGTTATTGATGCTATTGGGTGAAACCATTGGACTAAGGTTTATGTTCAGATTGTTATTCATCATCATATCACCTCTGATCATGTTCCGTATGATGTCTTGTGAGTAGTTCGTTTAGTTCTTGAGGACATGGGAGAAGTCTTGATGTTAGTAGTGAACTATGTTGAGTAATATTTAATGGTTTGATGCTTAAGTTGTGGTGTTATTCTTCTAGTGGTGTCATGTGAACGTCGACTACATGATACTTCACCTTTATGGGCCTAGGGGAATGCATTGTGTATTCGTTTGCCAATTGTGGGGTTGCCGGAGTGACAGAAACCTGAACACCCGTTGGTATATCGATGCATGAGGGATAGCAGGATCTCAAAGTTTAAGGCTGTGGTTAGTTTATCTTAATTACTTTCTTGTATTTGCGGATGCTTGCAAGGGGTATAATCACAAGTATGTATTAGTCCTAGGAAGGGCGGTGCATTAGCATAGGTTCACCCACACAACACTTATCAAAACAATGAAGATTAATCAACTATATGAAGCGAAAGCACTTGACAATATTCCCGTGTGTCCTCAAGAACGTTTGGTCATTATAAGTACAACAACCGGCTTGTCCTTTGCTGTAGAAAGGATTGGGCCACTCGCTGCAACTATTACTACTGCATTTTATTTACTTGTACTTTATTTATCTGTCATATCAAAAACTCCTAAAAACTTGTCTGTGAGCATTTACAGTGAATCCTTCATCAAAACCGCTTGTCAACACCTTCTGCTCCTCGTTGGGTTCGACACTCTTATTTATCGAAAGTACTACGATACACCCCCTATACTTGTGGGTCATCAAGACTATTTTCTGGCGCCGTTGCCGGGGAGTGTAGCGCTATTGGTAAGTGGAATTGGTAAGGGAAACATTTATTGTACGTGCTGTTTTTATTTTTGCCTGCTGCTATATCTCATTATGGAGGGGTCTTCTCTTGAATTCCTATTTGGGAAAACAACTACCACTGCTAAGGTAGTAGAGGAGGCGCCAGATGAGCAGGTAATACCGTTCAAAATTCCTATGAAAATTGTTGAACGTGTCACAAATAACCGCTATGCAGGAGATGGAACTGTCCATCCTGGAGATCATTTGTTATTTCTGCATGAATTGTGCGAGTTATTTAAGTGTGCAGGTATCTCGATGGGAGAAGTTAAGAAGAAATTATTCTCTCTATCACTGTCTGGTAAAGCTGCACATTGGTATAAACTGCTGAAGAATGGGTATTCTCTTGGATGGGAGGAAATTGTACCTCTCTTTTACTCCAAATTCTATCCTCCAAGTGAGATTCATAAGGATCGGAACCTCATATATAACTTCTGGCCCTATGATGGAGAGAGTATCGCTCAAGCGTGGGGGAGATTGAAGGCATTAATGCTCAAATGTCCCATTCATGAGCTTCCTGGTAATATTGTTATTGATAACTTTTATGCAAGACTCTCCTTTCAAGATAAAACTCTATTGGATACCACTTGTGCTGGATCGTTCACTCGTAATAAAGAAGAGTTTAAGTGGGACCTTCTTGATCGGATTCAGGAGAACACTGAAGGATGGGAGAATGACAAAGGTAGGGAGTCAGGTATAAACTATGACTTTGAGTGTGTTAAAAATTTTATGGATACTGATGATTATCGCAAAATTAGCACTACTTATGGTCTTGACTCTCAAATTGTTGCAAACTTTTATAAAGCCTTTGCTTCCTATTTCGGTTTGCCGAAGGAGGGTTTTAAAAATTATCATGAACCATATAAAGATGAATCTGTTTCTCATATATCTAAAGGTGTTGAGGTTAATGTTGCTGATCGCATTATTCCAGAACCTTATATTGAAAAAGTTCCTTTTCCTAATAAGATTAAGGAACATACTATCATAACTGGTGTTGTTAGTAAAAGTAATAAGAAAACTACCAAACCTGATGAGCAAATAACTGTTGAACCTGTTGTAGCATTGGTTAAAGATCTTGTCACTGAAAATTTAGAAGATAGACACATTATCTTTTGTGAGGATGCTTCTAATATTGTCTCACATCCTAAAAGTTCTAGGAAGTCTAGTGTTCCTGTGCTTTCTGTTGGATAGGTGATCATTGCTATTATGGTTTATGTGATATTGGTGCAAGTTCTAGTGCTATTCCTTATGAGCTTTACAGGGAAATTATGCACGAAATTGCTCCTTGTAAACTTGAAGAGATTGATGTGGTTATTCAGCTTGCTAATAGGGAAACTATCTCTCCAATTGGTATCATTAGAGATGTCGAAGTCCTTTGTGGTAAGACTAAATACCCTGCTGATTTTCTTGTACTTGGGTCGGCTGCCAATGATAGTTGTCCTATTATTTTTGGTAGACCTTTTCTGAATACTTGTGGTGCTGTTATAGATTGTAAGAAAGAGAAAATCTTTACTAAATTTGCTGGTGAATCTTATGAATTCAATTTCTCTAAATTTGCTAAAGCACCTTATGAAACTGAATTGCCTAGTGAGGATTTTGAAATTGCTCAACTTGCATCTATTGTTCTTGCTCCTAACAATGCTTTGCAGCAACATATGGAGAATCATGAAAGTGAGAACTTCAGGGAAGAAAGGAATGAGCTTGATGAAGTATTCCTTCGTCAACCTATGCTCAAACACAATTTACCTGTGGAAGATTTGGGTACCACAATGCCACCCAAGGAGGATCCTGTTTTTGATTTGAAACCTCTGCCTGATAATCTTAAATATGCTTATATTGATGATAAGAAAATATATCCTGTTATTATCAGCTCTAAACTTTCAGGTACAGAGGAGGAAAGGTTATTGGGAGTGTTGAGGAAACACCGCGGAGCTATGGGATATACTCTTGATGACCTGAAGGGAATTTCTCCTACTATATGTCAGCACGCCATCAACATGGAACCTGATGCAAAGCCTGTTGTTGAGCATCAGCGTCGTTTAATACCCAAGATGAAAGAAGTGGTAAGAAATGAGGTATTAAAACTTCTTGAAGCTGGTATTATTTATCCTATTGCTGATAGTAGATGGGTAAGTCCTGTGCATTGTGTTCCTAAGAAAGGAGGAATTACCGTTGTTCCTAATGAAAATGATGAACTAATTCCTCAAAGAGTAGTAGTTGGTTATAGGATGTGCATTGATTTTAGAAAGGTTAACAAAGTAACTAAGAAAGATCATTATCCTTTGCCTTTTATTGATCAAATGCTTGAGAGGTTGTCCAAGAAAACTCACTTTTGTTTCCTTGATGGGTATTCTGGGTTTTCTCAAATTGCTGTGAGAGCGCAAGATCAAGAGAAAACTACTTTTACTTGTCCTTATGGAACTTATGCTTATAGACGTATGCCTTTTGGTTTATGTAATGCTCCTGCTACTTTTCAAAGATGCATGTCTGCTATTTTTCATGGCTTTTGTGAGGAAATTGTGGAAGTCTTCATGGACGATTTCTCCGTCTATGGAACTTCCTTTGATAATTGTTTGCACAACCTTGACAAAGTTTTGCAGAGATGTGAAGAAACTAGCCTTGTTCTTAATTGGGAGAAATGCCACTTTATGGTTAATGAAGGAATTGTTCTTGGACATAAAATTTCTGAAAGAGGTATTGAAGTTGATCGAGCTAAAGTGGAGGCAATTGAAAAGATGCCTTGTCCCAAAGATGTTAAAGGTATTCGTAGTATTCTTGGTCATGCTGGTTTTTATAGGAGGTTTATTAAAGATTTCTCTAAAATTTCCAAGCCTCTTACTAATCTTCTTCAAAAAGATGTACCTTTGTTTTTGATGATGATTGTAAGGAAGCTTTTGAAACTTTGAAAAAGGCTTTAATCACCGCTCCTGTAGTTGAACCACCTGATTGGAATTTACCTTTTGAAATTATGTGTGATGCTAGTGATTATGCTGTAGGCGCTGTTCTTGGGCAGCGAGTAGATAAAAAGTTAAATGTTATTCATTATGCTAGTAAAACTCTTGATTCTGCTCAAAAGAATTATGCCACTACTGAAAAAGAATTTCTAGCTGTAGTTTTTGCTTGTGACAAATTTCGACCCTACATAGTTGATTCGAAAGTCACTATTCATACTGATCATGCTGCAATTAGATACCTTATGGAAAAGAAAGATGCTAAGCCAAGGCTTATTAGATGGGTACTTCTTTTGCAAGAATTTGATTTGCATATCATAGATAGAAAAGGTGCTGAAAATCCTGTTGCTGATAATTTGTCTAGATTGGAAAGCATTCCTTATGATCCTATTCCTGTTAATGATAGCTTTCCAAATGAACAATTGGCTGCAATAAGTGTAAGTTCGCGAGATAGTCCTTGGTATGCTGATTATGCTAACTTTATTGTTTCCAAGTACTTGCCTCCAACCTTTTCAGCTCAGCAAAGAAGGAAATTCTTTTATGACTTGCGGCATTACTTTTGGGATGACCCACACTTATATAAAGAAGGAGTCGATGGTATTATGCGAAGATGTGTTCCTGAATATGAACAACAGGAAATACTGAGGAAATGCCATGGAAGTGCTTATGGAGGGCATCACGCTGGAGATAGAACTGCGCAGAAAGTTCTACAATCAGGTTTTTATTGGCCTACCCTCTTTAAGGATGCAAGAAAGTTTATTTTATCTTGTGATGAATGTCAAAGGGTTGGTAATATCTCTAGACGCAATGAAATGCCTATGAGTTATTCTCTTGTTATTGAACCATTTGATTGTTGGGGATTCGACTTCATGGGTCCTTTTCCTTCTTCACAAGGTAATACTCATATACTTGTTGCTGTTGATTATGTCACTAAATGGGTAGAAGCTATACCTACTAAAAGTGCTGATGGTGAGACCTCTTTAAAAATGCTTCAAGATGTCATTTTTCCTAGGTTTGGTGTACCTAGATATCTTATGACTGATGGAGGTTCTCATTTTATCCATGGTGGTTTTAGAAAGACTCTTGCTAAATATGGTGTTAATCATAGAATTGCTTCAGCCTATCATCCTCAAACTAGTGGACAAGTAGAATTGTCAAATAGGGAGATTAAATCTATCTTGCAAAAGACTGTTAATAAATCTAGAAAAAATTGGGCTAGTAAGTTAAATGATGCTTTATGGGCTTATAGAACTGCTTATAAGAACCCCATGGGCATGTCTCCTTATAAAATGGTTTATGGTAAAGCTTGTCACTTGCCTTTAGAATTAGAACACAAAGCTTATTGGGCAGTGAGAGAACTTAATAGAGATTTTAAACTTGCCGGTGAGAAAAGGTTGTTGCATTTAAGTTCTTTAGATGAATGGAGAAGTGAGGCTTATGAAAATGCTAGACTCTTTAAAGAAAAAGTTAAGAGATGGCATGATAGGAGAATTCTTAAAAGAGAATTTAATGTTGGTGAGAAAGTTCTATTGTATAGGTCTCGTCTCAGATTTTTTGCAGGAAAGTTACTCTCAAAATGGGAAGGACCATTTGTTATTGTGGAGGTGTATCGTTCAGGTGCAATAAAAATTGCTTCATTGAAAGATAACTCTACACAAGTGGTAAATGGTCAAAGACTCAAGCATTATATTTCTGGAGATTCTATTAATGAAGAGGTTGATACAATTAAAGTGGTGACTCCGGAAACTTTCATTGAAGAACATTTTTCTGGGACTGCAGAATTCGATTCGAATAGGTAACAGTTTCGGTAAGAAAAGTTTCGCGAATAACTTTCTAGAAGATATTTTCGTCGTTTTTATTAAATATGGAAAAATAAGAGACCGAACCGGATGGGAGACGGCACCCGTGGTGCCCAAACCATAGGTCGGCGCGGTGGGCCCCCCAGCCGCGCCGCCTGGTGGTTTGAGCACCCCGGAGCTCGTCTCCGATCAGGTTTCCTCCTGTACCTTCCTTATGTTGTAAAACTTTTTGCTATATAACTCACCCGAACCCCCGAGGTTCGTATCTCGCCTTTTCATCGTGTTTCGTTTCGAGCTGTTTCTGTCCAGATATTGTTTTCAGATCTAGAGCTGCCATGTCTTCATCGAAGCCTCCAAAGGACAGTTTCTTTGTGAACGTCGTCACCCCATACATGGATGAGCTGAAGATGCATCCCAAGGAGTCGCAGATGGTTGATGGAAAGCTGCAGACGGAAGACGTGCGAGGACCCAAAGGAGAAGGGAGCCTGGAAGCCAGGATGGAGAAGCTGGAGCAAGAGGTCTTCACATACAAAAAGCTGGCGGAACGTGAAGTGGGAGTCTTCCACTCAATGGTGTCCGCGCTGGTCGCTGAACATAAGAAGGAGACTGCACAACTCTGGGAAGACATATTTCACCTCATCAACACCACCAACAAACTGCAGGCGCAACTCTATGATGTCCAGAATCAAAACTGTGAGTATGAAACTCGGTTTAAAAACATAAGCGCTGCTGCTAGTTTCAGGATAATCGAAACCAAGTCGTCCTTTGTTGATGGGAAACCCCTTCCCTGGAAGTCTGATGATGAGGACAATTCACCACCACCACCGAAGGAGTAATTCATCATAAGTATTGGCATCCCCTTGGTTTGTTCCAAGCTTGGGGGAGTGCCGCGGTATCACATCATTATCTTTACCTTTTACTTTTCCATAAAGTCATATCGTGAGTAGGGAAGTTATCTTATATGATGGTTTGCAATGTGGAAGTATCTCTCTTTTAGTTGGTTATCTATGTATCCCTTGGTGTGAGTTGCCGTTATGAAATATTAATGAGAAGTTTTATCATTTACTTTCTGCATACTTTATTTTAGCTTGCAATTCTCTTTCATATTGATAACCTTGTTGTTAGTATAGGGATCACTTTTTAGAGCACCAAGTTAATCTTTTTGGTTTTGGCAAACTTAGCATTGGTCAGTAGTAGACAATACTTTGAGACTTAAGTAGAGAGAGAGGGAGTGCATGCAAATATATTATTCCATGATCTTTCTTTCTTTGTAGCTCATAAGCTTAGTATTCTTAAGTTAAACTATTTGTGCTTCTAAGGAAGATTGCATGATTATTCTTATCACTTGTATAATTGTTTGTATCCCTCAACTCTTATGCTTGCTACATAACCTTGCTAGCCAAAGACCTGTATCGAGAGGGAATGCTTCTCATACATCCAAACCTTGAGCCAAACCATTGCCATTCGAGTCCACCATAACTTCCTACTATATGGTATTTTGCGCCATTCCAAGTAAATACTTCATGTGCTACCTTTAAATTATTCAAAACTTATTACTCCTAGTTTTGTGTCACTGTTTATTAGCTCATGAGGGTTCTGTAGAGTTTCTCTAGCACTTTTGTCAAACAGACTTTCACCAATGGACTAGTGGCATATACACCGCTTATCCAACAATTTGCAAAAAGAGCTGGCAAATGGGGTGCCCAGTCCCAATTAACTACAACTTTCATTAATAATTCTCTTCACATGTTTTGCCCTGATTTATCAGTAAGCAACTTAATTTGCAAATAGACACTCCTCCTATGGTATGTGAATGTTGGAAGGCACCCGAGGATTCGGTTAGCCATGGCTTGTGTAAGCAAAAGGTTGGGAGGAGTGTCAACTATAAAGAAACTAAAATACATGTGTAAACAAAAGAGAAGAGGGATGATCTACCTTGCTGAGAGATAACGTCCTTCATGGGAGCCGCTCTTGAAAGTCTGGTTGACAAGGGGTTAGTGTTCACTTTACTACGATTCGTTGACAACGACATACATAGCTCAAACAACTATTTTCATACTCTCTATATGCTTTGCAAAACTTAAAAGCTCTAGCACATGATTTAATCCCTGCTTCCCTCTGCGAAGGGCCTATCTTTTACATTATTGTTGAGTCAGTAAACCCATTCCTCTCTATCTCAAGCAAGCATTTGAGTTGTTGAGATCCAATTAGTTATATGTGTTGATACTTCTAATCATATCTCTCATTTCCTTGTTTCGCACAATAGCTTTTATCCGAATGAATATAACTTTGAAAGTTATCAATGACTGTAAGGAGACTGTTATGATTAAGGCATGTAAGTTCTGCTATATAAGCTCTGATATAAAGACTCTTCTCGAAAGATAAGTATGATCTGTTAATTGTTCTCTGACCAAGAGTTTAAGTTTGCCTTCACCAATCATGGTTCTCTTTATGCACTTCATCGTGGTTCCCTTTACTTATTTCAAGTTAGATTATATGAAGGGAAGTTGCTGTCTAGAATGACTTGTGTATCAATGAATGTGATGCTTCTTGTCCGTATTTTATTTATCGACACTTTGCTCCATAAACTTGTGGTCATGTTTACTGAGCTCAGTTTTCGCTTGGGGACAAGCGAGGTCTAAGCTTGGGGGGGTTGATACGTCCATTTTGCATCACTATTTTATATCATAATTTACTGCTATTCATCGATATATTTCATATTTAGAAGTGTTACTTATGTTATTTTACCTATTTTGCATGTTTGATGAATAATGGAGAATTGGACACCGGAGTCAGGATTCTGCTGGAAAAAGCACCGTCGAGATGCACTATTTCTGAAGATCAATAAATCGAAGGAGACATATGGAAGTTCCTATTTTACCAGAAGATGGAGGAGGCCAAAAGGGGAGCTGAGATGGGCCATGGTGGGCCCTCCTCACCCTTGGCGCGGTGGGGCCCCCTGCCGCGCCGACAGGTGGTTTGGGGGCCCTGGCCCACCTCAGCCGTTCCCCCTTCGCGTACTTGACCCCCTCGAACCCTAACACACAGAGGAGGCCATCGAAATATTCCGCCGCCTCCACGAGGCGGAAAACACCAGAGAGCGAAAAGCTCCCCTGCAGGAAGAAATCTGCCGGGGGAAATTCCCTCCCGGAGGGGGAAATCGTCGCCATCATCACCGTCATCGAGCTGGACTTCATCGGGATCATCATCATCATCTCTCCACCGCCAACACCATCATCACCGCTGCACCCCGTCTCCGCTATAACATCTATGGCTGAATCTTGTCTATTCATAGGGGAAACTCTCCGGTGTTGATTACTCTTGTTATTGATGCTATTGGGTGAAACCATTGGACTAAGGTTTATATTTTCAGATTGTTATATCATCATCATATCAACCTTGATCATGTTCCGTATGATGTCTCGTGAGTAGTTCGTTTAGTTCTTGAGGACATGGGAGAAGTCTTGATGTTAGTAGTGAACTATGTTGAGTAATATTTAATGGTTTATGCTAAGTTTGTGGTGTTATTCTTCTAGTGGATGTCATGTGACGTCGACTACATGATACTTCACCTTTGGGCCTAGGGAATGCATTGTGTATTCGTTTGCCAATTGTGGGGTTGCCGGAGTGACAGAAACCTGAACACCCATTGGTATATCGATGCATGAGGGATAGCAGGATCTCAAAGTTTAATGCTGTGGTTAGTTTATCTTAATTATTTTCTTGTATTTGCGGATGCTTGCAAGGGGTATAATCACAAGTATGTATTAGTTCTAGGAAGGGCGGTGCATTAGCATAGGTTCATCCACACAACACTTATCAAAACAATGAAGATTAATCAACTATATGAAGCGAAAGCACTTGACAATATTCCGTGTGTCCTCAAGAACGTTTGGTCATTATAAGTACAACAACCGGCTTGTCCTTTGCTGTAAAAAGGATTGGCCACTCGCTGCAACTATTACTACTGCATTTTATTTACTTTGTACTTTATTTATCTGTCATATCAAAAACTCCTAAAAACTTGTCTGTGAGCATTTACAGTGAATCTTTCATCAAAACCGCTTGTCAACACCTTCTGCTCCTCGTTGGGTTCGACACTCTATTTATCGAAAGTACTACGATACACCCCCTATACTTGTGGGTCATCACCTCGCTAATCCTATCATTCTCATGCCTCGCTAAACTTAACTTTATGGCACTTCACTCTTCTCCAGCTCCCCTTCTTCCTCAGTTCCGAAGCACCGAAAACGGTATTCGACCTAGCAAAAGACTCGAGTACGGTTCATGCTTCTCCAAATCACATTTGCAGCCAAATTGCTACACACATCCACAATACATGGAGAAACTGAAAACCAGAAACCACACCGAGCTCGTAAGCCTCCTTAGCAAATTAATTTTGCCAAATTCTTCGTACTGAGGCTTGCTCCATCTTGGATGGTGTCGCCGAAATATAATAACGTCACCGCTGTGACATTTCGGTCACACTGTCCAAGACACTCTAATTAAAAAAGTGTTTTGAACAGTGCAGCGAAACGTCACAACAGCGATGGTTCACGGATATGATCCCACTTTGTAATTAGCTCTTTTAAATCTTGTTTGGATCTGCATTGGCGTTTCTCATATAAAATACATGGATGTCTAGTTAGAAAAATAGCCAAATATGATACTACATGACATAAATACAATTCAATTGATGAAACAGTTTACACCTTAAGCGCCTATATCCGTGTGCTTGCGGTCCGATCGAAACGATTTGGAGGCAGAACTTGAAGGTGATGTTTCCTTCAATTGTCTCACCATTTTTATGCATTGTCGCCGAAATATACTATTACTTCATACACTAGCTACACAAAACCATAACGAGGATTAGCACATTGACAAAGGGTTGAAATTAATCTATTCATCATCCGTAGTACTAGTAGTGAAGGATCTATTCATTATCGGTAGTACTACAAAGCGTTGAAATTAATTTATCCTATTAGATTTAAAATAGTGCAAGATTAGTGTTGAGGGGTGTATTCATCATCGGCAGTACTAAAAACAGACACAACACAATACTAGACTTCAAATACAGACAAGTTTTCTATGCTACTTTAAATAAAATGTAAGATCTAGTGTTGAGGGGTGTATTCATCATCGGCAGTACTGCAATACTAGACAGAACACAATACTAGACAAGTTTTATGTGCTAATTTAAACAAAATGTAAGATCTACTCGGTGACATACTCGGGGAAGATGCGCGGCAATAGACCAGCAGATCCGCGTCGGCGACATACTCGGGGAAGATGCGCGGCGGCTCGCCGACGCGCTGCTGGGGAGGATGCGCGGCGGCACGACGACGCGCCGCTGGGGGAAGATGCGCGGGCGGCGATGCCGGCCCGACGCGCCGCTCAGATCTGCGAGATAAGGGTTAGGTCTGGTGCTTCTTGAAGCCGCCGCCACACTGTGACTGTGGAGTGAGAGTGAGAGTGAGATCGAGAGCGTTAGGGTTGCCGCAGTGATACATTTAATAGCACAAAGTATAACATCGCAAACGGAGGCGATAAACAACCGTTTCCTTTTATTTCTTCACTACACACTGGACCTACTTATGAAGGATCGATACAGTAGAATTGAACTAACTATCTACTCTGCTTGTTCTTCTAACGCCCTGCCTCCTCCGCGCCATTGTCATCCGCGGCGCCGCGTCGCTTCTTGCTGGTTGCCTTCTCCTTCTCCGGCGCGTCCTCCTCCGGCGCCTCCTTCGACGCCTCCCTCCTCCTCGTCGTCCATCGGCGTCGTATTCTTCCTGGCTAGAATACGCTTCGGCGGGTCCTCCGGCTCCTCTTCCTTCGGCGACTCATCCTCTTCGGAGTCGTCTTCTCCTTCGCGTGAAGACGGCAGTCCGAGTCGTCGGAGTCATCTTCTACAGAGCATGAAGATGGCGGGTCTGAGTCGTCGGGGTTCAAGTCCGGCGGCCCGTCTTGATCCTACCATGGACTTCACCGCGGTCTTCAGAGCTCGCGTCGTCGCTCTGGACTTCCTCGTTCTGCCACCAGGGTTCCTCCATGGCAGTTTTGCTAGTGTGGTAGAGAATGTGGAAGAGAACGAAGGGGAGAATGCGAGAATGCCTGGCTTCGCGCGGTTCCAGTCACATTTTATTAGCGTCGATCAGGCGGTTCCAATCCCTCGTGAATTAAGCCGCATTGAACAGGCACGATTCCAGTTTACAACTGCAATTTTCCCAAGCACATCGCAAACGGATATCCATAAACAACTGTTGCCATAGAGATACGTATTGGAAACGGAGGTGAATTTATGACCGTTGCCAAGAATATTGGTAACGGAGATAAAAAAAATCTCCGTAACCAATGTTGACGGACCAGCGCGGCCCAGTTCTGCAGGCCTCGTCCGCAACGCTAAAATCGCGATTCTCTGTCGCCTAACTCGTGCCGTTTCCATAGAGGGGTATCCGATGTGTCGTTCTGTACTAGTGCTCGTTTCCCTTTGAATTTATTTCTTCTTTCCGTAAATGGAAAAAAATGATATAGGGAATTCCTATATCTTGAATTAATTCATCTAGTTGACGAAAACATCATGAGTGATCTACTACTACTCACTTGTTACACAAGAATTTAGAGGAAGAGCCAAGCAAGGAGGTCAAAGTGGGTCTACTAACATGAGTTTGTTGCACATAACGTTTTCTTCGTCGAAAAGCAAATTCCATCTGGTATTTCATAGTTTTTTGGTTGGTAGTCGCCTTAAAAAAATCTTCATATCAAATGGATCTTAATTACCGTCGATTTGTTTCTCAATTTCCTTGGAAGGAGAGAACTTTATGATATCATGTGATCAATCACACCTATTTTTTTCTTTGATAATAAAAGTATGCATACATATTTTAGCTCATGCACTGATAAAAATGCTTGAAATTTACACTGGACATGAAATGTTAAAGGATATGTTTTTTTTGTTCGACCAGCATGCAACATGCCTATCTTTTTTATGTTTTAATGGATTATGAGCGCGTGTGATAACCAAGCCAAGCGGCTCTAAACAAAAAAATTGAAGAGTCGGTCAACTTAGCTTGCTGGCAAGGTAGTCCTTTTTTGACGAATTTCTCGGGGATGCATGCAAGTATATTTGTAGTCGTAGATGGTTTCTAGCTGGGATCACATGAGGAGATGTATGCTGTTTTTGTAACTGGTCGTTAGTAAACTTGTATATACAAGGAAAGTTTCCTAGAGATTGAATTTTGGCGAGATGTTTTATTAGGAGACGGAGGTTATTTCTCAATAAGAGAACAATCAAGATTCCTACAATAAGAGAACTTGGTTAAAAAATCACCGTTGCCAGGAAAATTGATTTAGAGCAATGCAAAATCGTCGAGATTATATGATTTTTAAAGGCAGCCATTTCTTCATGTCATTTTAATTCCTCAACCAGCACCAGACACGTAATAGATGCCACCGGCGGTCTGGATCACCACACCCTCAAATTTTTATGACTATGGTGCCTCGCTCGTGATTTATGACAGTGACAACTACATGCATGAGGCTCAAAATGCTCGGCCTATTGCTTAATGCCAATGCTACAGTGAGGTTAAGAAGCATACACAACACCTATTTCTGGAACCCTCCCCTTGCTACAGTGCTCTGAGGCGATTCGAAGGCGATCTTGTTTCGTCCGCGGCCGCCGGCGTATCTGCGGGATTCCCCTCCCTCCGCCGGCCGCTCCGGCGGCGGGAGGGTGGGGAATCCCCAGATCGGCGCTCCGCGTGTAAATAGGGGCTTTGGGGCGGCGCGGCGGAGGCGGGGTGGCCGTCGTCCTTTTGCAGCCCTGCGGTTCCCCCTCCATTGCGTCGTCCTCGACGGCGTCCTCGAGCCGCAGTTGCGACTTGTCCTGCCGCCGTTCTTCCGGCGCCGGTGGCAGGCTGGTGGAGTGTGTGTGCAAGGCCGGAGCTGGTGGTGGAGGTGCGAGGCGACTGCGGCGTGGTGGTGCGGCGTGTGGGTGGTGGATCTGCGGCGCAGGCCGGGATCCGGAGCAGTTGAAGTTTGGGGCCACGGCCCCGGCCGATGTGGTACAACCGTCTCAGATCCAGCTCGCTGGAGCTGGTGGATGACGCGGCTCAGCAACGCCTTCGGGCTAGGAACCCTTCTGCTCCATGGTGGCGAGCTCCGGCTGGAGTTCGGCGAGGCGACGACGGCGTGGTGCTGCAGTGTCAGCTCTCTGTACTCTCCTTTTTTTCTTGCTTGTAATCCGACCTTGTACTGGTTCCTTCTAGTATGAATACAAGTATGAAAAATTCAAAAAAAAAAATGCTACAGTGAGGTTGATAACACGATATGGTACTACTTTTGGATGGGAGTTCACCAACGTCTTTTGAGCATTTCGCCCATGTAACTTATGTTGGCCATGTATTTCACTTTACTGTACTGAACTTTTTTACCTCTTTACAGAGCAACCTAACTAATTTAAGAGAGAAAGAGGTTTCTAATTAGGACAACATGTTTGTTCTAAAATCAACATCCACAAATACAATCATGGAAAACTCGAAAGTGATTTGTTGTGGAAGATTGTTGGTCTTTAAAATTTTATTTTTCTCTATTAAAATCTTGTTGAACTGGATTTCCCGCAATATATAATGCATTTTTAAAAATAAAAATTCGCAACTGATTTTATTTTTCATTATTTGTTGTGGTGTTTGTTTATTTTGAATCTCACTTTAGTATCTTAAATGTTCGTTGATGGTTCTCGAGGGAAGATTCTAACAGTTATCATAATATTTGTTTGTAGAGTACGGTTTGCTAGCTTAGTTGCGACGACATCGAGAACTACCATGTCATTGAGATATTTACAGCTACTTTGCCCTTGATTCTCCTCCTCCACTGGCTTACGACCCTTTAGTCTATCATTTGTTGGTTTTATCACGATCAAATATAGTCTTGCAGCTCTTGAAGGAGTCCATAATCCTTTTTTCAAGGATACACCCATCGAAAGGGCATATCCTTTATAACTATGTTTTTTGCATGGTCTCAAAATTGTAACATGAAGAAATTTTTGAACCGATACAACATTATTTTACTGTCCCGTGTATATTTGTCGACCAATGTAGAACAAGAACACTAGTTTTTAACAAATACTAGTGACTTGATCCCTCTATAATTTCTCACGACCTACCATGTCAAGGCATGCACGGGCTTAACTGGAAAGCATGCTATTCCATGGACAGTCCTAGTGCAATGCTTATGTGTATTTCTCTATGTTTTCATATATGTATAATGTACGGGTTGAGAATTCTCGGGTCGGGCCTCAACCTCAACATCGACTAGAAAGAACCACCGGTAATGTACACCATACAAATACCAAGAATATACTACCGTACAACCAAAAAAACCAGTCCAGATTAATTAATAAAAAAACACTCGTGTATAGTTTCCACCCACGGATTAACTACTGCCAGCACCCTGCATGCATGCCCAGCCCGTGATAACAAATATCTGTACGCATGCATCCATGTCTGTTTTACAACGTATACGTAACTTAGCGCGCGTGCGTGCATTAATTTCCATGTGAGAGAGAACAGCTGAAGGCATTTGCGATGCGAAAACACAAGATATTTAGCTCCGGTGCAGTTTTTGGCTGCTACTCCAGGTTCAGCGCTACAATCATGGTGTATCGAGCTGCCTAGATGATGATACGAATACATGATGATCCAAATTACATGTGCATGCATGCTCGCTATGTCGATCTACCTGGCTTATATATATGTACATAGAGGTAGCCATACAAAAACTAATCATTACTTGATTATCGAGGATGCGTGTGCAACTAATACTAGTGCATATTATTTTTCCGAAATGGAGGCACATAGCCCCAGACGAGCGATACACACAGCCGTTTTTATTGCATAGTTTTAGTTTAGAAACAAACAGTGAAAATCTGCACGGCTAAAATGTTGTTCAAGTTCAAGTTGATAAACGAGGATAGTATATGACAAGAACTCATCTGAAAAGAATAATATGGATCCGAGAGTCTTTTGAGTGGAAACTAGAATGACTCTCAATTTGAGTCTCGTGAATCTAGAACGTGTATTTATCTTTTTGCAGTTTAAGACATTTAGCATCAAGATGGATTTCAAGTGCGATTCTAGGAGGATATTTAGGTTTGGAACACATTGCGCAGCCAACAATAGTCATGCTCTTACAACATTGCAAGGGTAAAGAAAATCTCTATTTCATCGGTTATTCAGCTCCGTGAGCATCACCACGATGCTCATAGTTTTTTGCCTAAAGAAAAAGGCCGTGTGCATCACCACGATGCAGAGGCTGGGGCTCGTGCTCCCTTTTCTAAAAAAAAAATTCAGCTCCGTGAGCCGACCATAGTTTTTTGCCGGGTTTCGATCGGCCAAAACATGACCGCTTGGAACCACCATGTAATCGTGGTTGGAATATCCAGTTACAAGACGATAAGAATACCCTTAGATGGAATTTGCGTCAAAATGGCCAGTATTCCACTAGCCTTAAAAATCCCGTTAAAAATCAAGATGTCCATGTGGTATATTGCGCAGGGCCGTCAGATATATCAAAGATAATCTCCATAGACAAAATGGGCAAGGGAGCACTACATGTAGTTTCTAACGGATATGATAAATGCATCAATGGGTCATCCTTTCTAAAATTCATTTTCCTAGAGCCACATGCCGTATATTCTAACCGAGGCCTTGCTAATATGCTCGGCCATACGCTGAGGGGGCTCTCGAATAGGTCAAATGCTTTGATCTGCTTGGCAGGCAGACTGAAATGATTAGCTGTTAACTGATTCAAATAGAATGGATACACGCGGCATGAATGTGTGCATATGCATGACGATACCTATATATGTCGATCGGTGCGTGCGTCTAGGAATGTAGCTAGTATACTTAGCTCGAGAAACTTATGGTGGACGATGGCCGGCTTTGACGATGCATGCATGCATGCATAGCTCTGATTGAGATCAAATTCGTGGCCAGGATGAGTTTGTCAGTTTGAAGTCGTTGGCCGGTAGCTTTGACGGATGATCGGTGGAGGCAGCCCATCCATCCAATATCTTTGCTAGTGGAAGTGGAGCTCGAGCGAAGCCAAAGCAACCATGTCCACCAGCTGATCTGGGTTCGTTGGCAGCTAGCCTCCCGTGACCCTCCCTCCGCTCTAGGCCACCCCGCCCGTGACCATCCTATCTCCACTCATCTGTCGATCTGCATACTTCTTTTCTTTTCCAGCTTGCTTGTCTCCTCTCGATCTTACACATGTTCCCGATTGTGCTGCATAGTTTAATAAAATCTAGACGATTTCTGCATTAAAAAACCATCTGATTTTTTTATATTCCTACATATATACCTGGAACAGACAGAAGCGTGAGTGACGACGAGCTAGCCACTGTAGTCGCTAGAGTTCATTAGCGAGCTGGGCGAGATCGGAATCGAAGCATCCTCGAAACTCGAAGGAGGATCGATGGTACTTAGATGATTCTTCGGGATAATCGTGTGATCGACCATGAGTGGCATACATTCGGCAGCGCCGTAGCGGGCATCCAGAACTGATCGTCAAAGTTGTGGTCACAACCATTGGGCTTAGAGCATCTCCACTCGCGGCGCCCAAACGGCCGCCCAAAGCCGTTTGGGGCGTGCCGGACAAAAAATCGCCCCCACTGCTCGCGCGCCCAACGCGAGCCGGTCGGCGCGGCCCATTTTTGTGTCCGGCACGCCCAGCCCACGCCCTCAACTTGGGGAGGCTTGGGGCGGCCCCGGACGGAAGGAAACGCGACGCCACGTCGGCTCCCGACGCGCGGGCCACGCCTGGCAGTGAGACACGGCGATCGCAATAAGTGCCGGCTTCCCCCAATTCGTCCCCAAAAATCGCATTTCCTTCGCCATCTCTCCCGCCAAAAGAAAAAACCCTCGCGCCGCGCCGGCTCCATGGCACGCCGTCACGCAAGGGGAAGGCAGCGAAGACTAAGGCGGCGGGGAAGACGCTGGGCGTCAAGCGCAAGGCCCCCCCCCAGGGAGAAGCGGAGGGGATGGCAGCAGGATTGGGACATCGACGTACTCCGGCGCCGATTGGACACGCAGAGCCGTGCCGGGCGCCGCGCGAAGGAGAACGAGAGGAAAAACGGCTCGGCACGACGGCGCCATTGACGGCAAGGAAGATCGCCGCCATGAACAAGACCGTCGCCGCCTTGAACCAAGCATTCGCCTTGGGAGGAAGCCAAGAGAGCAGCGCCACTCTACGATGCAAGGTCGGCGGCTCGCCGTCGAATTCCTCCTTCTTCGCCGAGAGCGCCGCCGCCACCCTCGCACCAGGTTCTCCCCCGAGTACGGCGACAGCCAGCATCTCGGCGGCTTCGACCCCAACGTCATCTTCCCTTCTTGTGTCCTGGATCTAAACCACCCCGTCGATCTGAATTCGCCGGCGATGTGGAGAGATCCTGCCGTCCAAACGGCCGTCGGTCGGAGCCTTTCATTCGACGCGGGCGCCTCCCATGTGATCGACGGAATGACTCCCGACGCCCCGGAGTTCATGCAGGTATGAACCCGCGTTTTGTAGCCATGGCATGTACAATAGACCTGTGCATAGGCGAGTCGTGGCTACCGGCCTTGCTCCTTGTGTGTAGGAGGCCGCCCATATCATGGACGACATCATCAACGACAACGCCCGGGCGGAGGATGACGACGAGGGTTCGACGAGGATGAGGAGTACTACGAGGACGACGACGAGGTTGAGGAGGAGGGGGTGGTGACCGACGCTGTGGTCGGCGAGAGCGGCGAAGAAAGAAGGGCAGCCGCGGCATAATCTGGACGACCAAAGAAGACGAGTGCATGGTCGAATCATGGAAGGCCATACTACCGGCGAGATCACCGCACAAATCAGTCGAGCACCGCCACTGGTCCCAGATCAAGGACGAGTTCGACGAGCGCCGGTTCACCAAGGACTTCTACAAGGTGAGCATGGTGCGCGCCCAAGGCGCCATCGAGCATAGGTGGCACATCGTCCAACGCCTCGTCAACAAGTTCCACGCTGCCATCAGAACATCGTCGATCGGCAGAGAGCGGGAAGGGACCGGCAGATTAGGTGACCGCCGGCTTGCGATCCCCTTGTTGTGTTGTTGCTTAGGCCAATTGTGATCGTCGTCGTCTTGCTTTGTTGTAGATCATCGACGCCCTTGTGTTGTACAAAACCCTCAACAAGGAGAAAGACTTCAAGTTGATGCATTGCTACAAGCTTCTCCAAAATTGTGAGAAATGGAAGGCGCACCGGCGGACTTTGAACAAGAACGGCCGCGCCGACCTCAACGCCGATCCCCAAAACTCGGAGGGGCGGCCAATCGGAACAAGAAGGCGAAAGCGGCCTTGGCAGCGGCGGCAAAGACGGAGAGAGTGCAGTCGGCCATCGACAAGGTCCTCGCCGATGTTTGCTCCAACTCGAGCTTGAGGCGCGAGGAAACAACGCAAGGTGGGCGACCTTGATGCAGAAGGCCGACGTCAAGATCAACCTCGAGCAGAAGAAAGCCGCCGTCAAGAAGAGGAGTCAGGACTTCATGATCTTGATGGTCGACGTCTCCAACATGGACCCGCTGGCGAGGGCGGCGCACAACATGTATCACGCCGATCCTGCAAGAGCTTGGGCTCGTTCCCCGAGAACGGCGCCGAGAACGGCGGCAACCAGGGCTACGGCGCGGACGGCCAGGTCGACGATGGCCCTGACATGATTGACGATGACCCCGACATGACCCAGCCGGCTACGGCTACGTGCCCCAGCCGGGTGACAACATCTAGATTGGCGGCGGCGACGGCGGCGGCGACAAGCAGACGCCGGGCAACGACATCTCCCGGCGTATTTTGGCGACATATTTTGGCGTAATGTATTTTGGTGGCTAAAACAGCCCGTCTGTAATTCGAATTCGCGGCACATTCGAATTTGTAAAACCTTGTTCGAAAAAAAAAAACTTTGGGCCGGGCGATTTGGGCGCCGCGAGTGGGGAGCGAGGGCGCCCAAATGGGCAAGGCAGTCCGGACGGCGCCCAAACGGCCTGTCCGGACGGCCTTTGGGCGCCCATTTGGGCGCCGCGAGTGGAGATGCTCTTAGCAGAAAGCTCGGACAGCCTTTGATCGATGCACATATAGGTTGAGCCTGAACCTGCCGTTTAACTCATCGTCTAAAACGATCCTAGCCATAGCAGAGGTTCGGAGTTCATATTTTTAGAGCATCTCCAGTCGGGACGCCCAAACGGCCGCCCAAAGCCGTTTGGGGTGTGCCGGACACATTTTCTGCCCCACTCGCGCCGTCCAAACTCGATTTCGGTTCGGCGCGGCCCAGTTTTGTGTCCGGCACGCCTAGCCCACGCCCTCAACTTGGGGAGGCTTGGGGCGGCCCGGACGGAACGAAACGCGACGCCACGTCCGCTCCGATGCGCGGGCCACGCCGGTCAGTGAGACGCCGACTATCCCGTCATTTTCTCGTCTGATTTATCCCTTCTCTTTCCTCATCGCCCCACTTTCCTCGTCGCCACGATCTGGGGCGCTGCCGCCCACCCGCCGGATCCACCCCCTACTCGACGGCGGCGCCGCCGTTGGCTTCTCATCCTCGTTGGCTTCTCCTCCTCGCCGCGCCTTCGGCGATGACTCACCGGCGACGAGTCCAGCCGGCACCGCCCTGCCTCCTCTCCGCGACCCGCCCTGCCTGCAAGGTGTTCGGCGGAATTACTGGTATGCCTGGTTTTCGACAGAATTGATGCTAGCCAGTAACCGGGCCATTGATCAATGGCCGCGATGTATTGCAGATGGACAGCGACAACGAGTTGATGGCCGCGATGCTGTTGGAAGAAGAAGCCGCCATCGCCGAGGAGGAAGATGAGAATTTAGTGATTCTCACTTGTGTTCTACAACTTCAAGCCGACGAGGACGTCAATGCCGCACCAAAAAGGTGAGGCTCGTCGTTCGGAAGGAAGAAGAGCAAGCCGAGGCAGAGAATGGAAGGCCATTGCATGTTAGTTTCTGACTACTTTGCCGAGACTCCTGTCGCCACCGCCAAGGATTTTCGTCGACGCTTTCGGATGAACCGTGGATTGTTCAACGAGATCGTGCAAGCTGTGAGGGAGTATGATCCATGGTTCAAGTTGAAGAAGGACACCGTGGGAATTATTGGTTTCTCGTCAATCCAGAAGTGCACTGCAGCCATGAGAATGCTTGCATATGGAGCACCTGCTGATTCTGTAGATGACTACCTATGGATGTCAGAGTCCACAACTATCAACTCGATGTACAGGTTCTGCAGGGCGGGTGGTTGTGTGTTTGGCCCAAACTATTTGAGAGGACCAAATGAAGAAGAAACAACTCGGATCCTGGAACAGAATGCAGCAAAAGGATTTCCTGGGATGCGTGGAAGCATAGACTGCATGCACTGGAGTTGGAAGAACTGTCCATTTGGTTGGCAAGGGTTGTACAAAGGAGGCCACACAGGATTTTGCAGTGTGGTTCTTGAAGTTGTGGCCGATCGTGAACTATGGATTTGGCACGCATTCTTCGGCATGGCAGGATCACACAACGACATCAATGTGTTGCAGCGCTCTTTGTGTTCACGAAGCTAGTTGAAGGCCATGCCCCACCTGTCAACTATGAGGTCAATGACCACCAGTACAACAAAGGGTACTACCTAGCCGATGGTATCTATCCAAGGTGGGCAACATTTGTGAAGAGCATCCCCAACCCTCGCGGGAACGAAGCTTGTCATTTTGCCGATTGATGACTCCCAAGTGCAGGAGATCAATTGCAGTACCTTTCGATTAGAAAAGGTTGTCAAACCCACGAGGAGCTGAAGGTATTGGTTAGCAAGATTGATAAATAAAACAATGAAAGATGCAAGTGTTTTTGGTATTTTTTTTGTTTGTATAGTTACAATGCAGAAAATAAACAGTAGCAAGTCAAAGCTCTCAAAGAGAGAAAGCCCAATCCTCTATGTGGCAAGAGGACAAGCTCAAGTGTGTGCTTCTTATAATGGAAAACGTTCCCGAGGGCGGCATGGATTTCACTAGGCATAGAGATTTATTAAACAACACGTTGAATATCCTGTCAAGTTTTAATCTTCTTTGGACGGAGCCATTGTTAGGTAAAGCTAAATAAATAAACTAAACCCCTTATGATGAATCATGTGGCCAAGTAAATGACTGCACAAGAATTATTAAGACAAAAAGTCCACCATAGCATTACACTCTAAGGTCCCCGATACTAATACCCTCATAATGCAACTTCATGACTCGGTCAGTGGTTTACATGTCCTCCCAAGTCTCTCTCAATTCATTGCACTACGGTGTTCTCCTATGAGCCCATAAAGGTGAAGTGTTGTGCAGTCGACGTTCGCACAACACCATCATAGAATCAATAAAAGATAAACACTTGACAAAATACCAACACATGTCATATATAAATCATTGCCAATTCATCCTATGCCCTCAGGAACATATGGGAACTACTCACAATGTGCAAACATGATGATATTCAGTGGCGTAAATGGTACAACGCAATCTGAAAATATAACTTCACCTCCAAATAATGACAAGTACTCAATCACAAACATGAATAGTAGCACAAGACAAGTATCTAGGGTATAGCAACTCTCAAACTACGAGGGGAACGGAGTGGATCACGGAGATGATGATGGAGATGGTGCTGGTCTTGGTGGTGGTGATGATGTAGAGGCCTCCTCCCACGCCAAGGAGGAGAAGTGATGACGATGACGGTGATTTCCCCCTCCTCCCGAGCTCCGGAGCAGCTGAGTCTGATTCCCCCTCGGAGAGAATTAGGAGTTTCGCCGCCGCCACGGCCTCGGATGGACTTGGAAAAATTAGGGCGTAACTTTTCGGGGAGAACGAAGGCGTGCATAAAAAGCCCCAGGCGGGGAAGTGCTCGAGGCGCCATCTGGTGGGTCCCACGCGGCCTAGGGTTTTGGCCGCGTGGGCCCACCCCTCTTGGGCCTCGAGGCTCCCCTCTCTTCGGTCTTCTTCCCTCCGCCTTGTTCTCGATGAAAAAATAGCTGTGCAATTTTCCTTTTATTATTTGGATCCCTGTAGCTCCTGAAACATTAAAAACAAGAAAAAGGAGGTTTTCTGCCTCCCAGAAATTAAATACCAAAAATAGGGACTGACGTGGTGCGCCCACGGCAATCCCAGGGTCGAGTACCCCAGGTAGATTTAGAGGGAGAAGATGTACGCGCTGGTGGTATCGGACGGCTGACAAGCAAGGATTTACCCAGGTTCGGCCCCTCATTGTGAGGTAAAGACCTACTCCTGTTTGTCTGATTATGATGATATATGAGATTACATGGTGGCCATAATGGCGATTGTGGTGGTGAGACGTGATGTCTCTATGCCTATGCGAGTTGTGGATCTAGTATCGATCTATCTTGGGGGGTGCCCCTGCCTGGCTTTATATATGCAGCCAGGTAGGGTTTACATGAGTCCTAGTAGACTACGTCTTGGAGTCCTTGACTTGTGCTTGAAGTAACTGCTGGTTCGTCAGGTAGGCCTTCGTCTGGGCTGTACCAGGTATACCAATAATAGGGGACCCGAAGGGTTAACCCCGTCAGTAGCCCCCGAGTGTCTGGTCGATTCGAAGTATCGGGCAGAGACTCAAAACATATGATGATTGTATTATCCATTCTTCGTGAGTTGAATCATTTATAAGAAATCCAGTGTATATGTATATGAAATCCAATAATAATAAATCTGGTGCGGGCTATAGAGAACCCGACTTTGATAAATCCGCGTGGGCTATAGAGAACCCGACTTTGAGAAATCCGGTGCAAGAAATCCAATATTAATAAATTAGATGCAGGTGTAAGGAAAAACCCGACTTTGAGAAATCCGTGCAGGTTATAGGGAACCCGACTTTGAGAAATCCGTGCAGGTTATAGGGAAACCCGACTTTGAAAAATCCGTGCAGGTTATAGGGAACCCGACTTTGAAAAATCCGTTGCATAGCACTCGAGCCAATGGTGAGTGCGCTCCCGATGGGAGTAGTCGAATGGAATTCGAGTTGTCCAAGGAGATTCTCAACTTGGGCTCAGTTTTCGCGTCCTTTTGCTGCATTTTCTGGTACTTTTGACTCGGTAATTTGTCGGGTGCGCGTCCAGCGCTCCCGATGGGAGTAGCCCCCGAGTGTCTGGTCGATTCGAGGAATCGGGCAGAGACTCATAGTCGAGACTTTATCGGGTGCAATTTGTGAAGGAGTATGTTAGTCGGAAGTTCGTCGACTGATATTTTGCTTATGTTTTTTGCTATGTATTTTGAGTCGAGATTGTCTCAATTGTGCCTGCCGGTCGGAAATGCGTCGACTGATGCTTTGCTTATTTTGCCTAGGGATGGTGGCATAGTAGGCCTGGTACACTCGACGGATCGGGACCAGTTAACTGCACTTTTGGGCAAAACCTTACTAGCCTACTTCAAGTTCGAGTCCCCGGACTCGAACCCGGAACAAGCTGGTCAGGTTCGACTCAGGCCGCGGAGGTCTTACTGAGCCGACTTGCAGCACTTTGCGACCTAACGCGTCCGCTAGGATTTTCTTCATGTCGTCAGACACGAAAGTTTCAGAGCAAACGCAGTATGTGCGGGCCCCGGCCCAGCTCGACGGATCGGCGGGTCTTACCTATGCACCATGCATGCAGCTTCCGAGGATCGTCTGATGCAACTCGGGGAGATTATGACTGCGAATTTGCCTTTATGTGAGCAGCTAAGTAGCTGAGTCGAGTTAGGTTCGACTGTGAAATCTGCAACTTGATGTCTTTGCCTGTATTTTATCGGGTGCGCGGCAGCGCTCCCGATGGGAGTAGCCCCCGAGGCTATGTGCAACTATTTGTAGTTGGGCATAGGCTCAATTTGCCTTCCTTTTGTTTTTTTCGAGTATCTTTTGAGTTCTCCAATCTTTGCGTCTGCTGGCGTAGACATTTGCCGGGTACGCAGTACTCGAGCCAACGGCGAGTGCCCTCCTGATTGTTGAGTGTGGCTGAGGCTTTTGAAGTAGCCAACCTGCACGGCGCAGCCCCCGAGTCTTCGAGTGCGTCCATGGCTTTGTGAGTTGGGACTTTGCGCGTCGTAGCCCCCGAGTGTAGGGTCAAGAGGCGCACGGTGTTTTGCCGGAAGGAATCGACGCGGCGGACCAGAGTCGACGCGGCGGAGTTGTGCGTTGTATGGAGTCGACGCGGCGGACTGGAGTCGACGCGACGGAGTTGTGCGGCGAAGAGGTCGACGCAGCGGACCGGATTCAACGCGGCGGACCGGAGTCGAAAAGCGCCAGCCCCCGAGTGTTGGATGCAACCAAAGCAGGTTATAACTGAAAAAATAAAATATGGAACTGTCTTAGCTGTTCATGAGCGACGGAAATCTGTATCGTTGTTTGTCGTTGATGACGGAGCGCCAGCCCCCGAGCGTCGGAGGCGGAGTCGATGAAGGCATAGGGTGTCGGCGCGGCAGTCCGGAGACGGCGAACTAGAGTCGAAGAAGGCACTCGGATCGCCTTTCGGGTGCAGCTGTAAAGTTGCTTTTTGTTCTTGATGTCGAAGCGCTAGCCCCCGAGGGTTTGTGGTGGAGTTGAGGAATTCACGGTGTCGCCTTGTTCCCGAGTCGATGAACTTGCTGCTGCTGTTGTTGTTGACGTTGAATCGCCAGCTCCGTGCCTCGGGCACTTGTGTGCTTATGCCATCCTCTTCCCGAGTCGACGGTCTGTCGGGTACGAGTGGTTGAAGCTTATGTCATTGTTGATGTCGAGTGCCAGCCCCCGAGGGTACATAGTGCCCTTCTAGGGAGCGGGCTTTCTGTGCTGGTTGATAATGTCGAGGGAGTCGAAGTTTGCCCGCAGCAGGGGTGTGGTCGATGCCAAATTCGGCGAGCCCATGACGGTCGCGCATGTGATTAGTACCTGGCCGTGAAATCCATGCATGTGAGGGATGCATATGAGTAGCCGGATAGTCTGTTGCTTTTGCTTTGATCGTTGCTTCTTGTGCAGCTTTGTAGATGCGATCCGGCGGCGAGACCCGGCGGTCAGGTGCCGTGTGTAGGCACGATCAACAGGTTCAGGGCCCTCGTGTGGAGGTAACACCCCTACGTCCTGCCTGTCTGTTATTGCTTTGCGAATATGGTGATTACAAGGGTCCCGGCGAGATGTCGATCTCACTAGGGACCCTTGTACTCCAAGAAGATGGAGTATCCTCCAAGTTTGGCGAAGCCATAGTCGGTTTAGAGTTTCCTTACTTGTAAATCGAGTTGGTTACGAACACGCGAGACCCAGCCTATTATTTAAGGACTGGGAGGGCCGCCGAACCAGACTACGTACTTTCAGAACCACCAAAACCCTAGCGAGATCGACATCTCGTCAGGACCCTTGTAACCTCCATATTCGCAAATCAATAACAGACAGGCAGGACGTAGGGGTGTTACGGTATCGTCCCCGGCAAAGCAATCAACCCAGAAGGCACCATACAACTCGACGTTACGTTCGGGGACAAAAGTCACTTCAGGACAGAGTCGATTGAGTTCGAAGTCGTCGACTGGAAATCACATCAGCAAAGATGATGTTTATGCCACTTCCTCCGTCCATGAAGACCTTGGTCATGGTGAAGCCTCCGATTTGTGCGTCGAGTACCAAAGCAGCGTGCCCTGGTCGGGCTACAGCAGGGGGATGATCTTCCCGACTGAAGCTTATGATGGTCTCCGATCCCTTCAGAAACTCAGGCACAGCAGGGGGTGCCATGACAACCATGTTCACCTGTCGAGTGATTAACTTTTGCTGTCTGTTGGAGGGGTGACCCTTTTGTATCATGTACATCTGCCCGCGGGGCTGTGGATATTGATCATCTTCCACCCGAAGTACGGGTTGTATGGCGCCTGCGATATTTGTGCCCGGGGCAGGCTGTTGTGGCTGTTGCTGCGGTGGCGGCTGTGGCGCCATGAGAGCAGGCATGGCGTTTTGCTGGGGTGCAGGTACAGGCGTGGGCTGAGCGGGTGCTGGGTCGTGCCTTTTGAGTCGTATCATGTAATCAGTCGCCATCTGGTTGAATTCCCTGCAATTCCTTAGGGTGTGATTGGAACGCAGTTTTCCGTCGTCCCCCTTGAAGAGGTGTAATCTGCACCAGTCGTCCATCTTCTCTTCGAATGACCGCTCAGGTTTTGCATCAGCGCGTTTGCGCCATTCTTGCCTTTTGTAGCTGTCGCTCCGCTGCTCGCGATCTCGACTGTCCCGCCGATCATCCCAGCGCCTGCTGCTTCTATCTTGATCATCGCGGGGTTGGGTATAGCCAGCCGCCATAAACTCGGGTCTGTCATCGTCATAAGGACGTTTGGAGCGTTTGCGCCTGCGATCATCTCTGTATGAGTCTCTGCGGCTTCGACTGCCGCTGTCGTGGTTGTCGCGTGGTGGAGAAGCGCGGATCTGCGCACCGAATCCTCTCCATCTGCCCACTCGGTCGCGATTTTTATGAGTTGAGCCAAGGAACCTGGCTTTTCGCGGCCAAGTGCCTCTCTGAAGTCCTTCCTGGCTAGACCCTGTGTGAAGGCATCCATGGCCCTATCTTCTGATATTGCGCCAACGGAATTGCGTATTTCGGCCCACCTCCGTATGTATGACCTCAACGACTCGTCTGATCGTTGAGTGCATGCTCTCAGTTCTTCGAATGTCTTCGGGCGCTCGCAAAGAGGCTCCAAGTTTTTGATGAAGTCGCTGCGGAAATCGTCCCACGAGTCGTATGATGATGGGGGAGCGCCTTGAGCCAGTCGCGGGTTGTGCCTTCGAGCAAGAGTCGTATGTACTGCATCGCTGTGGTGTTCGTGCCACGCTAGCATGCCACGGCAAGTCTGTAGTCTTCCAGCCACCCGGAAGGTTCCTGGCGACCATTGTACTTGGGTTGTTCGCCTGTTAACTTGAACCCTTTGGGCATCCGCGTCTCGCGAATGCGTCGAGTGAAGCACAATGCTCCGCATGGCTCTGGTTCGCGGTCAGAGTATGAATCGCTGCTGTATGACTTGCGAGATTTGCTTCTGCTGGACCTGCGTCGGTGTGTGCTTCTTCCTTCTTCCGAGTGGTGACTGCGACCACTATGATCACGCGTTGCATGTCGCGGGGTTGCTATCTGGCGGTCTCTACTCCCTCCTGGAGTTTTGTCTGCTGGCTGTATAGCCTTTGCCGCTAGAGCTAGCGATTTTATTTGTTGACGATGAAAGGCGGCATTGGGATCATCCGCTGGAGGTTGCATTGCTTTTAGGTACGCACCTACGGAGATCAAAGCACCTTCTGCTGTTTTGGGTATTGGGATTCCATCAGCGTCGTGTGTCATAAATGACAAGTTGCGGGTAATTGCTACCCTTTCATGTTCTGGAAGGCTCGCCAACCGTGACTTGGACCGTGCGGTTGGTTGCATTGTGGATCCAAGGGATTGCTCCCTTCTTCGTGCACTCGAAAGGCTAGCCTGCTTCCTGCGCTCTTCGAGTGCCGCTCGGTAGTTTTGCAGTCGAATTGACTCCTGCCAGTTGAAGTACTGGTAGGTCAACATCTCCTCTGGAGTTGAGTTTGCTGGCATCATTGTGCACTCCTTGATGACTTTATCTGCTTTTGCTGCCATCTCCTCCGTGATCGTCAAGGTTGTGACCCCATCCGGCATGGTTACCGTGCATGGGAATTGCGTAGGCCTGCGGACGGCTGCGGCTGCGGATGATTCCGCGGAGAAAGCCACGTAGACCTGATGGGGCGTGACCCGTGGGTACATGTATGTACTGTCGATTCCAGTCATGGATTCGACGTCGTCGTCCAGGCTCATGTCAGAGCCGGTATGCCCGTCGAGTAGGTCTTCTAGGCGAACCTCGTTCTCGACGTGCTCGTCGCCTATGCTCATCTCGTTGTTGGCGAAGCCATTATGGATCTCTGAGTCGAGGTTGGTGTTGGTGAAGATCTCAGAATCGACGTTGCTGTCGTTATGAGTCGCGGGCTCGTAGAGGTCATCGAGGGAGATCCCGCAGTCGAAGCTGCCATCGAGTGGGAGGTCGAAGTCGAAGTTGCTTGTGCGGTATGCTGATTCGGCCTCCTCTCCTTGGAGTTCCTTCATCATGAACTTGTCGATCTCGCCAGTCGACATGGTTGTTGCGGGTGAGCAGGCTTCAGGAATCGACGACGGAGCGAACGCAGTCGACGGAGCCTCGGGTGCGCCCAGCGCGAGTTGTTGCGGATCTGTCAAGTCCTGCGTGCCGAGATTGTTTACGAAAAAACTGAATGCTCCAACTGTTAAATCCAAACCTGACTCGAGACCGGAAAACGCCTCCTGAAGCTCTGGCGAGTGCGGATTGAAGTTCATCGAAGGAGCGGTTGCGCTTTTTGCAGATGAAGCGGGCAAGCTGCCGCTTTTCGAGTGGATCGGCGAGTTGCCGTGTGTCGCCTGGATCGGCGAGTTGCTGCTTGCTGACATGGCCGGCGAGTTGCCATTTGCAGATTCGATCGGCGAGTTGCCGTTCGCAGATGAGATCGGCGAGTTGCCGTTTGCTGATGCGGTCGGCGAGTTGCCGTTTGCTGATGGGACCGGCGAAACTTCAAGTCCAGCGCTATTCTTTCCCACAGACGGCGCCACTTGACGTGGTGCGCCCACGGCAATCCCAGGGTCGAGTACCCCAGGTAGATTTAGAGGGAGAAGATGTACGCGCTGGTGGTATCGGACGGCTGACAAGCAAGGATTTACCCAGGTTCGGCCCCTCATTGTGAGGTAAAGACCTACTCCTGCTTGTCTGATTATGATGATATATGAGATTACATGGTGGCCGTAATGGCGATTGTGGTGGTGAGACGTGATGTCTCTATGCCTATGCGAGTTGTGGATCTAGTGTCGATCTATCTTGGGCACGCCCAGACGAAGGCCCACCTGACGGACCAGCAGTTACTTCAAGCACAAGTCAAGGACTCCAAGACGTAGTCTACTAGGACTCATGTAAACCCTACCTGGCTGCATATATAAATCCAGGCAGGGGCACCCCCCAAGACAGATCGGTACTAGATCCACAACTCGCATAGTCATAGAGACATCACGTCTCACCACCACAATCGCCATTACGACCACCATGTAACCTCATATATCATCATAATCAGACAAGCAGGAGTAGATCTTTACCTCACAATGAGGGGCCGAACCTGGGTAAATCCTTGCTTGTCAGCCGTCCGATACTACCAGCGCGCACATCTTCTTCCTCTAAATCTACCCGGGGTACTCGACCCTGGGATTGCCGTGGGCGCACCACGTCAATTGGCGCCGTCTGTGGGAAGAACGTGTGCTGGATCGCGGTTTCGGCGGCTCCATCATATTCATCGGCAAAAATTCGTTGACAAAATCTTCATCAGCAAAAGCGGCGGCGTTCCGTACATAGTAGATCCAATCTACATCACATCGCAGGCGACGCGATCAAATTCATCATCAACAAGCAGCCGGCGACTTCGTCGGGTGGCCACGGCGTCCTCTACACAACCTCTGCGATCCAATCCGGCGGAAGCATCACATGCAGCGCTGGCGCGATCCAATCTACGCGACACGAGCTGGGACTCGAAACCACGGCGACTGCCGCACGGAGTCGTTTGGCTTCAACATGGACAGATGGCGCACGCACGAAAATCGAGTAGAAGAGATCGCAGCCACGCACATGCAAAATCACAAGTCCGATCGTTCGGAAAGAGCTTGCTAGCTCGTACTAGCCAAAATATATCAGGGATCAAGCCACGAGGCTACAAGGCATCAGGTGCTATCTTTTCTATTAAGCTGTCTCAAACAAGTTAATTCTGTGGAAGAATTTTTTTTTCTGTCGATTTGCATTATGATATTCGCAGATTTTTCTGAGATCGGATCGGAAATTTTTTCTGTTGATCGTGCCTACACACGGCACCTGACCGCCGGGTCTCGCCGCCGGATCGCATCTACAAAGCTGCACAAGAAGCAACGATCAAAGCAAAAGCAATAGACTATCCGGCTACTCATATGCATCCCTCACATGCATGGATTTCACGGCCAGGTACTAATCACATGCGCGACCGTCATGGGATCGCCGAATTTGACATCGCCACACCCCTGCTGCGGGCAAACTTTGACTCCCTCGACATTATCAACCAGCACAGAAAGCCCGCTCCCTAGAAGGGCACTATGTACCCTCGGGGGCTGGCACTCGACATCAACAATGACATAAGCTTCAACCACTCGTACCCGACAGACCGTCGACTCGGGAAGAGGATGGCATAAGCACACAAGCGCCCGAGGCATGGGCGCTGGCGATTCAACGTCAACAACAACAGCAGCAGCAGCAGCAAGTTCATCGACTCGGGAACATGGCGACACCCGTGAATTCCTCAACTCCACCACAAACCCTCGGGGGCTAGCGCTTCGACATCAAGAACAAAAAGCAACTTTACAGCTGCACCCGAAAGGCGATCCGAGTGCCTTCTTCGACTCTAGTTCGCCGACACCCTATGCCTTCATCGACCCGCCTCCGACGCTCGGGGGCTGGCGCTCCGTCATCAACGACAAACAACGATACAGATTTCCGTCGCTCATGAACAGCTAAGTCAGTTCCATATTTTATTTTTTCAGTTATAACCTGCTTTGGTTGCATCCAACACTCGGGGGCTGGCGCTTTTCGACTCCGGTCCGCCGCGTCGAATCCGGTCCGCTGCGTCGACCTCTTCGCCGCACAACTCCGTCGCGTCGACTCCGGTCCGCCGCGTCGACTCCATACAACGCACAACTCCGCCGCGTCGACTCTGGTCCGCCGCGCGATTCCTTCCGGCAAAACACCGCGCGCCTCTTGACCCTACACTCGGGGGCTACGACGCGCAAAGTCCCAACTCGCAAATCCTTGGACGCACTCGAAGACTCGTGGGCTGCGCCGTGCAGGTTGGCTACATCAAAAGCCTCAGCCACACTCGACAATCAGGAGGGCACTCGCCGTTGGCTCGAGTACTGCGTACCCGGCAAATGTCTACGCCAGCAGACGCAAAGATTGGAGAACTCAAAAGATACTCGAAAAAACAAAAGGAAGGCAAATTGATCCTATGCCCAACTACAAATAGTTGCACATAGCCTCGGGGGCTACTCCCATCAGGAGCGCTGCCGCGCACCCGATAAAATACAGGCAAAGACATCAAGTTGCAGATTTCACAGTCGAACCTAACTCGACTCAGCTACTTAGCTGCTCACATAAAGGCAAATTCACAGTCATAATCTCCCCGAGTTGCATCAGACGATCCTCGGAAGCTGCATGCATGGTGCATAGGTAAGACCCGCCGATCCGTCGAGCTGGGCCGGGGCCCGCACATACTGCGTTTGCTCTGAAACTTTCCGTGTCTGACGACATGAAGAAAATCCTAGCGGACGCGTTAGGTCGCAAAGTGCTGCAAGTCGGCTCAGTAAGACCTCCGCGGCCTGAGTCGAACCTGACCAGCTTGTTCCGGGTTCGAGTCCGGGGAGTCGAACTTGAAGTAGGCTAGTAAGGTTTTGCCCAAAAGTGCAGTTAACTGGTCCCGATCCGTCGAGTGTACCAGGCCTACTATGCCACCATCCCTAGGCAAAATAAGCAAAGCATCAGTCGACGCATTTCCGATCCGGCAGGCATAATCGAGACAATCTCGACTCAAAATACATAGCAAAAAACATAAGCAAAATATCAGTCGACGAACTTCCGACTAACATCCTCCTTCACAAATTGCACTGATAAAGTCTCGACTATGAGTCTCTGCCCGATTCCTCGAATCGACCAGACACTCGGGGGCCACTCCCATCGGGAGCGCTGGACGCGCACCCGACAAATTACCGAGTCAAAAGTACCAGAAAATGCAGCAAAAGGACGCGAAAACTGAGCCCAAGTTGAGAATCACCTTGGACAACTCGAATTCCATTCGACTACTCCCATCGGGAGCGCACTCGCCGTTGGCTCGAGTGCTATGCAACGGATTTTTCAAAGTCGGGTTCCCTATAACCTGCACGGATTTTTGAAAGTCGTGTTTCCCTATAACCTACACGGATTTCTCAAAGTCGGGTTCCCTATAACCTGCACGGATTTCTCAAAGTCGGGTTTTTCCTTACACCTGCATCTAATTTATTAATATTGGATTTCTTGCACCGGATTTCTCAAAGTCGGGTTCTCTATAGCCCACGCGGATTTATCAAAGTCGGGTACTCTATAGCCCGCACCAGATTTATTATTATTGGATTTCATATACATATACACTGGATTTTTATAAATGATTCAACTCACGAAGAATGGATAATACAATCATCATATGTTTTGAGTCTCTGCCCGATACTTCGAATCGACCAGACACTCGGGGGCTACTGACGGGGTTATACCCTTCGGGTCCCCTATTATTGGTATACCTGGTACAGCCCAGACGAAGGCCCACCTGACGGACCAGCAGTTATTTCAAGCACAAGTCAAGGACTCCAAGACGTAGTCTACTAGGACTCATGTAAACCCTACCTGGCTGCATATATAAAGCCAGGCAGGGGCACCCCAAGACAGATCGGTACTAGATCCACAACTCGCATAGGCATAGAGACATCACGTCTCACCAACACAATCGCCATTACGACCACCATGTAACCTCATATATCATCATAATCAGACAAGCAGGAGTAGGTCTTTACCTCACAATGAGGGGCCGAACCTGGGTAAATCCTTGCTTGTCAGCCGTCCGATACTACCAGCGCGCACATCTTCTTCCTCTAAATCTACCCGGGGTACTCGACCCTGGATTGCCGTGGGCGCACCACGTCAATGAGTAATTGATGACTCCCAAGTGCAGGAGATCAATTGTAGTACCTTTCGATTAGAAAAGTTATCGAACCCACAGGGAGCTGAAGGTATTGGTAACAAGAATGATAAATAAAACAATGAAAGATGCAAGTGTTTTCGTGATTTTTGGTAAAAGTGCTGAAGGTAAATGGTAGCAAGTAAAAACTCTCAAGTAGAGAGAAAGCCCAATCCTCTATGCAGCAAGAGGACAAGCTCAAGTGTGAGTTTAAAAGCTCTCAAAGAGAGAGAAAGCCCAATCCTCTATGTAGCAAGAGGACAAGCTCAAGTTTGTGTTTCTCTTATAGGAACAATGACATGGGTTCATGGTTTCACTCATCCTCTCTCCCAATCTATGGTGGTGATCATGTTATAGATAATAAAGTACACACAATTGTCATGCATTAATGGTGAACTTCTATGACGGCTACATGTTCTAAAACACATAGTTGGAAGAAAATAATCATTTGTGTTGCTATGTCACCCTCGTAAGGCTAGCGTGGTTGCTGTCACTCCCACATCATACTCCTTCCTTTTTACCCCCAGATAAAGGATGTTGGACTGTATTGTGTCACTTCAATACATATGCCGTTGTCACACCGGCCATCCAGTACCTACATACATCATACTTCATAATGGACAATGTTCTAAACACTAGTGCAATGATTCATATTTCGTGTGTATGACCACATCTCTCTCATCTATCCATACTTGGTGGTGTCAATCACCTCATGACAAGGATAAACAAGGCATTACGCATAAATCAAACCATCACATGTATCATAGAATATCTCCAAAGTATGACAAGTCATAAAAGATCCAACACAACGGTAGATGCATAACAAATATCATCTCACACCACAATATCCACCATAGGAATTACATAGATGACCGTAATCATGTTTGGCAGCTCATACAGTACTAATTAGTGAAGCTCAAAGAGAGGAGAGATACATAAGTTACCACCACAAACCCAAATCCAGGGGTGGACTACTCCTCCTTCATCATGGTGATGATGGTGGAGAAGATCTTGCTGTAGATGTTGATGATGAACACGCCGGAGGGGGGGGGGTGGAGCCCTCGGAGGTGATTCCGGCGGGTTTCCCCCTCTTCGATCTTCTCCGGCGGCAGCCTTCTGTCTCATGTTTTGTGGTTTTGTGTTTCTCCGCCGCCTCTTCTCGAAACTCCTCGGTGGACTATTTTTATAGTCGGTTTTAGGTCTAGACGAAGTCGATGGAGCAAAGATCGACGGCAACGGAGCGTCGAGGGCTGAGATGGTGGGTCCCACGCGGCCAGGTACTGTGGCCGCGTGGACCACCCTCTTTTGGTCCTCGGACCTCCGTTTGTTTGCTTCCTTCGCTCCCAGGTCTTCTTCCTTCCAAATATTGATGCTCCTAAAATTGCAAGTCATTTGGACGTCGTTTGGGTCCCTGAAACATCAAAATATAGAAATAGGGTTTTCTGCCTGCGCAGGGTTAATTCCAGAAAAATAGGGGAACTTGTGAATTATTCCCAAAATTATTATAAATCAATGATATAACCCTTATGTGATGCAAATATGATGGGAATAGTAAAATAATGCAAAGTTCATGTTTGCATTTTACATGCATCAGCATCCCCAAGCTTAACCCATGCTCGTCCTCGAGTATGAAGGTGATAAAACTAACATGGACTTTCATTTCAATACTATCAATGGATATCAAAGATGATTACTATTGCTACATAGAGTCAAATGGTTCATTCTTAATAAGATGTAACAATATACAAATAGTTTATGAAGTGATATCAAATGTTCAATGTAGGGATGTTCAATGATAATTTCACAAAGTGTAACATACATGAAAAAGTACTATGGACTTCAAGTATGCATAATGATAAGTAAGAACATCCTACAATGGTCATAGAGTGTAGATGGAAATCTGAATATAAAAGGTGGACACTTTGGAAAGATATTATAGAGGTAAAGCATGCAATAAGTTCATCTAACTTCCAAATGTTTCTACTTAAGTTAATGATTGAAATGTGGTACTCCTCGGTGTCAAGCTCTCATTGCCCCTATCATAGCATCTTGAATGATTAAGTTTAAAGTGAAAGCAAATATGAGTAATGTGCTTGACAAAGTATGGGTTGAAAGTCTCATGCCCCTTGAATACGAGTACCTACTCCATGTGCTACTCAACTCGAGAAACAAAGCAAGTTCAATTTAAATATCATTGTAAGTAAAATAGTATCATCAAGAGCGTCAACTGGGGTACCTCTTATCCCAGTATATGGAACAAGTCCATATCATTCAAAATGACAAGACAAACAAACATAATGAACAATCTCAACACCCTTTTTATTTGCTATTGGATAGCTTTTTATTGTAAGGTGTATCACAGACGGTTCACCATAGCATGTAAGTAAATTTCCACCATGATCCTGCATGGCTTAGATTAGCGGCCCAGGCGTCTCTCTAACCATTATACAAACTCATTTAAACCTACTACATTTTCACATTTATTTCACCCATGGTAAGCATCCATAAACAAAAGTACATGACATCAACTAGATATAATGAAGTGCAATGTTGAAAGCGTTCTATGTGACAGCACATTTCTGCTAACTCTCAACCAAAGACATTTGTCAAGCTCATAACATCATAATTTTAATCACAATGGGTCATGTTCATTAAGTGCAATAAAAGTAAAGTGTGCATCAAGTTCGTGAGAGCTATATAACCAATTTTTCCCATAACAATCAACAACATAAGCACTTTAATCCAGAAGTATCAATGATACAAAATAACATGGTAAACATACTCGGAATAGCATAAAGCTAATAGGTAGATATGGTGGACTCACTGGAAAAACTTTGGTTGAAGGTGTTGGAAACAAGTTTTTACTTGTTGGAATTTTTTTTTTTGGGCTAGCAAGAGGGAGAAAGTTGACCGTCTAAAAGCATGCATGAGCGTCCATAGAACTAACTAATTCATGTTAAACAAAGTAAAGTCATCATTCAGCATCAAAACATGAATAAAAGATAGCTCTTGGTAAAATACTAACAAATTGCTACTCATTGACAAGCTCTTGAATCATGTAACCATATGTTTTTTATTTATTTATAATCAACTCAAACATCCCTTTTCCCAATCTTATAATGGCATCCAACATATTTCAACCCATATTTCCAGCAGCTCTCTCAAATATAAATGATAATGTGGTGGTCTCTCAAAAAAAAATCAAAACAAAACAAAAACAAAAAGACGCTACAAGTTTATACGATAAAGTGCATTGATCGAAAAACAGAAGTTAGACGTGTACAAACCGAGAGTGTTTTTGGTCCAGTGGGGTTGTCTTCACATCCCCAAGCTTATGGTTTTCACCATCCTTAGATGACTCTTGGTGCATCTCCTCTAATCCCTATGAAAACACTTCAAAACACGGTTTCTCCCATTTCTTTTCTGTGGGTGACATTAGTAGTGATAAACAAATAGGTTTCTTGCTGCATACAATCCTTAGACAAAAAATTATATGAATGTCCAGTAAGTTTATTATGTTGTATGCCTACTCATAAACTCATTTGGATCTGAAAGATTCAAGCTAAAAGTTCTAAGCATGCATCAAACAAAATGGGACAGAATCTGTCCAGAAAAACAGCAGTAGCAAAACGTTATTTTTCCACCACTTAAATTTGTCAAAAATTCTGAAAAAATTCATGCATACAGAGGATGAAAAGTTCTTCTACAGTTTAAATATCAGCTCATTCGGAGTTACAGAATAGGAATTAAAAATCAAACCGTGCACAGACTCGTGCTGGAATAATATCTCCGAATGCTATAAGCAACTTTTTCAAACCAAAATGGGTAAAACTTGGCACTTTATTAAAAATTCCAGAAACAAAACTATAAACAAAGTCTCTTGTGACAGCAAGAGGACACAAAGAAAATCAAAAATAAAAACAACCGGGTTGCCTCCCGTAAAGCGCTTTCTTATAGCCATATAGCTAGGCTCTTACTTGATATTTAGATGGTTAGTGAGGTGGCTTGGCATCCCCAAGCTTGAATTCTTGTACTTATTCGAAATATGGGTGAGCCTAGGGGTAACATCCCCAAGCTTGAGTGTTTGTCCCTCTTGATCTTTGGGAAGTGTTTCATGCATAATACCAGGATCCCATGGTGCTCTCAAGCCAATGAAAATAATAATCAAGTTGAACCCTGGTTGAGAGAAAAACAAAACACAAAAGTAATAACAACGAAGTCTAACTTTCTTTCTATGCATTGGCATTTTGTATATGAATGAAGTTTCCCAATGCATATTAACAATAGCTACTTGCAGCCCATAATTATTAGTAGCATAAAGAGGGTTCTTATCACCTCCTCTTCATAGTAGTTGCAAGTAGTAGAAGTGTATTCAACCATATAACCACAAGAATCATTCAACTTAGATAATTTAGGCACATAAAGAGGATTATTAAATTTATTATGGAATTCATTAGCATGCTTCCCTCTTTCAAAATAGTTAATAAGATCAATATTAAGTTTAATCATGGTTACAACAAAGATTTGGAACTAAAGGTAATTGCAAACCACATAAGTATTTCTCAACATAAGCAAATTTCTCCTCCTTGGTGTAACTAGGAGAATTTAAGAACAAAGTAGGACTCTCATGAGTAAGAGTAACATCGCAAACAGCAAGTATATCATTTTTATCCTCACATAATTTAGTAACAACTAAACATGGAGGTTTAGCAATAAGCGAGTACCATCATCTAAAGCATTATCATATAGCTTATTTAAACAACACTCCCCATTATCATCAATAAGTTCACTAGTAGTATTAATAGAAAGTGAAGGAGCATTATTAGTTTCATCATAATAGCATGGGTTATCATATAGGACCATAGCATTTTCAGTTTCACACTCATCATAACATGGATTCTCATAAATAACAAAATATCTTTGAGTTTGAGTGTTACTATTATTTGTTAATGGTGAAGTTGGTAGATCCAACTCTTCCCCAAGCTTAGGTTGGAATATATCCTTTTCAATCTCCTCTTCACATTTTTCCTCTTCCAAGCTTATGTTTTCATCATCCTCTTGGGGTTGCACGGGCATCCCCAAGCTTAAGCTTTTGTCATCTTCTTCCTGCAAAATATTAGAGCTCTTGGCAGCAAGAATTCTTTCTTTAGGAGTAAAATATTCAAGAAAAACATTCCTCAAACTACTCCATTCAATAGTGACTTCTTCATCCAAAGACTTGAACCAAATTCGAGCATTACCAGATAAAGACAAATATAACAGATTCCTTTTTACTTGATCATCAGAAATACCAGGAAGCCTAAATAAACCACATATTTCTTCAATTGTCTCCACGTGTTCATGTGGACACTTAGTTCCATCCCCTATAAATGGATTTTTCATAGCTCTTTTAACATGACCAATGGGAATTTTAATTCCCACTTTAGGTACCTCAGACACAGTAGTTTCAACCACTTTAGCAGTAGTGGCATAAGCACTTTCATATAAAGCACGGTGCAGCGATGCACGTTTCAGAAAAGCCATAGTAACAATGAGATAAAACAGCTTTCAAGTTTCCTTACCAAACTTCTTACCAATAGCGCTACGCTCCCCGGCAACGGCGCCAGAAAAGTATCTTAATGACTCCCAAGTGCAGGAGATCAATTGTAGTACCTTTCGATTAGAAAAGGTTGTCGAACCCACAGGGAGCTGAAGGTATTGGTAACAAGAATGATAAATAAAACAATGAAAGATGCAAGTGTTTTTGTGATTTTTGGTAAAAGTGCTGAAGGTAAATGGTAGCAAGTAAAAGCTCTCAAGAGAGAGAAAGCCCAATCCTCTATGCAGCAAGAGGACAAGCTCAAGTGTGAGTTTAAAAGCTCTCAAAGAGAGAGAAAGCCCAATCCTCTATGTAGCAAGAGGACAAGCTCAAGTTTGTGTTTCTCTTATAGGAACAATGGACATGGGTTCATGGTTTCACTCATCCTCTCTCCCAATCTATGGTGGTGATCATGTTATAGATAATAAAAGTACACACAATTGTCATGCATTAATGGTAAACTTCTATGACGGCTACATGTTCTAAAACACATAGTTGGAAGAAAATAATCATTTGTGTTGCTATGTCACCCTCGTAAGGCTAGCGTGGTTGCTGTCACTCCCACATCATACTCCTTCCTTTTTACTCCCAGATAAAGGATGTTGGACTGTATTGTGTCACTTCAATACATATGCCGTTGTCACACCGGCCATCCCGTACCTACGTCGTGGGTTTGTCATGTCAGGTGTCATAGATGACTTCGTAGGTGTGGGATTACGCGAGTCAAGCATCTCCGAGCTTGGGATCGCAGGAACAAAGATCAACACAGATTTACCCAGGTTCGGCCCCCTCAATGTGAGGTAAAAGACCTACTTCCTGCCTACCCTAGCTTGGTATTGATATGATAATCGAGGTGTTACAATGGAGGCGATCCGATCTGGTACTCGCCGTATGAGCTAGGGTTTAAGGGCTTGATAGCTTGACCCTCTCTAAGTCCTGCGAGTCCTCTTTATATACACAGAGTCTCGTCAGGTTACAAAGGAAACTTCCTCACAAGGAATATGTCCATGGAGACCTACTTGGAGACTACTTGGTCTTCACGTCCTCCGGGATATGTCTTATAGATCTTTCTCCTTGTGGCGGTTCAATGTTGGGCTTACTCGCAGTGAGAGTCTTCTGACTTCTTGAAATGGTTGGTGAGCCGCACTGTAAACGTTCTGGCCAATCTCTGACTTATACGACTTAGAGCCGCGCCTTATCTGTGCGACTCATTTCCTCTTCTGAGAATATCCTGTTCCCTTTAATTGCGGACCGTTACTCGTTTTGTGAGCGCAAATTGTGCCGTTGGTTGCGGACGCAGATTGTGCAGTTAGTTGCGGGCCCCTCCTGTTATATACTGCAGCCGCCTAAGTCATTATTCACTTGTCCTCGCAATCTCCTTACTCCTAGCCGCGCCGTCTTCTTCCTCAATCCGAGCTTAGCCTCCCGATCCAATCTCCGCTCCGCAATGGCGCCCAAGGCAAAACCATCCACTGATAAGCGCATGATTTCGTGCAACTGGGAGGGATCCTGGTGACGGAGGAGCACCTTATGGATCTAGCCGCCAAGGGTTTCCTACCACCGAAGGAGAGCAATGTCTGGCGGGCTCCAGGCAGCGAAGTTAGCCGCGCCCAAGCCCAATGAGTTGGTGATGTTCGTGGAGCACGTGGATCGAGGATTCACGCCGCCCGGTTCCCCTTTCTTCCGTGATCTGATGCGGCGTCTAGGCCTCCGTCTTCACGACATCGGGCCCAATTCCATGCTTCAAGTGAGTAATTTCCATGTCTTGTGTGAGGACTACCTCGGCGTAGCTCCTAGTATCGATCTTTGGTTGGCTTCCTTATCTTGTAATAGCCAACTCGTTTGCAAAGGTGGCGCCTATGTTCAAGTTGGCGCCATCTCTCTTCAACGCCACAAAAACTCTGTTCTTCCCAAGCTGGCCCTGGCAAATCGGCCCAGGGCTTGGCAAAAATCTTTCTTTTATTGCCAAGACACTTCTCCGGAGGGCGAGACTTGCCTCCCCTCCTGGTCCAACTCCACCTTTGTGCCCACCGAGGCACTGAAATCAAAGCCTCGCGACTGGCATGGCCTTTGTGAATGAGTCGCTGATCAAGGTTCGTGCCTTAATTGGTCATGGTCTCACTGGCCTTGATCTTCTTTCTTGCTGGACCAAATGGCGCATCCAGCCCGTGAGTCGACGACAACGATCCTTCCTTGAGTGCACTGGCACTTCTTCTGACGTCGATCGCATCTGGCTGCTGACTGGACGCCTGATGAATGGGTGGAATTTTTCACCCATGTTACTGAGGAGAGAGACATCTCCTTTGATAAGGTGGGGCTTGCCCCTTTCAGTGTCAACAACAAGCCTTTCGAGGTAACTTCTCTGTCTTTTTGCCTTTGCGGTTGAGTCGCATTCCTTTATTAATATTGCGACTTATATTCCTCTGATCCAGGCTGATGAGAATTACTGGTCGCTTCCTGCGACCGATGCCGGTGCTGCCGCTCCCAAGCGTGCAGCAAGGAAGAAGTTGTGCCCGCTCTTGAGGGCAGCGAGGTTGCTGATATCCTCTGTCGCTACTGCGGCTTCAGAGGGCGAAGATACTGAACTGGACGAAGATGATAGTCCAGTGCCAGCTGCGAGTTCTGCTGCCGCGGCCGGCCCAACTCCTCGCAGGGCCTCCAAGAGGCTGTCTCGTGAGGAGCCAGAGCTTAATGCTCTGGAAATCCTGAGGCGGCGAAGCGTCGCAAACCTGCTACAGGCGCGACCTCCTCCGCTGCCAGGCGCGTGTACAAAGCCACCGCCTCGGCTGAAGAAGATATGGGACCCCAATCTGGTAACTCTTTATTGCCTTGGTGTTTTGACTGCTTATTCTGTTTTCCTCTACTAACACACAAATTTCTGCTCACAGATTCTGGGGTCCAAGGCCTGTCGTCGCCGTCAAGTGGCGACCTTATGGCCTCTGTGAAGATGGCTCCAGAGTAAGTAACCCTCCTTGCGCTTACAACGCTTTTCCTCTGATTCATGCACTTCTTCTTTACACAATGCTTTTGCTTTTCGCAGAAGTGCGGTTAAATCCGCGACTGAACTTGGAGTTGTCTCTGAGACTGCGGTTGAGCCGCGCTTATCGCCCGCGGCTCATACTGCCATGGTGGAGGGCATGGCCACCACTGATGACTTGGCTACGGCCCCTGTTCCTGACACGGCTACCCAAGAGGTGGCTCTGGAGGACGGAATGGATATCCTTATGGTCCAAAATGTGGAGAAGGTCAACCCTTCCTCCATAGTTGCAATGGCCAAGGAAACTGATGCGCCGCTGATTGAGTCGCCAGCTCTGCGTGATGAGGTTGCTTCCTCCTCCTCCATGAGCCGCGCGGAGAAACTATCAGAGGCCATCATTGCCTCAAATGACAAGCAAGCCGTGGAGCTCCGCAAGGCGTTGGCTGATCTGTCTGCGGCTTATAAGGTAAACTTCTGTCTCCACTTATCTGTCTCTAGCCCCCAAGGATCAAGTATCTTCTTTGACTGTAAAGGGAGACTTGATACTTCTCTTGAACTGTTGATATCTGTTTACTAACTGATGTTCTCTTGATAGGAGGAACTTCGTTCCGTAACAGCCGCAAGACTCGCCTTGGAAAAGCAGTTGGGCGATACCCTTCTGAACTGGAGAGGCTGCGCGAAATCCTTGACCAGCGTGACGCTGAGCTTAAGAAAAGGGAAGCCAGGATGGGCGAGCAGTCTGATGAGAGCTTCAAATTACTGAACAAGCCAAAGCCACCGAGCCACGGCTTAAAAAGGTTGAGGATAAATTCCAAAAGAGGATCGAGCAGTTGGATCTCCAAATCAATGCTCAGAAGGACGTCATTGCCCAGCCAATGAAGATGCAAAGTTGAAGGCTGTTGAGATCAGTCTTGAGAAAAAATTAACCAAGTTATCTGACACCCACAACCTTGTCCACGCCAAAGTCTGCATCATGACTCAGGAGCTGGCTGGTAAGTATTGCGACTCATGTCTGCACCTGTTTTCTCCACTATCTTTGCTTGTATATTGCTGAGCTGACTGAGGAATGCCTTAATGTAGGTGAAAATACTGCATTGCAGCGCAGAAATACTCAAGAGCAGCTGGAATATATCCCGGGTTTTCGCGGAAAGCTTGCGATGCCATGAGATCGCTGTCTGCTTGTCTTCTGCCAACAAAGCCTGCTCCTGCTGATGCTGAAGGACTATTGAAGAGACTGCTCAAGGCGCCTCAATTCTTCTTGGACTGGAAGGAATCCTCAGCTCGCTCTGGTGCGGCTCATGTGCTTGCCCTGGCCAAGACTTACTATCCCTCTTTGATGCTGCCAAGGTCGCACAAGGCAGGCCCTCGAAGAAGGTGGATGGCACCGATCTGACGGCCTCAGAGTACGCGGCGACGTGGAAGAGCATGCGCAGCCACGCGACTGAGCTGGTGGAGGGGGTAGATCTTGCGACTTATCTGGGTAAGTATAATGCAGATGGGAGCAGAATGGAGAAATTACCCGCTCCATCATCTAGTGCGGTTAACCCGCAAGAGAGAACCCCTCTCCAGGTGTATCCAGCTCTGCAGCCCCCAAGCCCGCGACTGAAAAGCCATCTAGCGAGCCTGCGACTGCTCCTTCTGGCAAGCTTGGTAAGCCGCCTGTTCCTCCTTCCCACAGGCCAAAAGCTGCGCACAAATGAAGAAGAAAAACAATGGTTTGATGATCTTAGCCCTTAGTGGCTTGTAATAATTTGTTAGAATTATTCATGTAAAAGATAATGTTATGGTTTGCTTAAGTACTCTCATCAGTACATGTCTCGACCAATAGGCTGGTCCTTATGATTTGTCTCGTTTTTCCTCACTTAGGCCCCTGCGCGGCTCAGTATTTCCCAGGTAAAAAATGCGTGTTCAGGGTCGTTGGCGGCCATGATAGGCGATCACACTCGATTGACACACACAGTACTTTGGCCGCATAATGCAAGTCGCATCCAAGTGAGGTTGAGTATAATCACGATAAATGCCACTCGTTTGGCGATCCCAAGGAATAGGCCGCGCTAAAAAGCTGCCGCGCCCCCAAGGAACCAATGATTAAAAAATAAAAGACTGATAACTCAATTGGTAGTTTGAGATGCTTTATTTCAGGATCATTATATGATACACAGCGTCGGTCGCGCCTAGGTGGCGACCAGAAGTGATGCTTGGGTCGGTTGCGCCTAGGTGGCAACCAGAAATGGGTCGATCGCGCCTAGGTGGCGATCAGAAGTGATACTTGGGTCGGTCGCGCCTTGGTGGCGACCAGAAATGATACTTGGGTCGGTTGCGCCTAAGTGGCAACCAGAAATGGGTCGATCGCGCTTAGGTGGCGATCAGAAATGATACATGGGTCGGTCGCGCCTAGGTGGCGACCAGAAATGATACTTTAGCCCTGAGTGGCCAGCTTAATGGTATAAACCCTTGATAGTTTTTGCTGCGGTTGCTGATGCGACTCGCGATGCCTGGGATATACCCTTATGGGCGATTGGCTGTTGCCCTTGCTTTTCTTGCCTCCCTTGCGGCTGTAATCTGAAGTCGCAAATCGGGCAGGTGCCTCTTGGCCTCCACGATGTCATCAACTTTTCCTGCGACTCGTGCATGAGTGTGCTCTCTGCGACGCAAGCTGCTCTGGCCATGGCCTTGTCGCCTTCTTCGCATTCTCGAGCTATTCTTCTATCGCCATTAATGGTGATGACTCCGCTGGGGCCTGGCATCTTCAGCTTTAGGTACACATAGCACGGCCTAGCCATGAACTTTGCAAATGCTTATCTGCCAAACAGCGCATGATATGGGCTCTGAAAATCTACAACCTCGAACCAGATATACTCGCTTCTGAAGTTGCTTTGTGTCCCAAAGGCGACCTCTAAGTTGATTCGCCCCAATGGCTGAGCTGATATGCCTGGCACAACGCCGTGGAAGGTCGTTCTAGATGGGCTTAGCTGTTTTTCTTGAAGATTCATCCTCTTGAAGGTTTCATAGTATAGGATATTGATGCTGCTACCTATCCATTAGTACTTTGCTTAACTTGTACCTTGCGACTTGAGGGGCAACCACCAGCGTGAGTTTGCCTTCTTCATTTATTTCTCCTGGGTGATCTTCGCGGCTCCAACCACTGGCTGCTCGGACCACTTTAGCCACTTTGGTATAGCTGGAACTATGGCGTTAACGGCCTGATTACGTCGTCGCAGCTTTTGCTCCCTCCTTGAGGTATTGACCACAATTGTGTGATACTGACCCAACTGTTTTGGGAACTGTGGCTGGTCTGGCTGTGGATTTGGGGCAGCGTTGTTGTTGTTGCCTCCGCCGTGGTTACCTCCTTCATTATTTTGATTATTGTTGTTTGCATTGAGCGGTTGTCCATCCTTCCACTTTTTGTAATGATAGCACTGTGCCTTCGAGTGGTTGGGTGGTTTCCCATCTTTGCCTATATGGATGTCGCAGGGGCGGTTAAAAACCTCTTCCAAGTTAACTGGGTGAAAATTCCTTCCTCTGCCGCTGCTTTGCTTATAGCGAGTATTAGTATTTGCGACTAAGCCCGAATTTCCTTCCTCGTTCTTGTGCTTGTAACTCGCATTAGCATTGCTGGATTGCTGTTGCTGAGGCTTGCTACTAGTCTTCTTTCCTTTTCCAGTAGTTCCTCCTCTTCTCCATCAGATGCATCCCTGGTTTTATCCGAGCTGGCGTACTTGTTAGCCGCGGCCATTACCTCGCTGAGGCTCCTAACTTTGTCCTTCATGCGACCCAGTTTATGGACCAGCGGCTCAAATCTACAATTTTTCTCCATTACCAGGACTGCTGAGCTTGGTGGTATGTTATCTGAGAAGTGAATGATTTCTGCTATCCTTCTCATCCAATGGCGACTTGACTCGCCTTCCTTTTGCACGCAACGCTCGAGATCTTCTATACTGCAGAGTCGCTTGCATGTTACTTGGAAATTCTTGATAAAAGCTTCCTTCATCTCATCCCAAGAGCTTATCGAGTTTGGCGGCAAATTTTGTAGCCATATATGAGCCGCGCCTTCTAACATCATGTTTAGGTATCGGGCGCAAATTTCTTCAGATGCGTTGAGGATGCTCATGCCCATCTCATAATTATTGAGCCAAGTAACGGGGTCCATGCTTGCATTATAATTGGCGACCTTTCGGGGTCCTTTGAAATCTGCAGGAAACGGTTCAGACCTGATTCTTTCGCTGAACCAGACTGGACTTTGAGTCGCGATGATAAATTGGATGGAGCTGGCCTTCCCACCGGGTTAACTACTGTGCGCGGCTGCACGACTTCTGCGGGTCGAACTTGCTGCGGCTGATTCTGGGCCACAGGTTGGTTTTCCCTTTGCCGCCTCACGGAACTTGAAGTCGCAACGTGCGCGACTCTGCATGGATACTTCTCTCCGCAGTTGCTCTGCTGTTGTAGGGGGTGGAGTGCAGCCGTCCCGCGTGTTCAGACATGTTTGCTTGTTGAATAACTGCTGTGCTTAGCATCTCAATAGCGCGTCGTGCCTCTCTGTCCATTGTTGTGTTCCCCGCTGGTGCTAACCTTGCCAAGATGTTTGTAGCCGCAAAGAGGTTCTCCACTGGGCTAACATAGTGTCCTTGCGGCGTGTGGAACCTTTGAGGCTGCTGAACAAAGGTTGGCTGTGGCAACGGTGGGGGCATGACGGCCCTACTATTGGCTTGTATCATAGCTCTTGATCCAGGTGTTTCAATTGTTCTTGTCGCAGTGAAGGTCGGAACTGCAGGTGCGACTGATGGTGCCGCATACGTCTGGACTTCAGGCGACTAACGGCGCTGCGGGTCGCGCAACTGTAGCGGGTGGTGTCATATATGAGGGCGCCGCGACTGATGGTACCGCAGCTTCTGACCGCACAATTGGTCGCGCCACGTTAGTCGCGATTGAGGGAATCACGTTGGGTGGCGCCGTAGCATCTGGTGTTCTAAGTGCGGGGACTGCGGCTGTAGGCCCGGAGGTGGGTGAGTGGAACAGATCCACCGGGTTTACCGCCCCGGGCTGCAGGCGGCTGTCATGGCGTCTGTGTGGCAAGGTGCCTTGTACCCCTTGTAAAGTATGGGTGTCCTCAATGAGTCGCTGTTGCTCCTGTTGGAGGCGTTGTTCCTCGCGCGCCAGCCTGGCTCTCTCATTCGCGATTCTCTGGACTTCATCGTATAGCCCTGACCCTGGTAGCCTCCAATTCTGTCATTCTGGCGGCCGCGTTAACCGCAGATATTGGTGTGAGCAACACACTACCCTGCGGCAGCGTGGCCGCCGCATCGGATGCTTCCCTTGATCCTGAACCCGCGAGAGCGACTCCGGGTGGTCTCTCTGTTTGCGACTCCTGAGGCCGCGGCTCCCGGAGTTGCCGCGGCGGATGTCGCGACTCCTGGTGCGTCTGGCGCGGCTTGTTCTGCTACTTCTGGCGGCGTGGGGGCTAAGCTGCCTGGTGGCATGCCCAGCCCTTCGTCCGCCTCTGTGGTCGTGTAGACCCCTTCCATGTGCCAATCTCCTATAGGGTGCGAGTCGCCATCCACAGGACCTCCGCATAGCCTTTCCTCAAGGACATACTCGATGGATTGGCCTTCTTCATCTTAGAGAGGTAGCGACTCGTAGTTGATAGATTCTTCTTCTTGGTCCACCGTTATCGCGACTCCTTCTTCTGAGTCGCCATGTTGCGATGGATCTTCTGACTCGCCGCCAATGAAGCCGACGAAAACATGGACAGATCCAAACGGGATGATGTGACCGGTTTCCAGATAATCTGCTTCCGGCCCCCAGCTTGAATCGTCAATGAGGGGTGTGCGTTGACCGTAATGACATGGCCAACAACGAGATCTTCAGCTCCCTTCATGGATCCTGCGCGGAACGTGACGCTCTTGACCGCAGGCCCCACGGTGGGCGCCAACTGTCATGGGTTTGTCACGTCAGGTGTCATAGATGACTTCGTAGGTGTGGGATTACGCGAGTCAAGCATCTCCGAGCTTGGGATCGCAGGAACAAAGATCAACACAGATTTACCCAGGTTCGGCCCCCTCAATGTGAGGTAAAAGACCTACTTCCTGCCTACCCTAGCTTGGTATTGATATGATAATCGAGGTGTTACAATGGAGGCGATCTGATCTGGTACTCGCCGTATGAGCTAGGGTTTAAGGGCTTGATAGCTTGACCCTCTCTAAGTCCTGCGAGTCCTCTTTATATACACAGAGGCTCGTCAGGTTACAAAGGAAACTTCCTCCACAAGGGATATGTCCATGGAGACCTACTTGGAGACTACTTGGTCTTCACGTCCTCCGGGATATGTCTTATAGATCTTTCTCCTTGTGGCGGTTCAATGTTGGGCTTACTCCCATGTGGGCCTTTGTCCGTGCGAGTAAAGTAAGTCGCACTGGGCCGCGGGTTAATCCAGAAAGTATTCTCCCGACACCTACATACATCATACTTCATAATGGACAATATTCTAAACACTAGTGCAATGATTCATATTTCGTGTGTATGACCACATCTCTCTCATCTATCCATACTTGGTGGTGTCAATCACCTCATGACAAGGATAAACAAGGCATTACGCATAAATCAAACCATCACATGTATCATAGAATATCTCCAAAGTATGACAAGTCATAAAAGATCCAACACAACGGTAGATGCATAACAAATATCATCTCACACCACAATATCCACCATAGGAATTACATAGATGACCATAATCATGTTCGGCAGCTCATACGGTACTAATTAGTGAAGCTCAAAGAGAGGAGAGATACATAAGTTACCACCACAAACCCAAATCCAGGGGGTGGACTACTCCCCCTTCATCATGGTGATGATGGTGGAGAAGATCTTGCTGTAGATGTTGATGATGAACACGCCGGGGGGGGGGGGGTGGAGCCCTCCGGAGGTGATTTTGGCGGCGTTTCCCCCTCTGATCTTCTCCGGCGGCAGCCTTCTGCCTCTCTGTTTCGTGGTTTTGTGTTCCTCCGCCGCCTCTTCTCGAAACTCCTCGGGGGACTATATTTACAGTCGGTTTTAGGTCAAGATGAAGTCGGTGGAGCAAAGATCGACGGCAACGGAGCGTCGAGGGCTGAGATGGTGGGTCCCACGCGGCCAGGTACTGTGGCCGCGTGGACCACCCTCTTTTGGTCCTCGGACCTCTGTTTGTTTGCTTCCTTCGCTCCCAGGTCTTCTTCCTTCCAAATATTGATGCTCCTAAAATTGCAAGTCATTTGGACGTCGTTTGGGTCCCTGAAACATCAAAATATAGAAAATAGGGTTTTCTGCCTGCGCAGGGTTAATTCCAGAAAAATAGGGGAACTTGTGAATTATTCCCAAAATCATTATAAATCAATGATATAACCCTTATATGATGCAAATATGATGGGAATATGAGTAAAATAATGCAAAGTTCATGTATGCATTTTACATGCATCAGTAATGTGCTGGACAAAGTATGGGTTGAAAGTCTCATGCCCTTGAATACGAGTACCTACTCCATGTGTTACTCAACTCGGAAAACAAAGCAAGTTCAATTTAAATATCATTGTAAGTAAAATAGTGTCATCAAGAGCGTCAACTGGGGTACCTCTTGTCCTAGGATATGGAACAAGCCCATATCAAAATGACAAGACAAACAAACATAATGAACAGTCTAAACACCCTTTTTATTTACCATTGGATAGCTTTTTATTGTAAGGTGTATCACAGAAGGTTCGCCATAGCATGTAAGTAAATTTCCATCATGAATGATGCATGGCTTAGATTAGCGGCCCAGGCGTCTCTCTAACCATTATACAAACTCATTTAAACCTACTTCATTTCCACATTTATTTCACCCATGGTAAGCATCCATAAACAAAAGTACATGACATCAACTAAATATATAAAGTGCAATGTTGAAAGCTTGCCATGTGACAGCACATTTGGGCTAACTCTCCACCAAAGACATTTGTCAAGCTCATAACATCATAATTTTAATCACAATGGTTCATATTTATTAAGTGCAATTTCTCTTTATTTATTTTATAATGAGATAATTCTACAATTGTCCAACATACTCAAGTTAATTAAATTCAAGGCAAGATGTGATTGAAACTTCTAAATATGCCACGCTCATTTGCATGAGTGTTACCCATAAATCTCCAGAACAAGAGAATCATGGATGACACCATACTTTATATTAATTGGTAAACCATAAGATAGGGATACATGATAACGCTCCATGAGTGACGTGGCGTGCCCACGGCAATCCCAGGGTCGAGTACCCCAGGTAGATTTAGAGGGAGAAGATGTGCGCGCTGGTAGTATCGGACGGCTGACAAGCGAGGATTTACCCAGGTTCGGCCCCTCATTGTGAGGTAAAGACCTACTCCTGCTTGTCTGATTATGATGATATATGAGGTTACATGGTGGCCGTAATGGCGATTGTGGTGGTGAGACGTGATGTCTCTATGCCTATGCGAGTTGTGGATCTAGTATCGATCTCTATCTTGCCTCTGTCTATGGGGGTGCCCCTGCCTGGCTTTATATATGCAGCCAGGTAGGGTTTACATGAGTCCTAGTAGACTACGTCTTGGAGTCCTTGACTTGTGCTTGAAGTAACTGCTGGGCCACCAGGTGGGCCTTTGTCTGGGCTGCACCAGGTATACCAATAATAGGGGACCCGAAGGGTATAACCCCGTCAGTAGCCTCCGAGTGTCTGGTCGATTCGAAGTATCGAGCAGAGACTCAAAACTGTATGTCGAGTAAGGTAGTCGATGCGTCAGGTGTGTTGATATCCATATGATGACTGTGTTAACCATGATATGAGAGTTGAATCATTTATGAGAAATCCAGTATATATGTATATTAAATCCAATAATAGTAATAAATCCGATGCGATCTATAGAGAGACCGACTTTGAGAAATCCGTGCGGGCTATAGATAACCCGACTTTGAAAAATCCGTGCGGGCTATAGAGAACCCGACTTTGAAAAATCCGTGCGGGCAATAGAGAACCCGACTTTGAGAAATCCATGCGGGCTATAGAGAACCCGACTTTGAAAAATCCATGCGGGCTATAGAGAACCCGACTTTGAAAAATCCATTTGCGTAGCACTCGAGCCACCGGCGAGTGCATGCAGCACTCGAGCCAGCGACGAGTGCGCTCCCGATGGGAGTAGTCGAATGAAATTCGAGTTGTCCAAGGAGATTCTCAACTTGGGCTCAGTTTTCGCGTCCTTTGCTGCGTTTTCTGGTAGTTTTGACTCGGTAATTCGTCGGGTGCGTGTCCAGCGCTCCCGATGGGAGTAGCCCCCGAGTGTCTGGTCGATTCGAAGAATCGGGCAGAGACTCATAGTCGAGGCTTCAGCGGGTACAATTTGTGAAGGAGGATGTTTTAGTCGGAAGTGCGTCGACTGATATTTTGCTTATGTTTTTTGCTATGTATTTTGAGTCGAGATTGTCTCGATTGTGCCTGCCGAGTCGGAAATACGTCGATTGATGCTTTGCTTATTATGCCTAGGGATGATGGCGTAGTAGGCCTGGTACACTCGACGGATCGGGACCAGTTAACTGCACTTTTGGGCAAAACCTTACTAGCCTACTTCAAGTTCGAGTCCCCGGACTCGAACCCGGAACAAGCTGGTCATGATCGACTCAGGCCGCGGAGGTCTTACTGAGCCGACCTGCAGCATAAATTTGCGGGTACCTAACGCGTCCGCTAGGATTTTCTTCATGTCGTCAGACACGGAAAGTTTCTGACCAAACGCAGTATGTGCGGGCCCCGGCCCAGCTCGACGGATCGGCGGGTCTTACCTATGCACCATGCATGCAGCTTCCGAGGATCTTCTGATGCAACTCGGGGAGATTATGACTGTGAATTTGCCTTTATGTGAGCAGCTAAGCAGCTGAGTCGAGTAAGGTTCGACTGTGAAATCTGCAACTTGATGTCTTTGATCGAAGTTTTATCGGGTGCGCGTCAGCGCTCCCGATGGGAGTAGCCCACGAGGCTATGTGCAACTATTTGTAGTTGGGCATAGGCTCAATTTGCCTTCCTTTTGTTTTTGTCGAGTATCTTTTGAGTTCTCCAATCTTTGCGTCTGCTGGTGTAGACATTTTGCCGGGTGCACAGTACTCGAGCCAATGGCGAGTGCCTTCCTGATTGTCGAGTGTGGCTGAGGCTTTTGAAGTAGCTAACCTGCACGGCGCAGCCCACGAGTCTTCGAGTGCGGCCAAGGCTTTGCGAGTTTGGGCTTTGCGCGGCGTAGCCCCCGAGTGTAGGGGTGAGAGGCGCGCGGTGTTTTGCCGGAAGGAATTGACGCGGCGGACCAGAGTCGACGCGGCGGAGTTGTGCGTTGTATGGAGTCGACGTGGCGGACCCGAGTCGACGCGGCAGAGTTGTGCGGCGAAGAGGTCGACGCGGCGGACCGGAGTCGACGCGGCGGAGTCGAGAAGCGCCAGCCTTCGAGTGTTGGATGCAACCAGAGCAGGTTTATAATTGAAAAAGTAAAATATGGAACTGACTTAGCTGTTTATGAGCGACGGAAATCTGTATCGTTGTTTGTCGTTGATGACGGAGCGCCAGCCCCCGAGCGTCGGAGGCGGAGTCGATGAAGGCATAGGGTGTCGACGCGGCAGTCCGAAGACGGCGAAGTAGAGTCGAAGAAGGCACTCGGATCGCCTTTCGGGTGCAGCTGTAAAGTTGCTTTTTGTTCTTGATGTCGAAGCGCTAGCCCCCGAGGGTTTGTGGTGGAGTTGAGGAATTCATGGGTGTCGCCTTGTTCCCGAGTCGATGAACTTGCTGCTGCTGTTGTTGTTGTTGACGTTGAATCGCCAGCCCCCGAGCCTCGGGCGCACGTGTGCTTATGCCATCCTCTTCCCGAGTCAACGGTCTGTCGGGTACGAGTGGTTGAAGCTTATGTCATTGTTGATGTCGAGTGCCAGCCCCCGAGGGTACATAGTGCCCTTCTAGGGAGCGGGCTTTGTGTGCCGATTCCACCGACGCTGATTGCCGCCGTGGTGGTCGACGATGTCGAGGGAGTCGAAGTTTGCTCGCAGTGTTGGTACGATCGATGTTGATATCGATACTTTGTTGTTGTAGAGGCTGCCGGTCGCACTTCGATTTGTCGACTCGCCGGTCCGTCGGGTGTGTGCAGTCGACGCTGACGTCGTTTTTGTTGTCAAGTTGTGAACGCCGTGACGATCTCGTCGCCGAGGATGCGATTGTCAAGTAGTCGAAGTTGACCTCGGCGGATTGATGGCGATTGTGATTGTCGGACGGAGTCGATAGCCCGTCGAGTCGGTGGTGATTTTTGCCGATGTGCTGGCAGCAGACGCTGACCGCTGCCGTCTTCCTGAGTCGCCGATTTTTGTCGGGTGCTCGTGGTCGAAGCCATTGCGCTGTTCCGCCGATGCTGAGTGTTGCGGAAGATGGTGATTCTGTTGATGACCGAATCGCAATCGGTAGGCCGGCCGTGCGTTGGCCGTTTCCTCGATCGCGTGCGCATGCAGCTCAGGGTAGGATAATGTTGCATGTAGCCTCTGCGTACAAGTAGTAATAGTAGCCGCAAAAGAGTTTCGTAGGAAATTGTGATAATTTGCATTAAGATATGGATCGATTGGAAGAATATCACCTGATTGGTCCTTGCCATGACACCCTCTACGCATAAGAGTGCTGCTTCTTTTTGTCTTTAGTTCGTGGATGCATGCGATTAGGGCTGTGGCCGCCTAATCCATGCACAGGCGTACGTATCCAACGTTCTTGATTAGCCTTGCAGCTTTGCTTCTTCATCAATCGTCATGTCGGATCACCCCGTGCTCATATTAATTGTAGCCAGAGATTAGTACGAGTTTGATAAGAAATCATATATGATTGTACGATTGAGTAGGCAAGTAGACTTGGCAAGTTGTATTGCTGTGTATGATCAATAGGAAGAAAAATTGATTTATGCTGCGAAGGTTAGATTGGATCACATCACCTCGTTGCCTTCACGCGAAGAAATAGCTGGCGAGAATCGTTCTCTCTTTTTCTTTCTTCCTTTTTCTTGCAAGCCTTCGTGACTCCTGCTGGACCAGGAGCTGATTTGCGGATGGATCTTTTGAATACGTGAAGCTAGCTAGCTTTTCTTGGATCAATCGATCCTCTCAGGGACTCGCGAACAGAGCGAGCGATCAGCTTATGTGGCCGAGTCTTCTGCGTTTTCGGCTGTGCCTTCTTGTTTCGGGTGCTGTATCCGAGGCGCCTGGACGGGCCTGGCTGTGCGAGCCGTGCCTTGGCCATCTTCGAGTTGAACGTGATGCATTTAGATGCTGTGGCGCCGCCATACTCGTCGTATCCGATCGGATCTGCGTACGGCGTCGAGGGATTGCGGCCCCGCCTGGCCTATGTTGATGTAGAGGACGCGGGAGGTCGTATGCCAACCGGAGTCGAGGGAGCACAGGGTGCCGGCGATTGGCTCGGCAGGTGTGAAGGCCTGCTTCAGTCGAATATGCCGCCTCGATCTCGTCGATCTGAGCAGCCGCGCGTACGGGGTTGTACGCCTGTACCGATGTCGGGCCCTCGTAATGCCATCAAAAGATTAGTAGATGCAAAAATAATTAAAGTAGTACGTGAGAGAGATAGAAAAGCTAGTCGAAGGGAAACGGCCAATCGATCCATGATGGAGATCGAATTCATGCGCTGCATGTGCCGCGGGTGGTTTTGCTGCTCCTTTGCCATGAGACCGTGTGTGAATTGGATCGGGACTCGTCGGCCGGAAAATCCATATGATTAGTACCCCGGCCGGAAAATCCATGCAGAGGATTAGCTCCGGCCGCAAAATCCATGCATGCATGCGATTAGCTTGTTTTCTTTTTTCTTCTTTGCACGTACGTGCTTGTGCCGCTTGTTTGGCTGATTCTTGGAACTTCCGCCTGGCTGGACCAATCGTGCCTCAGTGGTTGCTTGGTGATTTGTGCCTCCAGCTTGATTGCTTCAATCGCCTGACCCACGCGGGCCTGTGATCGGATCGGTTCTGGCTTTGCATATTGAATCTTCTGATTCGCGTTTTGCTAGACCGCTCGTGGCCTTGTATGCGCGGCGGCAGGGTCGACGTAGAGCCGTCGAGCGACGGGCGCCAGAGTTGGTGTAGATGCCATGCCAATCGGAAGGATCGATGCACTCGCCAGCACGTCGGGAGCCGGCCGCCGCTTTGTTGATGATGAACTTGAACGTCCCAGCCAGATGCAGTCCGGCCGCCGCCTTGTTGACGGCGTAGTCTCTTGCTAGATGCGATTTGTGCGTTGATTTTGTCAGCCGCACGCGGGGATGGCGTTGTTGTCGAGCCCCCGGGCGTATGATCCGTGGCGACGAGTCGTCGCCATTGTTGCTGAAGATTGGAGCCGCCGAAACCGCGAATCCAGCGCGCGTTCTTCCCACAGACGGCGCCAATTGACGTGGCGTGCCCACGGCAATCCCAGGGTCGAGTATCCCCGGTAGATTTAGAGGGAGAAGATGTGCGCGCTGGTAGTATCGGACGGCTGACAGGCGAGGATTTACCCAGGTTCGGCCCCTCATTGCGAGGTAAAAACCTACTCATGTTTGTCTGATTATGATGATATATGAGGTTATATGGTGGCCGTAATGGCGATTGTGGTGGTGAGACGTGATGTCTCTATGCCTATGCGAGTTGTGGATCTAGTATCGATCTCTATCTTGCCTCTGTCTATGGGGGTGCCCCTGCCTGGCTTTATATATGCAGCCAGGTAGGGTTTACATGAGTCCTAGTAGACTACGTCCTGGAGTCCTTGACTTGTGCTTGAAGTAACTGCTGGGCCGCCAGGTGGGCCTTTGTCTGGGCTGCACCAGGTATACCAATAATAGGGGACCCGAAGGGTATAACCCCGTCAATGAGCTCACACAAGACTAAAAGAGATTGATGACTAAACGATAAAAGTAAACTAAACCATGACTAGATAGATATGATAAACTAGTAAAGATAAAGGCTAGGCTGAACTCCCCCAAGCTTGACGTTTTGCTAGAGGCTCTTTATTTCTCTTCCTTCTTGACCTCATGATAATGATCTTCAAGGTCTCCAACGATTTTCATCATAAGGTTGTAGGCTTCCTCAAACTTGCTTGCAGCTTTTCCCAGTTTCTCCATGAGATCCTTCTCCACCGTCTTCTTGTTAGGCTTCCACTCCGGGCTTGGCACTTTTACCTTCGGGATCTTACGATCCCATTCACCAGGATAGTTATCTTGGGTGGCACGCCGGAATTCCCTGTCAATAAGAGTAGACACCACGTTTTTGCTAGCAAGTGCGTGCCTAGGAGCCTTCCCTCCAGTGCTCGTGCGTGCCGTCTGCCTCTTGTTTCCAAGGGGCACGTTCACGCTCACACTGGCAACGGAGATAGGAGAAGGTGGTGCTGTTGCAATAGGTGCGATGTTGACGAAGGGTTTGTATTCTTTTTCTTCCGCCTCCTCCTTCTCCATCTCCTCCTTGTCAGGATTGTAGTCTTCATCGTTGTCGGAGTAGTCCTTCCCCTTCCTATTCCTCCTCCATATGGACGTGGGGCTGTTGCCTTCGAGTTCAGCATCATCATCGTCCATGGAGGAGCATTGGTAGGAGTCTCCCGAAGACATAGCTAAAAACCTATTATTAATTTTGGGATTCTGAAACTGCAGAATTCTTCGCGATTACCTCCTCCGGTGTTTATAATTCAACTCCTCCACCTTTCCGATGAAGCTCTTTCCTGCAATATAATGTTTAAGGCGTTGTCCATTGACTACATGAGGTTTACCTTTCATGTCACCGTGAAGACGGATAGTTCCTGAACGGTACACCTCCTGTATCACTAATGGTCCTTGCCATTTTGAAGCCAACTTCTCTGCAGAAAACTTGAAATGAGAGTTGTATAATAGAACTTGATCACCTACTTTAAACTCCTTCTTTTTAATTTTCTTGTCATGCCAAATCTTAACTTTCTCTTTAAATAATTTGGCACTTTCATAAGCTTCATTTCTCCATTCATCTAGTAGGTTCAAGTCAAGAATTCTCTTCTCTCCCGCAGTTTTAAAATCAAAGTTCAATTGTTTAATAGCCCATCTAGCTTTATGTTCTAGTTCCACAGGTAAATGACAAGCTTTTCCATAAACCATTTTATAAGGAGACATTCCCATTGGATTCTTAAAAGCAGTTCTATAAGCCCACAACGCATCATTAATATTAAGTGGCCAGTCAGACCTAGACTTATTCACTGTCTTTTCTAAAATGAGTTTAATTTCCCTATTTGTCGGTCCAGTGGAAACCAGGGTACCACGGCCCGGCCTGCTCAGGCCCACGACAGTCTACTGAAGATTTCGCTAAGTCCAGCCTGGGGCGCCTCGCGAGGCATTTTCCCTCGCGAGGGCCCTCTCCATAGCCTCAAGGGGATCTTCCCCTCGAGAGGCCACTACTACAGCCGAAATATGGCTAAGTCAGGGTGCCGATGCGCACCCCTCGCGAGGCCATCCTCGCGAGGATCATCTCGTGAGGCCAAAGGCTCTGTCTCCCCGACAGAGCGCACATGGCCTCTGCGCGCGCCGCAGAGTGACGCGCACGCCTGCGCGCGGTGACACCCGCGCCGCAGTTTCCTCTTTCGTGCTAAAGGTGGTCAACAAAGCAGCAACAAGCAAAGCGGACAACAAGAATTGCCATTTCCGTGCTAAGGGGACCGTGGTCCGCTACACTCCAAGCCAACGTCACCGTGGGGCACGGCACAGAGCTCTGCAGCGCAGGCTTATCGTCCTTGGCCGGTGGCTTTGCAGCAAGGAAGGACAAGATCTCCTGCCATGGACCAAGTCCATGGACGCCCCCCTGGCCGTGCACTGTCCTCCTCCTCTGTCGCCATGTGGTTACCCTTCCCGCCCAAGGGCAATGAGGGAAGAGGTCCGGGGCTCATATAAAAGGAGGCTGTGTACGACCAAGGAGGGGGATCGACTCATTCTCACCCATAGCTCACTGGTTAGCAAGGAAGGAGAGCAAGAACTCCTCCGTAGTAGCTCCACCATAGTTGCCGCTTGACCCTCGACAAGCACCACTTGTACTGTAACTTCTCCAAGCAAGGCAATACAGACAAGCAGGACGTAGGGCTCTTACACCTCACGGTGGGCCTGAACCTGGGTAAAAGACTCGTGTGCTATCTCTGTCATGATGTCCCTCAGCGAGCTCGCCGAGCATCGTCGCCGAGGTAGCTGAGGGTTGTTTGATTGCGTGTTCAGCCCCTTACTCGTTTCCTGGCATCATCGAGACACACCCCTAGTTCCTGGGACTAGTCTCCGACACTATTACTTAGTTCAACTTGTCCACTAGTTTGAGGGTGATAAGGAGATGCAACTCTATGGTTAACATTATATTTTGCCAATGTTTTCCTAAGAACACCATGCAAGAAATGAGAACCACCATCAGTAATTAAAAACCTAGGAACACCAAACCTGGGGAAAATGATGTCCTTGAGCATCTTCATTGCTGTGGCATGATCTGCACTTTTGGTTGGAATTGCTTCCACCCACTTTGTAACATAATCCACTGCAACCAAAATATGAGTATGCTTTGTCTTTGATGCTGGGAAAGGTCCCATAAAGTCAAAACCCCACACATCAAATGGTTCAAGTGGTAAAGAGTAATTCATAGGCATTTCATTTCTCCTACTAATATTTCCAACTCTTTGACATTTATCACAAGATTTAACATATTCAGCACAATCCTTAAATAAAGTAGGCCAATAAAAACCAGATTGTAATTCCTTTGCACCCGTACGATCTCCTGCATGATGTCCTCCATATGGACTGTCATGGCAATCTCTTATAATAGCCTGTTGTTCATGCTCAGGTACACAACGTCTAATAATACCATCCACACCTTTCTTATAAAGGAAAGGATCATCCCAAAAATAATGTCTAAGATCACAAAAGAATTTCTTTCTTTGTTGAAAAGTGAAGTGTGGTGGCAAAACTTTGCCAACACTACTAGGAAAAGCCTTATCAGTGACCCACCAAAAATGGATTATGTGGCGCACCCAGCCTGGTGCGCCACAGAAATCCACATTTCTACCTGGTGCGCCACAGAATTCTGGAAAAATTCAAAAAATTCAAAAACTGCAAAAAAAAAAAGTTTTGAAAAAAATCAGAAAAATCAAAATATGAAATAATATGAAAAATCCTAATTATTGGAATTATTTTCAAATTTTTTGAATTTTTTGAACTGATACCTTCCCGCTCGGTCACCCATCCTCAAATTGCTCCAACCCTAGCACGCTTAACTTCTAAGTTCCACCAACTTCACCTACCCTTGTGCTACTCAAGTTCTTATTGATATATATATCATATGTATCCTCTTAAGTCTTGTATGTGTATATGTTATAAACGTGTGTTTTTAAATTTCAGATTTTTCAAAAACTTCTAAACTTTCAAAAGGAGATTCAAAAGTTTCAAAAGATCCAAAAAAATTCAAAAAACTTAAAAAATTTCAAAAAATTCAAAAAATCTAAAAAATCCAAAACAAATCCAAAAAAAAAAAGTCAAGAAAAGTCAACAATCTTCTTTGTTATACATTTCTGTGTCTTTTTTGGAATTTTTTAATTTTTTTGAATTTTTTTGATTTTGCTGCGAAAATCGTCTGTTTGAAATAACTTTTTTTTCTTTTGAAATTTGAGGAATCTGTGAATTGCTGACCGGGTAAACCCCTCTTGGGCCTCGAGGCTCCCCTCTCTTCGGTCTTCTTCCCTCTGCCTTGTTCTCGATGAAAAATGACTGTGCAATTTTCCTTTTATTATTTGGATCCCTGTAGCTCCTGAAACATTAAAAACAAGAAAAAGGAGGTTTTCTGCCTCCCAGAAATTAAATACCAAAAATAGGGACTTTGTAAGAAAGTCCCATAAATCGTCTAAAACATGTAAAAATAATGATATTACAGTGCAAATAACATTCTAATATGGGATGGACTCCCTGATATTTTCTTGCACTGAACAGTTTGGACGTGCCAAACCCGATCGTACAAATACAAACTGAAAAAAGATTGTCGATCATGGTGGGTAATTTATACAAATATAGAAAGGGTAGAATTGGAAATTTAAAAAACGCACCAACACCTCCTCAAGCCATATTATATAGTAGAGATCGGTCAGTTTCTTTTCGAGATCGCGTCTCTCCGGCGGCGCGGCGCGCTGGGCTCCGGCGGCGAGGCACGTCCTTGACATTTCTTGTCTCGATCGTCCCATCTCCGGCGGCGCCAGTCTTAGCCAAAGCTACACCTAACGCTGAGGACGACACGGTGGCTGCCAACGAGCTCCGCCGACGATGTGCGCCAAGGAAATCCCTGGCGGACGAGGCGATGCAACATCGATCTCCGGCGGCGTCGTATGCAAAAGTTATGGCCGTTACAAGTTTTTTTTCCTGTTTGTTGCAGAAAAGGTCAAAATTCATATTTCAAAATTTCTACACGTACTAGACACTCATACCTAACTACATGTCAAAGGATTTTATTTATTGAAATTTTTATCATTTTCTTTTACTTCCTGCAACACAAAAAAGGCGATCCACGGGGGGGGGGGGGGGGGGGGGCGGTGGGATTTGAAAAAAATGAGATTCTGTGGCGCACCCAGCTTGGTGCGCCACAGAATGTGACCTTTCTGTGGCGCACCTGCCTGGTGCGCCACAGAATGTCAACTTTCAGTGGCGCACGTGCCAGGTGCGCCATAGAATTATTTTTTTCAAATTTTAACCCGCCCCCCGGATAACTTTCTGTGGCGCACCTGGCCACGTGCGCCACAGAAATGTGACTTTCTGTGGCGCACCAGGCTTGGTGCGCCACAGAAAGTCATATTTCTGTGGCGCACATGGCTAGGTGCGCCACAGAAATATGACTTTCTGTGGCGCACCAAGCCTGGTGCGCCACAGAAATATATTTCTGTGGCGCACCAATTAAGGGTGCGCCACAGATAGCAACCTACCTATAAGGGTTTTCTAGTAGTGCAACAATAAAATTTGCATAGTTAGCAAACCATGGAGATGCAACCTTAGCACTAGAAACATTAAAATTTGCAAGTTGTTCATTAGCAAAACTATCATTAATAGGAATAGGATCATCAGGTATATTTTCCATTCTAGAAAGATGATCAGCTACTTGATTATCTTCCCCTTTCCTATCAACAATGTGTAAATCAAATTCTTGCAATAAAAGTACCCATCTATTAATCTAGGCTTAGCATCTTTCTTATTCATCAAGTATTTAATAGCAGAATGATCAGTATGTATTGTGACTTTGAATCAGTAATATAAGGTCTAAACTTGTCACAAGCAAACAGCACTGCTAAAAATTCTTTTTCAGTTGTGCATAATTCCTTTGAGCAGCATCAAGTGTTCTACTAGCATAATAAATAACATTCAGTTTCTTATCAACACGTTGGCCCAAAACAGCCCCAACTGCATAATCACTAGCATCACACATAATTTCAAAAGGCAATTCCAATCAGGAGGTTGAATAATAGGAGCACTTATTAAAGCATTCTTCAAAATATTAAAGGACTCAATGCAATCATCATTAAAAGAGAAAGGAACATCCTTTTGCAAAAGATTGGTTAGAGGTTTTGATATTTTGGAGAAATCTTTAATAAACCTACGGTAAAAACCTGCATGCCCAAGAAAACTTCTTATACCTTTGATGTCCCTTGGGTATGGCAGCTTTTCAATAGCTTCTATCTTTGCTGGGTCAACTTCTATTCCTCTTCCAGAAATCTTATGCCCAAGAACAATACCTTCAGTAACCATGAAGTGACACTTCTCCCATTAAGAACTAAGTGTTGGTCTTCACAACGCTGCAAAACTTTGTTAAGGTTGAACAAGCAATTATCGAAGGAAGTACCATACACAGAAAAATCATCCATAAAACTTCCATTATCTTTTCAATATAATCAGCAAATATAGCATTCATGCATCTTTGAAAAGTAGCAGGAGCATTGCATAAACCGAATGGCATTCTCCTATAAGCAAATGTACCATATGGGCAAGTAAAAGTGGTCTTTTCTTGATCATCCTTATGGACAGGAATTTGTGAGAAACCTGAATAACCATCTAAATAGCAAAAGTGAGAGTGTTTAGATAACCTTTCTAACATTTGATCAATAAATGGCAATGGTAATGATCTTTACGAGTTGCTTTTTTAACTTCCTGAAATCAATACACATCCTATAACCAACAACAGTACGTTGAGCCACAAGTTCATCCTCATCATTTGGAACAACAGTCATTCCACCCTTTTTAGGAACACAATGAACAGGACTAACCCACTTACTATCAGCTATGGGATAAATGATACCAGCTTCAATAAGTCTTATTACCTCTTTCCTTACCACTTCTTTCATTTTTGGATGGAGACGGCGTTGATAATCAACAACAGGTTTTGCATCCTCCTCCAAATTAATTTTATGCATACATAGAGCTGGGCTTATACCTTTAAGATCATCAAGAGAGTATCCAATGGCTGGTCGGTGAGCTTTAAGCACATCAAGTAATTTCTCTTCTTCTTCAGCTGAAAGGTTAGCACTAATAATGACAGGATATATGCTCTTCTCATCCAATATGCATATTTCAGATTTTCAGGCAAAGGTTTTAATTCAAAACTAGGATCCCCTTTAGGTGGTGGTAGCACTCCTAAATTATCAGGTGGGATATGCAATTGTAATTGTGGTGGTTGTTGCCATAATATTTGTTCTAAAGCATCTTTTTCCTCATCATTAAATGGTTCATCTTGATTAAGCATATAACGTTCTACAACATCTGTTGAAGCTACAGCTATATGTGCAAGAGTTTCAATTATATCTTCAGAAATTGGCTCTTTCACAACATGTTTATCAGCAAATTTGGAAAAGTTGAACTCAAGTTTCTCACCAGCACATTTAATAAACACTTTCTCTTTAGGCAAATTAATTTCAGCACCAACAGTGTTTAAGAAAGGTCTACCAAAAATGATAGGACAAAAGAATCTTGAGGACAACCAAGCACAATAAAATCAGCAGGATATTTTATTTTGCCAACCAATACTTCAACATCTCTAACAATTCCAAATGGACTAATATAATCTTTATTAGCAAGTTGAATTGTCATACCTGTCTCTTCCATAATGATAGGATCAATATCAGGCTTGATTTCAAGATAAAGAGAATATGGAATGACACTAATACTTGCTCCAATATCACATAGACCATGATAACTTGAAGTCCCAATAGAGCATGATATAACAGGTTTACCAACTTTGGCCGAATTACCTTTGATGACCTTAGTAGCATCTTCACATAAATAAACATCAACAGGGTCTTCTTCATTTAATTGTTTGATAATTGAAATTTGACTGTTGACTTCCACTGTTCATAAGGCTGAGACGCTTTTTTACTCTTGTTAGTAACAGCAATAAGTAAATTCTCCTTAACTTGGTTTGGATATGGAGTGGTTCAACATACTCCTCAATTGTCACAGATGACACTGGTTCTACCTGTTTAATAACTTTAGGAACAACAATAGATTGTTTAACAGGTTCAACATAAACTTCAAAACCACTTTGAGGAACACATATGCTAGCAAAACCTTTAGCTATCTCAATTATAACATAAGGATCAAGATTAAAAGTATCACTCAGATTTTTAAAAAAGAAGTAGAGAAGTTCTCTACACATGAATATCCATAATCAAAATAGGCTCATTACCTTTATCAAGATCCCAATTACTAGTATTTTCAGAAATAGTCTCCAATAAATTCCATGCTTCTTCTTCAGTATTATTAGTAAAACTTCCACCAGATGAATTATCCAGAATTTCCTTGTGCTTCATGGTAGCCTCACATAAAAGTTTATCAATATAAGTTTCCTTGTAAGATCATGACAAGGATTCTTGCGAAGGAGTTCCTTTAACCTCCCCCAAGCTTGAGTAATACTCTCTCCCAGATGTGGCCAGAAATTAAATATATAGCAGCGGTTCTCATAAGCTTCTTTAGGAGTAAAATATTTAAGAAAGAAAACCTTCCTCAAGATATTCCATTCAATACAACTTCTTCATCAAGAGACCTGTACCAATCACGAGCATTACCAGATAAAGACAAATATAATAACTTCCTTTTTACCTGATCTTCAGAAATACCAGGAAGTCTAAATAAACCACATATGTCTTCAATTAATTCCATTGTCACGTGCAGACTTAGTTCCATCACCTGTAAATGGATTTTTCATAACTCTTTTAACATGACCAACGGGAATTTTATATCCCACTTTAGGTACGCAGCACAGTAGTTTCAACCACTTTAGGAGCAGTGGCATAAGCACTTTCATATAAAGCAAGATGCAGCGAGGCACGATTCATAAATGCCATAGTAACAATGAGATAAAACAGCTTTCAAGTTTCCTTACCAAACTTCTTACCAATAGCGCTACGCTCCCCGGCAACGGCGCCAGAAAAGTATCTTGATGACTCCCAAGTGCAGGAGATCAATTGTAGTACCTTTCAATTAGAAAAGGTTGTCGAACCCACGAGGAGCTGAAGGTATTGGTTAGCAAGATTGATAAATAAAACAATAAAAGATGCAAGTGTTTTTGGTATTTTTGGTTGTATAGTTGCAATGCAGAAAATAAACAGTAGCAAGTCAAAGCTCTCAAAGAGAGAAAGCCCAATCCTCTTATGTGGCAAGAGGACAAGCTCAAGTGATGTGTAACTTATATGTGGAAAACGTTCCCGAGGGCGGCATGGATTTGCTAGGCATAGAGATTTATTAAACAACACGTTGAATATCTTGTCAAGTTTTAATCTTCTTTGGACGGAGCCATTTTAGGTAAGCTAAATAAATAAACTAAACCCCTTATGATGGATCATGTGGCCAAGTAAATGACTGCACAAGAATTATTAAGACAAAAGTCCCACCATAGCATTACACTCTAAGGTCCCCGATACTAATACCCTCATAATAACTTCATGACTCGGTCAGGTTTACATGTCCTCCCAAGTCTCCCTCAATTCATTACACTACGGTGTTCTCCTATGAGCCCATAAGGTGAAGTGTTGTGCAGTCGACGTTCGCACAACACCATCATAGAATCACATAAAAGATAAACACTTGACAAAATACCAACACATGTCATATATAAATCATTGCCAATTCATCCTATGCCCTCAGGAACATACGGGAACTACTCACAACGTGCAAACATGATGATATTCAGTGGCATAAGTGGTACAACACAATCTGAAAATATAACTTCACCACCAAATAATGACAAGTACTCAATCACAAACATGAATAGTAGCACAAGACAAGTATCTAGGGTATAGCAACTCTCAAACTACGAGGGGAACGGAGTGGATCACGGAGATGATGATGGAGATGGTGCTGGTCTTGGTGGTGGTGATGATGTAGAGGCCTCCTCCCACGCCAAGGAGGAGAGTGATGACGATGACGGTGATTTCCCCCTCCTCCGGAGCTCCGGAGCAGCAGATCTGATTCCCCCTCGGAGGAATCAGGAGTTTCGCCGCCACGGCCTCGGATGGACTTGGAAAAATTAGGGCGTAACTTTTCGGGGAGGACGAAGGCGTGCATAAAAAGCCCCAGGCGGAGAAGTGCTCGAGGCGCCATCTGGTGGGTCCCACGCGGCCTAGGGTTTTGGCCACGTGGGCCCACCCCTCTTGGGCCTCGAGGCTCCCTCTCTTCGGTCTTCTTCCCTCTGCCTTGTTCTCGATGAAAAAATGACTGTGCAATTTTCCTTTTATTATTTAGATCCCTGTAGCTCCTGAAACATTAAAAACAAGAAAAAGGAGGTTTTCTGCCTCCCAGAAATTAAATACCAAAAATAGGGACTTTGTAAGAAAGTCCCATAAATCGTCTAAAACATGTAAAAATAATGATATTACAGTGCAAATAACATTCTAATATGGGATGGACACCCTGATATTTTCTTGCACTGAACAGTTTGGACGTGCCAAACCCGATCGTACAAATACAAACTGAAAAAAGATTGTCGATCATGGTGGGTAATTTATACAAATATAGAAAGGGTAGAATTGGAAATTTAAAAAACGCACCAACACCTCCTCAAGCCATATTATATAGTAGAGATCGGTCAGTTTCTTTTCGAGATCGCGTCTCTGCGGCGACGCGGCGCGCTGGGCTCCGACGGCGAGGCACGTCCTTGACATTTCTTGTCTCGATCGTCCCATCTCCGGCGGCGCCAGTCTTAGCCAAAGCTACACCTAACGCTGAGGACGACACGGTGGCTGCCAACGAGCTCCGCCGACGATGTGCGCCAAGGAAATCCCTGGCGGACGAGGCGATGCAACATCGATCTCCGGCGGCGTCGTGCTTGTGTCCCCATGATGCTAAAAGTTGTATAAATGATGATATAAAATGCACGTATCACTGATGAACAAGAGAGTGCCAGGAAGGATGTCGAGCGGGCATTTGGAGTGCTGCAGCAAAGGTTTGCTATCGTTCGGTACCCTGCTCTGACATGGTGAATGAGCAGATGTGGGAGGTGATGAATTGTTGTGTGATCCTGCACAACATGATCATCGAGAGTGAGCGCGACAATCCAGTGCATGATCATATGCCATATGACTTTGAGGGTCCTCATGCATAGGTTGATCACGACGTGCCGGCAGATTTCGCTGATTATCTCTCAATGCATTTGGAAATTCGTGATGAAAATACTCATCATGCACTCCAAACTGATCTAGTGGAGCATTTGTGGGCGCGACGGGGCATGGAGCAAGACGTTTGAGCTGTCATTTTGTTTTTCAATAACATGGAACTTTATTTTATATATGTTTCAACTATTAAACATTTATGTTGTTTGATTTTTCCTTAACAAAATATTGCAATTCAAATAAAAAACCTATGGGAGGCCCCTTTGGGCGCCGCGAGTGGGGAGCGACGGCGCCCAAATGCGCCAGGTAGTCCGGACGGCGCCCAAAGGGCCTGTCCGGAAGGCCTTTGGGCGGCCATTTGGACGCCGCGACTGGAGATGCTCACGGTCTCCGCGACAATAGAGCCCATCTGCGTTTTTTAAAAACATCCATCTGCAGTTTTAATGTTTTATTGGCAGAATGAACGCTTATGGACTGTAGTGCTCGGAACTAGTTCTCAAAAGAAAAGGAAGAAAAGTGCTCCGAAGCAATATGTATGGGAAACAAAGGTGGCAGAAGATGTTTTTTTAGGGAGCAGAGGTTAATAAGATGTTAGTTTGGCGGTTGGCAATACTTCCTCCGTCCTATTTTGTAGGGCACAATCTCAAAAACAATTTGTCCCACCTTTTAGGCACAATTGCATTTAATTCCCTCTCTATGAGTGGGTGGTTGCCTCTCCCACCAATGCATGCAAGACTTTACCTCCAATCAATTAGCACCTTGGTCCAAGAGATTTGCAAATTAAGTCTTACAAACTAGGACGGAGAGAGTAGCTTCTCCGTCGACAACAGAAGTAGAATTTTAGGATGGAAAATGTTGGTTAGGACAACCGATCGCTGTTTGTGATAGGTTCCTCTCCACTCATCCCTAGTTCGCTCGTTGGGACTTGGGACTGTTTACGCCCCGGCCCATAGGCCAATAGTGAGTTTTGACTCAATTTTTGTTGCGCAAAAAGAGGCCAACAACACAGTTAGCTAGCAAGTCTTCGTTTCACAAAGTTAAATTTGGATTTTTAATATTGCATATATGCGTTGAATTTGTAACAAAATGCGTACAAGATTGTTGTGAAAGGGGCCGGTCCTGAGATTTCGGGGTCTAGGGCGAAACTAAAACCGGGGCCCCTTAATTCAAACATCATAACATTAAGAATCCGTTATATAAACTAAGATTCTATTTTCTTTTGGATTCAGATCAAATTTTCTGGCAGTTTTTGGATTATCGTCGGTCGCTCGTATCACCTGTGCCTCTATCGTTTAGCTTGTCTGCCACTTGGCCTCTCAGATCCGCTGGCTGTGTTTACTGTTTATCACACTAGTGTTGAGTGTTCTATCAGTAAAAAAAAATAGAGAAATCAAGGGAAAAATTAGCCCGAAAAAAGTGTTTTTAGGGAAAATAGAACGGGAACTAAAAAAAAGATACAGCTCGACAGTGTGTTGCAAACTTGCAATCCTTGATCATTGTAGTCTATTCCATCAGTCCCACTCCCACCTGAGTTATCACCGCGTAGCTTTTTCTTAAGGGAAAATCACCTCGAATGAACCATAGGAAAAAAGGCCCAAACAAACAGAAGAGCAAAAGGCCAACATGTAGCCCACTTCAAGAAGTAACGTTTGGAACGTTTCCTTCTTCTCCTCCTGTCTGTCAGATAAACCCTGTCGCTGTTCTAGTTTTCAGTTTCGTCAGAAATAAGCCACGATCGTGAGCCTGTTCACGACTTGGCACGTACTTTTTGATTTCCTAGAGTGTAGGAGATCGCCAGGACTCCGTCGTGGGATGGCGCGGCAGTAGTGGGTCGTGACGATGAAGTAGGGAAGTGGGCGAGGGGCGTTGGGATGGCAGCATCCATGACTCGTTCGTGATCCCAATTTGTAGCTGGGGTTTTCAGGGTTTTTAGTGTTCCCTGTAACCACCATATCAATAAGAATGAAAACGGAGAAAAGCAGCAAGTTTTACGCTGCAAAAATCCACTGTCTATTTCCTGTTCTTCTCTGTTCCTCAGAGTTCAGAGATAGAAACGAGCTGCTGTGCCATTATAATCGTCAAAGTTGTGGTCACGACCAGCAGAAAGCTCGGCCAGCCTCGATCGATGCACATATAGGTCGAGCGCCTGAGCCTGAGCCTGACGTTTAACTCTTTAAAAAAAAAGATCCCAGCCAGACCCGAGCTTCGGAGCCCATATTTTTGTCTCTGCCAAGTCCACAGCCCAATAGAGCCCATCTGCATTTTTTTCAAACACTTATCTTCAGTCTTATCGGCAAAATGGACGCTTGTGGGCTGAACTACTCGGAAATGGTTCTCAAAAGAAAAGAAAAAGAAGTAAGACGAAGTGCTCCGAAGCGATATGTGAGAAACAAAGGTGGCAGCAAAGGTTAAGATGTTTTTTAGGAAGCAAAGGTTTAGGGCTCCTGAGTTTCGATAGATTTGTTTATGACTAAAATCCTACGGAAATTTTTCTTTGAAAGCCGCTTGATTCATATATTATATCCCATAGACAATAATCACATAAGAATCATGTAGTGTAAAGTTTTCAGGACAATAACATGAGGTCTTACCTCATGAAAAATTCGTTCACCGCAATTAAAGAGATTTCCTCTTTCTATAGGATTTAACTAGACATGCCATCTCAATCTTATAGGTTTCCTATTTCTACACTTTGCCTATCCTATAAATCATAGGAGCACTTAGATGTTAGTTTGGCGGTTGGCAAAAGCCTCTCGTCAACAAAAGAAGTACCGATTTTAGTATAGCATAGCATGGCACAAACACCTTCATGTCCGATTTACCCTACATATACATTTATTTTTAGATAAAAAGCGATAATGTCCAGTTATAATAAATCCCAAATGGCTAAGAGTGGTAAGATTTTGAATAATGAGCTTACAATACATCAAACATAAACATTCACATAAATAGTAAGCGAGACACAACTTGATCGTCGAGATCCTCACCCAGAGTAGAAGACACAAGGGGCGCCTACGTTCAAGTTCTGGATCTGCCTCTGAGAGGCGGTCCTCCATGTATTCCCATATGTATTGGAATACCCAAATACATAACTAGATGTTGGCCCTACTCACATCCAAATAATTCAGCACATTTTTTTTAGGACATTTTATAATTCAGCATATTGAGCGGTTGTGTCTTGGATTTTCTCAAAACAGAAAAATTCAGTCTTCCTCAAATTAATTTTAATCCATGGTGGTTGCTCGAATGCTGATAGCTAGCATTGAAATAACTAATAGATGCATACATTACCTATTCATTAAAAAAATAAGTCGAGCCAACAAGATGAAGTAAGCAGGTTAGACAATAATGTCAATTCATCTAAACCAGCTGAAGCAAGCGGACAATTTTTGTCTTGTTCTGATGAAGCATCTTCAAGTTGAGGTTCTTGATGGATGCTCGTAGTATTTAACTCTATTATGCAAGGAAATTTTTATGAGATTGACACTACAGTGTCCTCTAATCGTTAAATTGTTACACAAAATTGGTAACCTGACACTCTAAAGACGGAAATTTATATATCACTAAATGACCCAACCAGCTCACTTTGGATGTAGCAGTATATTATATTTTGGTGTACATCATTGGTACGCTACAACCGGCACCTACTATATATAGGTGTTGCTTTTGGGGAGTTAGGGGAAAGCACTTCTCCTCCATTAGTCCACACCTTCTTGTGCTGCTGTTAAGTTGAACTCTTGTGGAGCTAAGTTGGTGTTCAGGTATCATACTCATTCTTTTCCATGTAAGATCGATAACAATAGGAGAGCACTCCACTGAATTTTGACACAGTATATCTAGACCAGGCAGGGCCGGCCCTGGGATACCGGGGGCCCGGTGCGACAAAATAAAAGTGGGCCTTTTGCACAGGGGCGGAGCCAGGATTTGGCTATGGGGGGGCGAAGCGTTGATGATCACATGTGAAATATAGTATATCCATATATCAAATACAGAATAAACAAGCAAATCAACATATGTTTTGGCAAAAGCATTGTATTTTTATAATTTATCTGAAACATTAACATAGATAACGAAGGACCGCGACAAAACGCCTTCCTGTATAATCTACTGTTGCAAATTGTATAATCTACTGAGATGGATCTGAATGTTTAGCAACAGACCAGATGCGAGCTTTAACCAATTGGCATAAAAGACAATCAATATATTCTTGTTTTTTTTGTTTGACAAATGTAAAGCTATACTAAAAATAAAAGGTGAGCAAGGTCAGGAGCGCATAAATATGGTGTTTGGTGTACATTGAAAAAATACCAGTAGTTATTCGACAGGACGGAGGTGCGGACATGCGGCTAGCAGGCAACGATGATCGGCGGCGGCCGCCGTATTGGCCGATACTCCGCTACACATCGTGTACAATCGAATTCAAGTCTCGCGGGAAGGAGCCGCAAGCGGCGGCACAGGCACAGCCGATCCATGGACATCCTCAACGAGATCGACTGGGTCAAGATAAGACAGAGGCGAACATATACGATATGTGGGAAGATGGGCTGTTGCCTGTTGGGCTAGATGCGTACTAGCTTTGGGCCAAAGTACTACTCAAACGTCATCCCTCAGCCCATCTGTTGTAATTACCAACGTCCATCAGTAGGAATACCAGTATACATACTGTCATTGCGTGTTGTAATTCCTTGGGGGGGGCGAACGATTGGGGGGGGGGGGGGGGGGGGGGGGGGGTCTAGCAGATCCGCCCCTGCTTTTGCATGAAAGGAAAACAATGCACTGAATTTTCTTCTAGCATTTTCAAATGCAAAGTCTAAATACTAATGGTATTCACAGCATTGTTGACCTGCCCTCGATTTTCATGATCAGAAATAATCTCATTCCCACATCTAAACTTGTATTAGGTTGTTCTTTTAGAATTTACTCTCTATTTGTCTTAAAAAATTGTGGATGGCTCCCTCATGTGAGTATATATCTATCAACTGTATTTGAACTCCCGGCTCTCTCAATCCTGTGGGGAATGGGATTGTGAGCCATAAATTTATTACACAACGGAATTTGAAGATTGAGAATTGAGGAGACGAGCTAGAGTAGAGCGAGGCAACGACCTAGCTGATTGCTAGGCCTTTGGTAGCAGTAGCACGCATATATTCCAAAGTACACGAAGCAAAGGCCTAAGCGCTAATGGGCTTTTTCTACCCAAACATTTCTTATTACGAGAAAATGAAACTACAGCTAACCACCTACTGCATATACGTATACCTGGGATGGGCCCCTGGGATGTGAGGGCCCTGTGCGGTTGCACCGGCCACACATGCTCAGGGCCGGCCCTGAGACCAGGATTCTTAATATATCCATTATCCATGCGTTCCCTTTTTATTTGATTTTTCTAGATTGATGTAATTTACTTCTGTTTCTTGGGAGTTAGTTTATTTTAAAAAGAAAAATATCCTTTTGAAAACAAAATAATAGGGCACATATGTGTGGACTGAACTTTGTTGCATGGCTTGTGAATTATCTGCAGTCGAGGGTGTACGTACGCCATTAATTGCTTGCTTCCACCATTCACATAGATCAGCATCCCGTTTTCCATTTGGAATATATCCACATATCCTCTGGCCACACGGCTTGCTAACAAGATCTCCTACTAGCTTGGAATTTAGGTTTAATTATTCTTTAGGGGGAAATCCTATGAATACGAAGTATAGAAAAACCACCTCTTCTATTTAAGCCTGTTTGGTCAAGTCTATTAGTTCTACCCATGCAAAAAAAAAGTCTATTAGTTCTACACAGCAGTACGCACGAATTTATCTACCTGTATATATATTGTTTCCTTGTTGCTTTGTTATCTTGCAGGCTTTGCTAGCTGATGTACTAGTTTTTGAAAAAATTGCGTGTGTTGGTAAAATATTACTGTACCAGTTTTTTTTTCGAAAAGGGAACAAGAGGGCAAAAAAAAAAAAAAAATTACCAGTTCCTTCGCTAGATGATGGTTCAGACCAACAAGCATTGAGTCCGTTCGGATCTCCTCCGGTCCGCAATTCGGCTCCAGGAGTTGCCGGAGAGGGGCCGAATGCAAAAATTATGCGGAGCCGGACTGACGGAGTGGAGCGGCACCTAGTTCATTTCAGCGGAGTGGGAAAATCGTCGCTCCGCGCTCCCCGCGTACCCCAGCCTCGATCTCCTTCTCGTCTCACACCGCCATGGCTCTGCCACCGATTTCGGCCGGCGCCGCAGCTTCCGTCACGGTGCTCCGCCGCCTCCAGTTTCCTCGGTGCTCCAGCGGAAAGGCTGTCTAAGCCCGGTGATTCTCGATCGGAATCCTGAAAGAGCATGGCGACCCTCACGGGCATCAGCATCAATCTGCATCTCTTTAACGGATGCCTTGCGTTTGCCCTGAACACCATGATGCTGTGGTGGGCTGGTGGCCTATGAGGTGGTGCATGATCGCCGTCCTTAGCGCTAGCTAGCCGGTGGACTTGCATTGCAGGCATGGCAGTTGAACGTTTTCAGCATATGGGATTCTGAGTTGGCAGCCGAACGTTTTGAAAACTCTGTATTTTGATGTGGAGTGCGATTTCGTGGAGTGGAGAGCGGAGTCAAGGATTTAGGGAAGCGGGGGACATCCGAATGGGGTCTAAATCACATCATCTACAAAAACTGATCTTATTACACCCGCATCTGGATTGCTTCCTCAGTTTTGCACATCCTGAAATTTAAATAGGCAAAACCTTTTTTTTTTGCAAGCTCATGTACATTTGGTAGCGTGCACTCCCCATTCTCAAATTTAACAATAGCTTTTTTTGCGAATTAAATTTAACAAAGCTTCAACATCTTCGTGTTCCTGCAGCACTAGCCATATCATAATTTGAGTTGCTCGGCTAAATCATTACGAACTACCCAGCATGGACTTGACTAGTGGTGTCATGTGCTTGGCGATAGCTGTTATATCCATCATGGCAGTAGTCATCAAGGTTGCAAGAAAAAGATCTATGTACACTAGACGATCTCCACCTGTTGTGAATGGCATTACAGTCCTAAAACTGGTGCCTAAGCTTTTCACAGAAGATCTACCAGCTATTATGCATGATCTACATGCAAAGTATGGTAGTGTGTTCACAATAAGTTTGTTTGGACCTAAGGTAACAGTCTTGATTGGACCAGAGGTCTTAACTCATATCTTTCAAGGGTCAGAAATGGAGATTAGCCGTGGTAAGTCATTTGACTTCACTGTACCTATGTTTGGCCAAGGTGTTCTCTATGGCACAGATGCTGCCACTCGAAACGAGCAGATCCGTTTCTTTAGTGATGCATTAAAGCCGTCCAAGCTGAGGAGCCATGTTGATCCCATGCTGCAAGAAGTAGAGGTACTTCCCAAATGGAATCTGAAACCCTCTTTATTGTATTATCATATCATGTAGTTGAATCAATGTGTGTATGAGTGTATCCTGCTTCGTACCTAGTTAAAATATTCTGGTCATTTCAAAATTATGTGAGAGCGTGTGAACTAGGCAGCGATCCAACATCCAAGTACTGGAACTTTGATATACAAACTATTATTTTGTACTCATACTACACTTTTTTTTTCTTGGTCTATATTGCTTGCATTATTTGATCTGTGTCAATCTATCAAAATCATGTAGTTCCACTTCTCTCCTCAAATTTTGACTTGTAGATATGAAGATGACATAGAAGTGGTACATAGGTGGAATCCCACTTGCATCCCTAAGTGAAATTTCTGGCCATGTGAATTTCTTGCAACTATTTAACTAGTTTAATTAGTTGCTTTATAGACTCATGAAATATATGAGCGTGTTCATCTTAATGTAAAATAACTTACCTTGTCATCATGCATTATGTTGACAGGCTTACTTTTCAAAATGGGGAGACGAAGGCATAGTTGATCTTAAATCTGAATTTGAGCAGATACTAATGTTCATCGCCAGCCGATGCCTACTAGGGAAAGAGGTTCGAGAGAAGATGTTTGATGAAGTCTATGCATTGTGGGATGATATTAAAAATGCGGTAAACATATTGAGTGCCTTATTCCCATATATCCCAATTCCAGCAAACAAGCGACGCGACAAGGCACGTGTCGAGCTCACTAAAATACTATCGACAGCGATTAGGTCGCGCAAGAGCTCCGGCCGAGTCGAGGATGATACCCTGCAGAAATTGGTTGATTCCAAGTACAAGGATGGCCGCTCTACCACGGATGAAGAGGTCACTGGCTTGATCATTGCACTGCTCTTTGCTGGAGAACACACTAGTTGCGGAACTTGTACATGGACTGGAGCTTGTCTACTAACCAATGTGAAATGGTTGACTGCTGCCACCGAGGAGCAAATGCATATCAGTAGGAAATACAAGGGGCGAATAGACTACAATGCCTTGCTAGAGATGAATACCCTGCATAATTGCATCAAGGAGACATTACGGATGCACTCTCCAGCACAAGTGTTAATTAGGAAGGCACACAAGCAATTAAGCGTGAAGACAAAAGAGGGGAAAGAGTATGACATTCCAGCAGAGCGTACAATCTTAAGTCCCATAGTAATCAACAACAACATACCTAGCATCTTCAAGGACCCTCATGTCTATGATCCGAATAGGTTTGGTCCAAATAGAAAGGAGGACAAAGTGTGCGGCAGGTTCTCTTGCACTTCTTTTGGAGGTGGAAGGTTGGCTTGCATTGGTGAGTCTTTTGCATACCTGCAGATGAAAGTTATTTGGGGTCATTTGCTAAGGAACTTTGAGCTCAGACTGATGTCTCCTTACCCCAAGGCCGACTGGTGCAAACTTTCACCAGGGCCTCAAGGAAAATTAATGGTAAGTTACAAGAGACGTTGTCTACCTAGCACCTAATTTTAAAATTAGGCTGCACTTGTATTCAAACTGTATGTATTCATGCATGTGCATCATTAACATGTATGTTTTGTTGATGTAACCAATGTTTATGATGTGTACTATCCATATTGGTGTTGATATGCACCATAGATATAAGATCATTGGTATGTGTATGCCGCATTATGTTTACAATATTTTGGCAATTTCGAGTTTCTTCCCTGAATTACTATTGATTCGGGAATGTCTTGCATGTTTTTGAAATTTCTTTCGAACTTACATTGTTGTGTTGGGCCATGCCCACATCATCTCTGAAATGCAATGGTGGATGCTACAGCAACAACACGGAGAGAAACATTGTATGCATCGATTCAATGCAGAGGCAGGCCCCATTTCCGGAAAAAACTAGACGCATGGGAACGTATGATCCAGTTTCTCTTGCGTCCTTTAGTTTGCTTTTCCTTTTCTTTATCTAAATAGCTCACTTGAGCATGTACCAAACGGTCCTCCCTTACGTCAATGAAACCAGGGGCTGCTGTTTTTGTCAGAAAAAACTTAAATTGTTGTTTTGAATGGACTTAATAAACAAAAATTACATCTGGTACACATATGAACCACATAGAAAAACATATGTATGAGTTGATAACCATGTGTTTCACAGATCAAGGATGCCCAAGGCGGGCTGTGTACCGGAAACTCGGGTGGCGTGTGACAAAAGAGAGAAACCCCGTTACTTTATTTATGTACTAAAGTCACATATCGAAGCACATTTTCAGAAATAGCATATGTACTTTAGTACCACAAAACTGATTAAAATTGAGCATTATCGTTTAGAGAAGAACATGTAGTGGAGATATATTCACGTTCCAGTAGAAATAACTAGATCCCAAGGAACCATCAGGTAACACCTGAGAAAGATTAGCAAGCTCGGCGGATGCTTGAGATTTGGTTAAACTATTTCTTACCAAATAGAGTAAGATTAGATCATTTAGGCACTTAAAATGACCAACTCAGTGAACACCCTAAGTTGGCTCAGATTTTGAATCATGTACAATGACCAAATAAAGCGGATGTGTCACGACTATCAGCTAAGCACTTCAGAACCTAAGCCGCGCGAGTCAAGCTGAGATAGGAGATCCAGGGGGCCAAGTCTGATTTCACGTTTTTTTTTACAAAAATCCTTTTTCTTTTCTTCCACTTTTAGATAATTTCAAAAAATCTATACTAGTCAATTATTTATTATTTGTGTCCATCATTTTAATTTATATACTCAAATTGTTAATCCCAACATTTATTATAGCATTAATTATATATTATACTATTTAATGTTAGCAAAAGATTGCTCGTCATAGCCTTTTTATTATAAGTGTAATGTAAAATAAAAGTTTATATATAAAATCTACTTCAACAAAAAAATGTCACTCATGCTAGTGAATTTTTTTGTTCATGGAATTTAAATTTTAGTTCAGGTTACTGCATTTTTTCCATTGTAGCTAAGTTTTTATTTGACGAAATAATTATCAGATAAGTTATTCTCAAGGGGCATAAATATTTGGATTTTTATCATTCATGTCACTATGGCCGACTCCAATCTCAGTTTTGCCATTTAACCGATCAAAATCTCAATTTTGCAACTTCTCCGTTAGTTACTCTCCTCAGTTTTGCCACTTTGTTGCTTCACCGTTAGTTTTATCCGTACTTTTGCCACTATGTTTCTCCACCATCAGTTTTGTCTTCAGCATTTCCCTTCCTAATTCTCCCCACCTTTCTCTTTATTTTTTTATCCCATTGACTGGTTGGATTTATATGTCATCACTTTGGAAAATACAAAATAGTATTTCACGACATCATGGTGTCTCCGGACAGACGCATAATGTCGTTATGGTCTCCGGTAGCAATTCCTCTTGGACGTTGACATCGTGATCTCGTCCCCAAGCCTCTGTCGCCCTCCCGTATGCCTCCCATCCCGCAACCCGCACCTCCCTGGTTGGTATCGTTGGGGGGCATCATTGGAAACCACAACAATAGGTGTCACCCGCAGAAGTCGCTTATGTACGGGTCTCTTCCGTGTGCCCGCTGATGCCCACCACCGAGCACATCTAGTCGTCTGATGATGATCTCTTCGCCTTCTCCTTGTACAACCTCAAGATGCTTCTTGTCAATGCGATAAAAAGTTAAAGAAAAAGGGATGGAGAACCAGGAATGGAAAAACCGAGCACAAAACTAACGGTGGATTAACACAGTTGCAAAACTGAGAACAAAACTAACGGCGGAGTAACAGAGTGGCAAAACTGAGGATAGGACTAACAAAGTAGTGGCAATATTGATATTTCGATTGGTCAAATAGCAAAACTGCGATTGGGGTCGGTCATAGTCGCAGGAATGATAAAAACTTAGTTCGTTGTATTTTACTTTTCTTGTCATTGTAGTAATGGACTTCATTACCTGAAACTTTTGCATGACACACCGAGTTTGATTCATGCCTCATTTCCTTATTTTTGTTAAAGAGGTGGATTTTAATATAATAACCATATTAAAACAATATTAACATCATTTGTTCTGATTAAAATAATCTGTCGACGCAATGCTAACGGTAGTGTTGCTGACGGCTGAGACAAGAAAAGAAAGCAGGTAATAACACAATGTCGCACGCTTGAGAGTACGCCTGCATTTGTGGCCGAAATCGAAAGCACGAGACACGCATGTTCCCGGGCTGAAAAATAAAGCTGAAGACCCTATCTGAGTTCATATTTTCAACTCGGCCTTTTAACAAGACGAGACAAGCTAACTCTTTATCCAACTGCGCGCCCTAAAAAATACTCTTCATCCAAACGAATTCTAACAAGTCGACGTGAGTTGAGAGCTCGATCTGGCGTCATGCACATACAATATGTATTGCGTGCGCAACCACTGGTTGCCTAAAATCTCCTATGAAAATTAAAACTTACGTATTTCTGTTCAAGAAAAGATTATTCACAGCCCTTGGGCATATTTTTAATTCAATATGTGTATACATAGTGTCCGAATACAGTATGTATGAAAAAAACTCATGAACACCACAGCTCCACAAGCAATGTTACAGTCACACGTACGATTTGGGACCCATCACACCTCTACACCCAGCACAATGAAAAAACCTTGAGTTCGACGTGTACTAAAAATAACTGATCAACATACAAGGCTTTGATTACAAGGAATCGATCCGGTCCTTCTTGTTCATGATACATGCTTGCATCGTGATGCATGACAAATGGATCATCATCGAAGTACATCTCACGTGCATGAATTGATCGCATATCCAGATTAGGGTTTGGGAATCAGCATCACCAAGGCGCCTATGCAATCCATCAACTCCACCGCCTTGTACCCCGTCAACTTCTCCAGATCATCGCTCAATGGCACGCCCAGGTACTGCCTCGCCAGGAACAGCGCCGACGCGGCGACGGCGGACGGCAGGATCCGGCCGACGAACCCGAACTCTGGCAGCGTCAAGTCGACCAGCCGAAACGCCAGCGACCTCACCAAGAGCTCGTCTTCCAGATTGAAGAACCTCGTGAAGTGCTCGACGAACGTGTAGGCGGTCGGGCCGAAGACACATTGCAGATCCATGACGAGTTCCCGCTCCATCGCCTCCACGGCGGCCACGGTGGTCCCGACGAATTCGTGGACGACTTCGGCGTCGAGACTTCGCCCGCTGCTGCAGGTATCCTCGTACTTGGCGCCTAAGGAGACCGCGGCCGCGGCGACTAGGTGGAGCGCCTCGTCGTGGGACGGCACGGCGCGCGCAGTGAGGACGCGGTCGAGGTACGCGACGGCGCGGCAGAGCGTGCCCTGTGGGAGGTCGCCGAGATGGCGGGCGAAGGCGTCCATCCAGAGAACGAGCTCGGCGCGCATCGACGGGCTCATGTGGCCCTGCTGCGTCGTGAACATGTACTGTGCGTCAGGGTGCTCTCTGGGGTCCCTCTCCTGGGCGCGGAGGTCGGCGCCGACGTCGGGCTCGTAGAGATCGGCGTCGAAGTCGGGCTCATAGTAGAGATCGCCGTCGCACTGCAGCCTCATGTTGCTCTCGGTTTCCTTGGCGCCGGCGGCGGAAGAGAAGGGACAAGCGGCCGCGACGGTGGTTCCTTGCAGGTGAGGCATCGGCTGGAGAAGCATTTCCGTGCAGCGAGCGCTGGGCCGGCCGCCGGTGATGGAAGAGACGGCGGACGATCGGGACTTCTAGGGCTAGGGCGTGGAGAAGCAGTAGTGTACGCAGGCCGGTGATCGGGACGTCTAGGTCTAGGGCTGTGAAGTTTATATCGATGTGAATGGTAGCTTGCTTACTCGAAATCGGAAATCGGTTTCTGTTCGAACATGATTCCATTTCGGTGCCGTTTTCTTTTCGGACATGCATGATCTCATTTCGGAACGGACTCCAAATGTTTGCCGAATCTTATTGGCCGTGCGCTTCCAGTATCCAGATGCCGGTCAACTTGAACCAATCCGAATGTCCATGTTAAGGTACAAAACGGCGATTCCACAACTAAGATGATGTCCACATACTATCCTAGCCATCCATTTGTCTTGGGATAGCAGCCCACGGCGGGCCCACCAATCGAGCTTTGACTTCCCGGAGAGCGCGTAATGGCAGCAGCATATTCCCTCCTCTCCCTAATCTCCCCAAGTACAGTGACGAAGTGCCGAAAATACCCTTTGGTACTTTCCATTGCTGGGAGACGAAAAAATACATATTTCGGATCATACATCCAGAAATTTTTTATGTATATATATCTATCCTGAAAATGTTTATGCATTAACAACGCATCTCAGACAAAAAATATTTCGGATTAAGAGGAATTTTCTGGATCATGCATTATCAGGAAATTCATTTATTGACAGGAATGTATTTGGATAAAAATCCAATGGATTATGCATTAACAAAAAAATTCATATCAGAATTTTATCATGCATTAACAAGAAATACATGTAAGAGCATGCATTTTCTTACCATGAATAATGCATTACCATCATGTATATCTCCATGTAGCAAGAAACAAATTTCGATCATGTACTACAAACTAAATTTCTGTCCACATTACATGGAAATTAATCCATGTACTGACAAGATTTTTCATGTATTAACACATGTAATTTCGGATCATGTATTAACAAGACTTTCGTATCTATGCATTATCAACTTTTCTTCATTTTGTCAACTGCACATTCTTGGATCCATGTATTTTCGAATCATGTATTAACAGAATTTTGAATCCATGTATAACAGAAAAAATTAATCCATGTATTGACAAATATTTTTAGATCCATGCATTAACCAGAATTTCGTATCTATGCATAATCAAAAAAAAAAGGAATCATGTATTAACACAAAGAAATGAGGAATTTCATTTCCTATAACATTTTTTCATGAGCAAACGTGAACAAAAAAAAAGGCACAATCCGAACACAGATCATGCACAATCAATGCGTAACAAGATATTAATTCAGTGCATTTTTTCTAGACATATTTGACAGATCCATATAATATTCAGAAAAGAAACTCGAAAAGAAAAGAAAATATTCAGACAGTACAGACTAAAAACGAATCTGGGGATCAGAAGGAGGGAACCAAAATATTCTGCAATCCAAACTTGAGACCAAATCGGATGCAGGAAAACGAATATGGGGATCAGAAGGAGGGAACCAAAATATTCTGCAATCTCAAACTAAAAACGCATCCAGATTATGATGTGAACAAAAAATATACATCCATGCATCCATAAGAATTTTCGGATCCAGATCTGGAGAGAAGAGCTTGTGCTGGCCGGATACAGTGGAGATGATTCCTTGCTGTAGATGTACGAGGAGCAGGTTGTGGACGTCGGAGATGGTGCTGTCGTCCGCCGCGCTCTGCATGGCGTCGTCTTCCACGGCGAGCGGCGCCGCCACTCCAGATCCGAGCTCAGGGACGTCGAAGATGGTGCTGCCGGCGGCCGATCTCCGCATGGCGCCGTCTTCCACGGCGAGCAGCGCCGTCTTCCCGGACGCATCGGTATCCCTCCGCGCTGCCTCTTTCTTCTGGCCACCGGAGCGAGATGGCTGGGAGCTGAGATCGATTAAGAGCGAGCTTGCCAGGGGTCGGTCGGTTATTCTGCATTTTCTATACAAGGCAGAAAATATATTGACTAAATTACCCATCAATCATGGCCCGATTCAGAACCGCTAAACATGATTCTGGACTACGAAAGTACACACATGAGTGGGCCAGAGCGGGAGAGTGCGTTCACACGGAAGGGATGGTCAAAGCTCATGCACGAATCTCCAACAGGTTTTGACGGCTTAGATAGTTGGTGGAGATCATTGTAGTTGTGGTGTTGCATTTTCGTGTTAAGGTACGAGGTATGCGGACAGCCACAATTTATCGCCAACTGCGACTTGCAGTAGCGCTGGCCCGTATGCGGCCTGCACTGGGCCGCGGCCCAGCAACGCTTGATTTTCATCGTCTTTTCGTTTTTCTGTTTCTTTTCTCTGCCTTTTTCCCGTGCGTTTTTTTCTGCTTCTTTTTTCTCTCTCTATTTTTATGATATTTTTTTCGTAAACATGGATATATTTTATTCTTAAATCTTGAATAATTTTTGTACACGTGAACTTTTTTTTTGAACCCGCTAATATATTGGACTCCGTGTTCTAAAACCTATAAACATCTTTTTGAGCTGTTTTTAAAACTTTGAACACTCTTTTGAACCAGGTTATTATTTTTGCATACCGATGAGAAACTTTTCGAAATTTTTGAATTGTGTTTCGTACACTTGATTATTGTGAACCATTTTTATTATGGTAAACACTTTTTATTTAGTGTGAACCTTTTTCAATATAGGTGAACACTTTTAAATTTACTTGAAACATTTTTATTGTGAATATTTTATTATAGATGAACACTTTAAATTATGAAATACATGAATATTTTTCTATGGTGTGCCACTTGTTCGCATTACCATTGGCGCATAATCAGTGATGTCTGTAAAACGCACCACTTACCGCAAATTCGATACGTGGCTGCTAGCCTTTCATACTAGTGGGCTAAGTGGGGGTGATTTTTCCATAGCACTCGTATAGGCTTTTTGCTGGCTGCGCCTTGTTATCCACACCGTCCATATGTTTTCACCTCTAGAAATTTTTGGCTCATTTTTCTTACGAGTTTTGCTTACAGCTCTTTATTCTCACTGGAAAAAGAGTGAGCGCGGGAAGAAGGATGGCAAAAGAGAAGTAAATAAATCCTTTTTTAAATAACAGAAAAAGAAAAATTAAAAAAATGTCGAATGCCATGCCAGGGTGTGCTAGCAAAAAACCGCTCTGTTATAGTTGACGAGTGCATAACGTGGCACTCCGCGTATCTCCCACGTGTCGACTGGTTTCTGTTTGGTGGGCGATAGGTGCCATGTGGCACCTTTGTTTTTTCTTTGCGGTCGAGTGCCGAGTAATCCCTGGGTGCGTTGCCTCGGCATATTGTGCTGTTTGTAGGATGCCATATGTTGCCAAGTTTTGCCAGCCAATAGAAAATACTCGACATATAACCCTATTTTCGAGTATTTGTCTCCTCCACTCGGCTGTCGGCTCTAGACCCCCTTATTGTGGAGTGCCGGTTAGTTTGCACACGGCAGGCTAGCCAGCACCCGTCAACGAGGCAGATTCCGGTAGTGTGCAATGCAATATCGACGTGGGTGTGACTCGCTCATGAACATTTATTTATTACATGTACCTACTACGGGTGGCACAGGATTTTTTCTCCCGACATACGTGGCAACATATTAGTCGACTTTCGTAGTTGTGCTTTAATTGTCAGTGTCGGTTGAGGTGTGTCTCAATCTTTCATGATTCTTGAGATGTAAACTTGAATAACGTACGATCAAACTCTGTAATAATCGGCTGTGTGGATCACTCGATGCAGAGTCTGGGATTAATAAAATTCCCTTTTCTAAAAAAAATGTACCTTTTTGAATGGAGTATTTATATGTGGCTTGATATGACCGTGATCATTTGTTGTTAGTTTTAGGACAGATCTCCAGCTCCACCTGGGGATAGCTACATAAGATTTTCAAAATGAGAAAGGGGCCGTCCTCCTCCACAACACTAGGCGTTTCCGTTTTCTAATTTGTGTGTTGGTGCCACTACTACATGAACCTATCACGTTTTTCTGTCTGAGATTACAATTATGATGATATTCTCGCAGATTAGTTAAGGTTTAATCTGCGCACCACTTCTTGGTCTAGCAGACAATCTTTTGTCTTGCGGATCGTCGTTGCTCAAAGTTCCCTTTGTTTCACAAGGAACTTCTTGTCACTTTACGGGAAATGGATTAGAAATAAGAATACAGGTTTATACAGTGCTTAGCTCTCGTCATAATTCAGTCAGGTTAGCATCATCAATCTGACGAGTGACATGCATAAAGAAGAGGAGGTACCGTGTATCTCAATGGAGATTAAAAAATACGGGAGGCGCTCTATATTTTCTTTAAAAGCGTAGAAATTAAACAACCTCTTTATTCGGTACACCACGTAACTCAATTGTATAACAATTTTCCAATCGTGTCTCATCAAAGAGGTCCAATCAATGATGTGGAATAAAATTGACATCGAACGGCAACACCTTAGGCGCCATTCATCAAGGGTCTCTTCATCTCCCACGCAGTGAGGTGGGATACCTTGATATCCGTCTCCCCGTTGTTGAACACGTAGAGATGCGCATCTTTCCCTATCGCCATGGACGGGTACACCCTTGAGAGGATGCAAGTTTTCCCTCCCGCGCCGAAGCTCTCAACCACCGACCGGTCGATCTAAAGACAGGATAGAAATTAATTAATGTTGGTCAACAAGTACAGTTTTACTTTCAGGTGCATGCACTAGTTAAAAATGATGTTATGAGTGAGTGAAATCTGTACCAAGCTTCTGAGAGAGATCTTCCCGGATGAAATGTCGGTGTCAACGAAGCCGGCAAACGTCGGCTTGTATAGATCTGGGGTGAGAGACGACCTGAACGACGACACAAAAGAAAATGTTTAATAATTTACCCTGTGTTTCGGCGATCAGATATATATATGTGGTCAAGTTAGAAGATGATGATAGTTTTGGTCATACTTGGTGGGGTCGCTGCACATGAGGACGATGGGCTTGCCGTATCCATCCTTGAAGACTCTGAAGAACACTGAAGTCTTTCTGCCAGGTCGGCAGAAGCAAGCACCCAGAGGCCGAAAGGCCCCACTCCGCCCTTCACATCCGCGCCCTTGATTCCGCACAGCTTCTGCGCGTCGTTGCTGTATGCCGGATCGAACGGCTCAGCCTTGTCCAGGCTCGATACCTCGAAGCTCACCTCCACGTCAGACTGCGAAAGCAAAAATCTCGATCACCAGGCGTAGCAAAGGAAAAATAGAAAGTGTTCTTTGAAAACTAAGTTATGACTAAGAGTTTCCACGAATGAACGGCACTCGTAGTCCTTGTAAAATGAGTAATATTCTTGGCCAACAGCAAAACCCCAAGGTTGGTGTTGAGAGGTGACTGTTTACGACCAAAGATGGTTCAAATCTTGCGGATGTGTGAATGAGAGAGGGAGATGGAAAACGAAATTTGCAGCGGCGACGGCAAACCCGTGGACTTATGACTTTGGCAGCGACTAGCGAGAAGGACAAGCAGGAATTGTGCACGCCATAAGAATCGTCGCCCATAAGACATGGACCAGAAGCTAGCTAGGATAGTGGCACTGCTTGCGGGAGCCATGATGGCAACGATGCAACTAGCTAGTTCTATTTCGTAGTATTTACGATTAGTCTTAATTAGCAGGTGAAGCTATCCTGTAAGTCCTAACCTGGTACGATTGCAGACCCGTGACCTCAAAATGCTGGCCGGGCTTGACGACCTTCTCGCCGACGTTGACAGGCTTCGCCCGGAGCTTCTCGACTTCCTTGATTGGCCACTGTAGCAGCTGCTTGCCGCTGGGGTCGAGCCATATCTTCCTGGGAATTGCCTGGACATTCACACACGATTCAACCAACGATTCATTCGAAGATTTGAGCTGAAATTCCCTGTAGCGATCTAAGGAAAATTGATTGGTACGTACATGGATCCCGGCCCAGCCCTTGGCCTTGTCGTGGGCCACGCTGTCGGACTCATTGGCCCACCCGAGGAGGATCCGGCGCTTCTGCACGGGGTCGAAGAACGTCTTGGACGCGTAGAAGTTGCCGTAGTCGTACTGGAGGCGCTTGTAGACGTCGCCGGTGGGGTTGTCCGGCACGTACTTCTCCGTCTGGTTCTTGTCCTTGTTGCTGAGCACGTAGGTGCCGATGGTGTAGTAGTCGTACCGGGTGAGGTCGAGGCTGTTCTTGAGCACGTGCTTGGCCACGCTAGGCCCGAGCTCGGAGGTGTCGAGGCCGTTCTGCTGGCCGGCGCCGCCCACCGGGAAGAAGTCCGGGCACTCCCACATGCCGGTGAGGGCCGAATGGAGCGGGTGCTTGGCGCGGACCCAGGTCTTGAAATCAGTGCTTCGGTACAGGATCGCCTCCCCGCGGAGGGTGTCCGGCCTGAGGCCACCAACGAGCATCCGCCAGTGCCCGTCGGCGTACCAGGCGGTGGTCGGGTCGCGGAACTGCGTCGCGTTCATGCCGTCCACCGGACGGGCGATCGGGTTGTAGGCCGGCTTCACCCACTCCCGGAGGAGAGGGTCCGACGCGTTCTTGGGCAGGGCGATGTTCTGTATCTGGTAGTTGGTGTCCGGCAGGTCGATCCCCGTGTAGAGGATCGCCGGAGTGCCGTCGGGGAGGATCGTCGCCGACCCGGACCAGACGCCGTACTTGTCGGTCGGGATGCTCGGCTTGATGGCCGGCTCTAGGGCGATCCAGTTGATGAGGTCGCGTGACACCGAATGTGCCCAGATGATGTTGCCCCACACCGCGCCCTTGGGGTTATACTGGTAGAACAGATGGTACCACCCCTTGTAGTACAATGGCCCTGTACGTAGTTCAGGAAACATGTCAGCTCAAGCTAGCTACAGCTTTCATTCATGGATGACGACGACGCCTATCCTCTTCGTACTCTCTCGTTCTTTTCTTTTTTCCTTCTTTTGCTTTACGAGATGTTGATTGTATTTGCCTTGTGATCCACTTTGTAATTTCTATATCATTTTTTTAGTCAAACGCCTACGTGCTTGTAGATGCTTATATTTTCTGTCGGTGGCAGAACTAAACCACCCTATAAGTTGCCGCGTGTGCAATTAAAATACAAATTTTCATCGCTGTAATATTTCCTCTACAGAAAAAATATGGTCTTTGATTCTCCGACAATTTTAAAAATACGCCGCGCACATGCAGAACTCTTCCTATTCATACAAGGTGACACATCTAGTTGTTGGTAGAAAAGACAGAGATAACTACAAGAAATGAGTTGGAGAGAAGTCGTACCATTTGGATCTGGTGTCGATGAGTTTTGCCGTCCCAGCAATCAGAACCAGACACGGAGAAAAAACGAATAAACAAGTTAGAACCATGTAAGTGTAAACAAGAACCATTAGCTTAGTACTGAAATACAGATCGGCTGTAATATTTTATCCAGAACCAGCACCCAGGACGGTGAACTGGAAGACTTCATCGTTGTCGGCTATAGTACGAAAGCTTTGAGTCTGCAGCACGACTTTTCTCAACGACTAGAAGCAAAACAGCTGCAGGAGACTACCTAAGTAACACGGCGATAGAAAGACCATTAATTTTCAAACGCCCTTACATGGCCGCAATCTTTTGCTCTCCAAACTAACACTTAGCAACAAGTCAACCAGAAACTAGACAGCTGGTAACTTGTATTATTTTTCCTGAACTATCAATCACACACCTACTAAATGATTTATTCTTTGTGACGTGTGTATCCGCCCCGATGGGGAACAAGAGACACAAATCTCAAATTAGCCTCGATCGGCATTGCAGACCCAATTCATCTATGGCTAATGGCGGCCTGACATGTACTTGCAAGCTGCCGGTAGCTATATATGTGTGCACATAAGCTATAGTTAGCTTGAAGACATAGATGGGCATAACAAGAGAAGATTCAGACAAGAGTAGTATGTATATGTCTTACCGTTGATCCAGTTCTTGGGGGGCTGGAAGTGGTAGCCCGTCCTGAGCAGCGGGCTAACAATGGAGGCTGGCACCGACGCCGGCGGCGCCGCCGCCTCGGTCTCGAGGCTCCGGCGTGTGTGGTGAGACGCGGAGGCGAGCTGCAGGAGGAGCAGCACCGCCCATGGCGCGAGGACCCATTTCAGCTTCCCCATTGCTACTTGTGCAGTAGTTAATGCGGGAAGACGAGAGGAGGGAGACAGGGATGGATGGATGGCGAGAAGACCAATGGGGAGCTCATGTCTATATATAATACTCGAGGGAGGCAGGAGCTTAGCGCGTCTGGCCAATTGGACGATTTTTCAAAGGATCGAGTTAACGATTGGCGCTTGCTGCTTGGAATTTCGAACCAAAACCCGGCCGTGGACTCGTGACTTTGGGAGCCCGCCCATAGCGCGATAAGCACGAGCAGGAATTGTGCACGTAGTAAGAGACGTGGACCAGAGGCTAGCTAGATAGTGACTGACACAGCACGCCGGAGCCATATGCACACACAATTTCAACGAATCACTTCCAACGATTCAAAGATTTGGGATGAAAGCTGTAGCGATCGAGGATATCCCGGACCTGGATTGGACGGTATACCGGCTGTTCTTTGATTTTTATTCCAGTGATATTCTCCTCTCCTCGATCGAAAACGAGCTCTTAACAACAAAAGATATTACTCCCTCTGTCCCACAATATAAAACGTTTTCGCAAACTGTTTTAGCTTGGCAAGACGTTTTATATCGTGAGACGGAGGGAGTAGTACCCCCAATAATACCAGTCGTCGCTCGATCGCCCGTGGCATCTTGATCTCGTTGTAAACCACTGTTAGTCGCGAGGTCAATGCTCCGCTAGCTATATGATGCCCGACACGCGGCTGCCTTAACTGGAAGCGCGGAACGGATAATACAAAATAGCAGGTGTGCTATAATATAAAGCGGATAGGCACAGATCACGGATGCGTAGTCAGCGACAGCCTGCAGCAAGTAGATCGGCGATTCAGGCTGTGACTAAGTGGGCACGTTGACAGGAGCCCACCGGCTGCCCACTTGCGTCCATGTAAGTTAAGACGGGGAGCCACTTTGCAGTCCGTATAAAATATTAAGCTCGCGCTAAGCGGCGACCGGCCGTCTGCCCGCCGTTTAAACCGGCCGCCGGCCGGCGTCGTCAGGCAAAGAGCGGCCAGCTCCCAGCGATCCAAAGGTGCACAGCCCGTTTATGGACGAGTCTTACGTTTCCATTTGCAGCTCTTGCAGGTAAGGGTGCTTTCCGATCGGATCAGAAAACTAGGGTTCCCGTGCTGCTCCCGTGAGCAGCCGGAGCCCTCCTTCCGCCGCCACCTCTCCGGCCCCTCCCCCGTCCTCTCCATCTCCTCGCCACCGCCGGACGGCGTCCCCGGCCGAAGGCAGGGAGCTGGCGACGGCGGGGCCTCCTCTGCTCCCACGCGCGGGGATCTTGGCCCGGGCCGAGGGCGCCGGCTTGGGCGCCGCGTTGGGCATGGGGCGCGGCGGCACGGCTGCTACGGCGGCGGTGTGGCGACCTGCGGCGGCGGTCTGCGGCAGCGACGAGGTCGGCGGATACAGGGCGATTTTCGTACCCAGGAGGCGGCGGTTCGCGACGACGGCGGGGGAGGCTTGACGGCAAGCATGGCGGCGGCGCTGGGGTCGGAGGCGCACGGGCAGGACTTCGACCGACAGCGAGGGGAGTTGGCGGCGGCGCTGGTCGTATATGGCCTGAATTGGGTCTAGATCACGGCCGTTGCTGACATGCCCTTCACCACATGGTAGGCAGTGTGGCCTTCCGACTTCCGGTGTCGTGGTCAGGTTGCAATCTGCCGGTTTTCCGGTGTATCGGTGGCCGGGATGGCCGTTTGCGTGGGGCTCGGCCTGAATAATAGCGGTGGTCCTTGGTTCCTCCTGCGACAAGACGAAGATCTACTTGTCACCGGTCCTCCTTGATCTGGCTGGAGTGTCGGGTTCGGAAGGCTCCGCCGGCGGTCTCACATGGACGATGCCTGGAGACTGCTGGATCGGATATGATTCGGTCGTCCCAGAGGGAGCGGCGCGAAGCTCTGTTTCTGTGCCATCATGAGCAAATCATGGTGTAGTCAGAGACGGAGAATGTCACGAAAGCCGAGTTTGGAGGACTAGCAATGGTATTGGAGCCTTTGCTGCAAGGAGGAACTTGCTTGTAGTTTCAGGAATCGTAGAAGCGGTTTGTAAGTGGGGGCGACAACACAGGTGAAGTTCAGAGTGTCTTACTTTCAGGTGAAAATCCAATGTATGGCCTTAATTGGTTGTGCCTTGCAATGGCCTTGTTCAACACATTGTTTTGAGAGCGGAGACTATCTCCAGGGTGAAAACCCATGATCTTCGATCGACGATGACAACGTTTGTGCACTATTTCCTTCTTGAAGGTGTCGTTTTTGAGAACTTGAACATCAGGTGTTGTCTTGGTGGTGGTTGTACTGCTGCTGCAAGGATTGTAACTCTGTAGCGGGACTTTTCTTTTTTATTTCTTTTTCTTATTGTTTTTCGGCTGTGTGCATCCGTAATACCCTCGGTTATTACGTTGTTGCAGAAGCTGGGTGTAATTGGTATCTTCGCGATATTAATATATACTCTTTATCTATAAAAAAAGGTAAGGGTGCTTTCCGTCAGCAAGCACACCCGACTTACTAACAGATTAACAAAATGATTCAAGAAAACCAGCTAATGGAAGGTTCTTCCAGTCATTTTAGCCCCGTGACTGAACTGTGCACAATTATTCATATCTTCTACATCTATTCAAACAGAATTGTTCTTAATCTAGTGGAAGAACTGGGGAGAAGACAATCTTCTGAAGATAGGTTGTTAGGGGAAAAGCATTGACATATAAGAGAGTGTGTTCAAAAGCTGGAGCTGTAGAGGGATAGTAGTTTGTTGTCTTTCTTTTCGGTTTAGTTTCCTCCCTTGTTTTTGTGGCTGTTTACTCCTGCCCTGACAATCATCTCTTGAGAACCTTGTTCTTCTTCTTACTCGTCTGTGGTTTATGTTCTTTACTTTTGTGGTGTTGTGTTTAGGTGGAGCATTGTAGTCTGGTTTCTTCGATGAAATCGGGGTGAGCCCCTTTGGTCTAAAAAAGAATTGTTCTTAATCCTTGAAAGTTGAGTAATCTTGTTATCTATAAGAGCATAAACTGGACGGCCGATAGGTTTGATCGGAGGGGATGGCAAAATTTAATATTTGTAAACTTTGCAACCAAGTGCAAGAAACAGCCGCACACCTTTTTTTTTCAAATGCCGCTTAACAACGAGAATTTGGTCATCCTTGAAGACTTGGCTAGGGATGCATGATCTTGCCCCTCACAATTGGCAAGCAATTCATATCGTCAAAGATGGGTGATCCACGAGAGAGGGGATTCAAGGAAGGCGTTCGCCTCATTGGCAATCCTTTTTGCTTCGGAAGTTTGAAAGGAAAGGAATGTCGCGTTTTTTTGGAACAAATCCTCAACCACAACCATGCTCATAGCAAAAATCAAGGATGATGAGGCTATGTCGTGTCTTGTCGGGGGCTAAAGCTTTGAGTAACGTGATGCTGCGAGAGTAGCCTTTGTATATTTCGGCTTGTAACACTCTTCTAAACTTTTCCTTAATTAATGAAAATAGGAAATCTTTTGCCTCGTTTCGAATAAGTTGTTTCCTTAATACTCTTCTAAACTTTGTATATTTGCGAGAGTGGGCTTTCCAAAATATGCCCCGTACTGATGTAGTCGAATAAGTTGTTTCCTTCCAATTTGCGTGTTTTTTTTGAGATGTCCAATTTGCGTGTTAACAAAGTTAAGAGCAGCACGAGGCAGCTATTGTGTTTTCCTTACTTGGCCTTTTTATTGTAGAGAGGGACATTTTGGCTCCTGGAAGCATGTTCTCATGGTTTTTAAAATATGTTTTAAACGTATTTCAAAATATAAAAAACCAACAAAAGTTTCGCGGGTGCATATGTTTATAAAGTCGTTTCAGGAAAACCGATAGTTTTTGTGTCATGTGTCAAAAGGCCAAATTTCGTGCTAAAAAGGATTTTCACGAGACATTTTTGTCTTTTTAGACGTACCACAAAAATCTCCGTTTTCCGCTGAACTTGGCCTGCACACAGAATGTGGAGATATACGTGCCAAATGTTTGTTCGAAATACGTTAAAAAGTTTTAAAAAAAATCTTGTGGTGGCGTGAGCATATGCTCCGTGTGCTAAAGTGAATTTCTCTTTGTTCTGAACCTACACGACTTCTGGACATGTTGTTAGCACGTACGCCTCCGAGGAACTGTACACAGTACAGGAGAAAATTCAACTTAGTACTCTCTATCCGAAATTCGGTATTTACTAACAAGTCAGCGCCGACTTCAATTCGTCAGTTCATATATTACCCACCAAGCGTGCGCGTGGAAGCTTGTGGCCATTGAGTTGATGTTGACGATCGTGCAAAACGTGATTTTATTGCGAGGAAACGGGGCAGATTTGTGACCCTGCAGATTTTGTGGCGTGCTAAATCCGGAGACATTTGAACACTAGGATTCATACCTTCAGGTTGTTTGGAATGAACGGAGGACCCCATTAGTGATTCTCCTGAGCATTACATTTCTCAATTGAAAAAGACTGAAATTAATCGTGCTGTTAGAAACTTTTCTCTTGACCATGAGACTACCCATAGTGGGGGTATCATAGATTCATAGATGGTATCATGCATTCCATGCATGAAAAAAGCTAATGTGACACTATAATTAATGATGAGAGAGGAGGTGATGGTACCATAGGTGGTAGATACTTTAACATAATGCATTCCAATGCAAAATGAGTCTACAAATCTAATAAATGCACTATATATGATACCACACATATGTTACTTTGCACTATGAAGCTAGTAACATAAACTAGTACCATGTGCATGATACCACTGTATGTTACCTCCCACTATGAGCAGTCTGAAGAAGACTGAAATTAATTCGTGGGGTTTTCTATTTTATTCAACATTTTTCCGTATTTATATTGTTGGTGTCTAACGAATTAATTACAAGGTACTTTAGCCAAATGTGTATAACGTTTACGCTTATGTTTTTCGTGTATCTGTACTCTAATTAGCGGTGGAAGCACTATTTCGCTTCCTTTCTTTGAACTAGTAGATCACCCTGGCCTCCAACCCGTTGCCGACAAAGTTACTGCTAGTAAATCACCCTAACCTCCAGCCCATTCTTTGAAGTAGTAGGTCACCCGCGTTCATCAAAGGGGCATCAGTCGTGCTAGTAGTCACTCATTATTTCACTAAATGGTTGAAAAATTTCTCTCAAAAATATGAGCCACAAGGAGGTGGTCAAGTTCATTTATCAAAAAAGGTGCTCTAATTCATCATTGAGCATATTATTCACCGATTCGACATTCCGGATACTTTAACAACAGATCAAGGCACATACTTCATGGCCAAGGAAGTGCAACAGTCTGTTGAATCCTATGGTATTATCATGCTCAATTCATTTTCCTATCACGCACAAGCCAACTGACAAAACAAGTCGACGAACAAAATATTACCTCGACCCATCAAGAGGATTGCAGATCATCCAAAACTATGGCATGAAGTACTGTCCGAGGGGCCGTGCACTCATAGGATCATCATCTCAAGACATGGTGCAACAAAAATAATTCCATTCGAGATGGGTTCTATGGATAGGAGGTCGTTTTACCCGTCGAAATATATCTAGAAATATATCTGGACGCCTTGAGGTTTGTGAAACATAATAGTTTATGATGGGCAACATTGATTAAGTTGCCGATAAACACTTTGTGGCCATAGTGAACACCGAGAAGAAAAGTTGTGGGTAGCCAATTCTTAAAACAAAAAGTTTCAACTAAAGAGTTTTCAAGTGAAGGGGAGCCTTGGCTCAGCGGTAAATCTGCTGCCTTATGACCATGAGGTCACGGGTTCAAGTTCTGGAAACAGTCGTGACCATGAGATCAAGCAAGGTTGACCTGGTCCAGGAGCAAGCCAGATGCTTGGAGTTCGTTTGCAGTAGGATGCCGGAGAACATGTAACTTGTATACCATGACTTGAACAGCAAGTCCAGACAGCCTATATAATGTAGTAAGTAGTAACAGTGATGACCGGTTGTAACATAAGCACACAAATCAATCAATCGAATCGTTACTTCAATTTTTGTTTTATCCCTCTACTTTGCCAGTGCATCTGTTTAGTGGCGAGCCCATGATTCTAGAGATTCACCCGTTGATTCACAACTAGAGTTAAAGGCGAGCGAATTAGGCCAGCCAATCGTCGCTGCAAACATATGGTGTCTCGCGCTCCCAGTCAGCCTCTCGCGGACGCTTGAGTTGCATCAGCCCTTCTCCCGTGGGTAGAGGAGCATGCGCTCGGTGTAGACATGAACAATTGGTTTAAGTCGATTAAATTTGGCCTCTAGATTATTAGATGAATTGAATCGATAACTTCATGTTTCGTGCATCATATACCCGTTAGTTTAGAAAGTAGAGTTCGTAACAGAGATTGGTTGCAAGTTGCAACATGCGGTGTATTTTTCTAGTATTTTACAAAGCAACAACCTTTTAGTGTTGAAATATGACCTCAATATATATTGTTTCCCATACAATCTGACCAGAAAAGAAGCTTTCAGAAAAAATCTGACCGGAAAAGAGAAATCAAAACTAGAGGAGCAAAATCCTCAATGGGTCATTAATTTTCACCTGGTACTGTCCAAAACGCTAAAATTACCAGCCCAGTCATAAGGAAAACGCTTCAAATCAGCCGGAGGCTCGCGACTCGATCATCCTCCGGCCTCAGCGCACGCCACGCGTCCACGAGCGAGACAACTTTTTAGCGCGGGTCCCACCACGTTCTTCTTATCTCCTCCCTGTGAATCTCATCCTCTCGCCTTTTCTTCCTCTGCTACCCGTGTCGTCATCTCCGGCCGCCGGCCTCATGCTCCCTAGCCACCTCCATCCCCGGCGACCAGCGCCACCTCCCCTACTTCCGTCTCCATCCCCAGCGACCGGCGCCACCTCCCCTAGCCACCGCCTCCATCCCCGCCATAATCCAGTGGGGGATTTCCTGCTGCGCCCGCTCCCAGCCGGCTCCATCCCGGTAGGCCGCTGCGCGGCTCCTACGCGTCGGCGTCGCCGGACGCACCACCGACGACCATCCTCGCCACCGCCTCCACCGCGAAACCCCTACCTCGACTCGACCTGGTGCAGCCGCGCGTCGGCGTCGGCCCATAATCCCACTGCTTCCTGGTAGGCCAGCTGCATCAAAGTGAGGGCAGCGGTGCTTCCGTACGAGGACAGAAATGCTCCAATGGAAGCGCGGCGGTGCTGCCGAAGGAGCACGACGTTGCTGCCGAAGGAGCGTGGGGAAGCTCCCATGGAAGGACGACGGGCTGCCGATGGAGCACGACGGTGCTCCCATGGAGGACGGCGTTGCTGCCAAAGGAGCACGCTGGTGCTAACGAAGGAGCACGGCGTTGCTGCCGAAGGTGCGTGGGGAAGCTCCCAAGGACGGCTGAGCTGCCGACGGAGCGCCGCGGTGCTCCCATGGGAGGACGGCGTTGCTGCCGAAGAAGCACGGTGTTGCTGCCGAAGGTGCGCGGGAAGCTCCGATGGAAGGACGACGGGGCTGCCGACGGAGCACGACGGTGCTCCCATGGGAGGACGGCGTTGCTGCCAAAGGAGCACGCTGGTGCTAACGAAGGAGCACGGCGTTGTTGCCGAAGGTGCGCGGGGAAGCTCCCAAGGACGGCTGAGCTGCCGACGGAGCGCCGCGGTGCTCCCATGGGAGGACGGCGTTGCTGCCGAAGAAGCACGGTGTTGCTGCCGAAGGTGCGCGGGGAAGCTCCGATGGAAGGACGACGGGCTGCCGACGGAGTGCCACGATGCTCCCATGTGAGGACGGCGTTGCTGCCGAAGGAGCGCGGGGATGCTCCCATGGGAGGAGGGTGTGGCTGCCGACGAACCGCGGCGGTGCTTTCATGGAGGACGGCGTTGCTTCCGAAGGAGGGTGGCAGTACTGCCGGCGACAAACGGCGGAGTGGGTGCCGCGCCTCGCCGGAGCTGGCAGCAGGTCAGGGGCCAAGCTGACTGCACATGGTGCTGGGGTCGGGGGCGCGTGCCCGCTGAGTGATAAAAAGATGCGGAGATTTTCCCGTCTGCGGAGTCAACCGTAGAGGCACGTGGACACGTGTCAAGTGCTGGAGGCGGAGGATCGGGGGCTTCGGATCCTCCGGGGGACGCTCAGCACGCCCCCAGTCATAAGAGCATCTCCAAGCGGAGCCCCCAAATCCACCCCAAACGTCCGGCGGACAGCCCGGACGGGGTTTGGCCCAAAAACCGCAACCCAACGACGGCCCCTATAGCGGCCCCAAACGACCGGACGGTCCGGCACACCCCAAACCCAGCACAAAACTGGGGCGGGTTTGGGGGCGCCCGGACGCGCCCGGACGCGTCCGCGCCCTCACTCGCTGACAGTGGGACCCTCCCTTGACCGGCCTACCGGAGCCTACAGGAGGGGAGGATCTAGCCTTTGACCGGCGCCGGCATTCATGGCGGAGCGGCCAGGGGCAGCGGCCAACCCCCAACTACCCGCATTCATGGCGGTCCGGACACCACTATATCTACCGGCGACGCCGGAACCCTAATCCACATCCACCGCCGGAACCCTAGTTCATCCACATCCACCATGCCTCGCCGCCTCCCCACCATCTTCGCCAGGATGACGGCGGAAAAGCTGAGGCAGCAGGCCCAAATCCGAGCTCAGGCTGAGGCGGATGCGGCGGCGGAGGCGGATTCGGAGTCGTCGGCCGTCGGATACTTCATGGTCTCCGACGACGCCGAGATCGACATCACCGGCTCGGAGTTCATCCAGGCTGAGGATGAGAGGATGCGCGTCCGCGCGGAGGCGGATCACGAAGCCCGACGCGCGGCGGCGGAGGCGGCGGTCGAACGGTAGGCGGCGGCCTGCGCGGCCGAAGCGCTTCACAGCCGGGCGGAGGCGGGGGCCGAAGCGCATCGCGCCCGGGTACGCGCTGCGACGGAGCGGTGGAGAGCTCAGGCGGAGGCGGAAGAGGGCCGTATCCGCGAGGAGGCGCTGCGCAACGACGATGCGGCGGAGCACCGTGCGGCGGAGGCGCAGCTGAAGGCGGAGGCGGCGGACCGCCTCTTCATGAGGCAGATGAGGAACCGCTCCGGGTTCCTCGACAAGCAGTTCGAGGCGGAGGCGGCGATTCGTGAAGGCCGCCCTTACGCCGGGGCCTCCTCCTCCTCTTCGTTCGGGTTCTTCTCCGACTCCGAGCAGGGTTCTTGCCCGGTTCCGGCCGGCAGTGCGGGACGGGGCGGCTCCGCCGGCGCAGCGGCAACGGTCATCGTCCTCTCCGATGACGAGTAGGGAGATAGGACAACCGGAAGTAGCAAGGCGGCTGCAAGTCCCCATTCTAGTGTAGCAAATGCGGACGTTGCATGCCTTTGTAGTAATTTGGCAACTAGAAAAGAGGTGTGTGGTTGTAGAAGCATGTTTTTAGAGGTTGTCCGGTCACCCTCCGCGGACGCGTCCGGATGCGTCCGGGCGTAGTATGTGGTCCGATTTTGGGGGGTGCGGTTGGAGATGCTCTAACTCCGCCCGATCTACCCCTCCCCTCCTTCGCCTCCAAAAATAACTCACGGGATACGAACACTATCGCACGGTGGGGAAAAAAATAAAGAGAGAAAAAGGAAATAAATCCCGTCCCGTGTTCTCCGATCGGAGGTGGTGGTGGTGAGGCGAGCGACGCGACCGAGGCTCGTCGACGATGAGGGGGAACAAGCGGCCGCTCGGCGTGGTGATGGCGTGGGTGCGGCGGCAGCCGCCCAAGGTGAAGGCTTTCCTCGCCGTGGTCACGGGCATGGCCGCGCTCGTCTTCATCCGCTTCATCGTCCACGACCACGACAACCTCTTCGTCGCCGCCGAGGCCGCGCACGCGATAGGCATCGCCGTACTCATCTACAAGCTCACCAAGGAGAGGACCTGCGCAGGTTCGTGTTGTCAACCCCCCTCCGCCCTCGCACCTCGCTCGATCCGCGCGAGTGTCCCTCCGGACTAGGAATCTCTAGGGCTTTTTCCACCAGTTCCGCGATTCGAAAACGTATCCCCGCCGCAGTTTTTATGGGAAAAATCGGAGGATTGGTGGTTTAATTTGTATCTAGGACCTCAGATTGGAAAAAAAATTCCGATCTGTTCGGCCTCCCTGAAGTTTCAAGTTTTAGCAACAATTTCGTACGAGCTGATTTGTGTATGGATTATAGGAATATGCGTAGGCAAGCCTGTGGTTACAGTTTTTTGATATATAATATGAAGTTAATTATTGATCTGATATTCTCTTTGAACTGCAAGTCGTACTGTGTTAGAAAGTTGTGATACCATCATGGTTGCGGTGATATTTTAGATGTATGATACTATGATCTGGCTTGGCTGCGTTGGGGTTGGGGTCATGTGGTGAATAGGCTCAAGAAACAAGAGGGAGAAACATGTCTCTTTCAATCATATTGTGTGTTTTCCAGCATTTGCTCTGTTTAGTTGCTTCCATTCAAAGGCTTTGGAATAAATTGGTGCTATGCCTGGAATAACTTGGTTTGCTTCCAGTCTCCCATTATTACTTAGGCAGCAATTTGTCTGTATGAAAGATTTTTCTTTTGGCAAGTTTTATGCTTTACTTGTTTGGAAGTCCTTATGCTTGAAGTTGATTTGTTGTTCGTATGTAAAGCCAACAATTTTAGGAGGAATTATTAATGAGCTGGTATACAAATGATTAGCATGCGCAATTTTTTACTTCTATATCTGTTGATGATAGATTATCCTTGGTTCATTTTGTGTCCATATGGGGCCAAATATGTAAAATTAAGTTGTCTGCCAGAGTGGAGATCCTATCTCTTGACATAATATGCTGACTGATTTTTTATTGATCTGCAATTTGTTGACGATATCTTGATTGTCAACTGCCATATCTGTACTACTTTTTTCAAATGACCAATTACTTTACTTTTCATGGTTGGTCTATTGTAATAGGTCTGTTCAGAATCATCAAACTTTTGGAATCTGCGTGTTACATTTTTCTGTGACTCAACTTACAAATAGTTGCTCCAGTGTTAGCGTCAAAATAGCCATAATACTCATCACCCAGTGTTTATGTTTTGTCTGCTTCCATTTACATGGTTCACAATCATAAATTGCATGTTGTGACTGGTATTTGTTTTAATTAGAAAGGCCACTCTTGAGTCTTGACTAGCATGATATTACATGTGTAACATAAATTGTAGTATGAACCTGCTAGCATTTTAAATCATTTTATTGTATGACTTTTGTTTATCTTTGTGGGGTACTGGTGCTCATTCTTACTAAGAATGCAAAAACTTCTTTGTTAAATCTTGCAGGACTATCCCTCAAGTCTCAGGATTTAACTGCATTGTTCCTATCTGTTAGACTATACTGCAGCTTTGTCATGGAGTATGACATCCATACGGTGTTGGATACTGCTACACTTGTGGCTACACTTTTTGTTATTTACATGATTCGGTTCAAATTGAGGTCAACGTATATGGTGGACAAGGACAATTTTGCATTGTACTATGTGGTAAGAACACCTGAACTTCTATCCCAACAATATACAGTTTAATTCGCAAACATAAGCTGGCTATGGCGGTGGTGTTCACATTTTTTTGCAGTTTGAATACATTGAGCAGAAACTGAGCTTACCAATGTATACATCATTATTTACTTCTCTGCAGATTTGTAGCTTGTTGCTTCCTTGATTGGAAATCACTGTTTTCTGGTTTATTTTTTCTTGGCTTGCTTGCATGAAGTTACAACTCTTTACAAACATGTATTCTAGATCACTTTTCTTTTTGCTTCTCTGGATGTTGGTAGGTCTGTTTATCTTACTGTGGCCTTTCTTATTTGGAAGTTTTGTGCTCAGTTGAGCCAAACTTCCAATGATATATAACAATTATGAATATTAAGATTAGATGATTAATGAGATCTCACCCTGATGACTAGTGGTGGCAAATAGTTGAAGCCTTGTAAAGTCATTTAGATTTCTATCGTCATTTTTCAATGGGTATAATGCTATCAAACCATGTATCCTTCATTTGAAAGTGTAGAAACTTACATTGGGTTACTGGATTGTTTTGCTTGTTAAGTTAGTTGTAATGCTCACAAATCTCTTAATTATTACTTGCAAATATTAACACATGCCAACTTATTGATCGGGTTATTTGTTACGTTATTTTTAGGTGGTACCTTGTGCTGCGTTGGCGCTACTTGTTCATCCTTCAACGTCTCACAACATTTTAAACCGGTTCAGCTGGGCATTCTGTGTTTACTTGGAAGCTGTTTCCGTGCTGCCACAACTGCGTTTGATGCAAAATACCAAGGTAAGCAGTAGCATGCAATTCCCTTGACTCCAGGTCCAGGGTGTAGTTTTCTGACCAAAGTTTTGCATCTTTTGCAGATTGTCGAACCATTCACTGCTCACTATGTGTTTGCTCTTGGGGTTGCGAGGTTTCTTAGCTGTGCCCACTGGGTTCTTCAGGTTTGTCTTTGGAATAAATCCCGGAGCATATTTTTTAAGTATGAGTTGTCGCTCAAGTTCACATGCATAGCATTTGGTATTGATGCCATTCCAGCATTTTGAGCAAGGTGCCGCTAAATTGAACTCGTACAATTGCTCGCTATAGCGCCAAAATAGTGGATTTTGAAGGTTGCCACTATTTGTTATAGCACGCTGTTTTGTTCATTGTAAAAATCCTAAATTTTTGGGTGTTGGAAGCTAAAAAACAGCTCCAAGAGCATACCCATCTGTTGTCCCATACCCATATTTTTTGGGTAGAGCCCAAATTTGTCACCCAGATACCCAAATATGGGTATTCCATCCCAAACTACCCAAAACACAGAATTGGACGCTGGAAGAGCCAAACCGACCGTGTGGAAACTTCACGCCCTCGCTGCCTGCCCTTCTTCCGACCTCCCCCGCCGGCTTTAGCGTTGGATTCATCTGCTGCCACTCACGTTCACCTGTCCATAGCATCAAGCCTCTCAATTGCAGCCGCCTACGCCTGGATCTTGAGCACCGATGCCTAGCACCCCGAGCCCCACCCCGGCGGCTGCTCATCCTCGCTGGCAAGTCGCGTCCAAGCACCATGCCCCTCCTGTCCTCCGTCCCGAGCTCGTTTGCTGCTGCCGCCCGAACTCCTCGGACTTGACCTCCTAGCAGTGCCTGCTAGTGCTTCCTCGTGGAGCCAAGCAGCTCCTCCCTGGGAGCCACCAACCAGCACCTCGCGCCGCTGCCACCCAGTTCCTCCCCGCACGCAGCCACCTAGCTCCTGCCAGCATGCCAAGCCTAGCTGAAGACCGATTCCGTTTTTTTATTTCTGTTCAAGGTCCTTGGTATAAAAGGTGGACTTGTGGCTGACTGTTTGACCTCACAGGTGCATACATAATTTGGATACCATGTTTTGGGTATGCTGCAAAAGCAGATTTTTTTTGGCTACCCATACTCTCTCTCATCTACATAATTTTTTTGGGTAGCCAAAATTTGCCTAGCTGGCCATGTGGCGATTCTTGTTTACCCTGCTCTGTTCTAGCGCAGTTGTTGGATATAACTTGCAAGCTGTTCAATATCTAGGGTTAAGGACATCTTGAGGATTTCTATATCCATATGCATTTGAAAGTTGGTTGTTTTCATTAGGCTTTATACACGTGTATGGAACTGCTCCTTATATAAATCACCATATTGAATTGTGTAGGTTCTGGATACCCGTGGCCGTCTGTTGACTGCTCTGGGCTATGGTCTGTGGCCATCTATGGTGCTCCTGTCGGAAATCGTGCAGACGTTCATCCTCGCGGACTTCTGCTACTACTATGTGAAGAGGTAAATCCCAGTCACTGCCACAGTAATGTTTTAGAATCTAACCGTGGATATTACCTAACGGCGGGTGTTTGTGGCTGTGCAGTCTGGTCGGTGGGCAACTGGTGCTACGTCTTCCCTCCGGGGTGGTGTAGGAGCTGCAGCAGGAGAAACGGACAGTCAGTTATTAAGCTCTAGCTAGTGCCCGACCGGGCCACCCTCTTGAGTTGCTATTTTCAGTTACAAACTGTTACTGTAGTAGTCAGTCAGTGAGAGAATTCGCAGCAGACAATAGGTTTTGTCGATGTGACTCTTAACAGCGTATGCCTTGATATACCTGACTTGAGAGAATTCTAGCTTCCGTGTCTGTGTTTGTCGCGGCTATTTTGGAAATGTGAAAAGACCATCTATCTGGCTAGTCGCTATCCCCTGTAGGCCGGCGTTGGTGTTGCCGAGCTGATGTGGGAAAACAATGTGCGCCTTGGTTTACTGGCCCGGTTGGGCAAGAGCCGTTGCATCATGCTTTGTTGCTCGCGCTCTCATGCCGGCTCCGTGCGCGAATACTCGGGTGTCTGTTTTTACCAGTTACCACGGTGGTGGAGGTCGGTGGCATGTCACGGTGCAAGCGGGACGCACCGCGGTATGCCGCTACGTGCCACAAATGTCCGCAAGACATACACGGTGTGCCGCGTACAAGCAGCGTATGAGCCGCGATTATTTTGCGGCGCGCATCGCTAGCTGGTCTGCTGCTACGCGCATCGCTAGCTGGTCTGCTGCTACTAGATGAAAAACTGGCCTGTAGTTGCGTATCTGTTTAGAGTTGAAGTCTATCTCTTCCTCCTCTCGCGCTCTGGCTCTCCTCCCCCTTACCTAGCGCCAGCGCCAGCGCCGCCGGCCACTCCGGCCTCGGCGACCACCATATCGCCGGCGTTAATCGACGTCGGCGCTCGACCCCTCCTTCCCTTCCCGATGGCGTCTTTCTCTTCCCAGGTGCAGGTGCTAGCGGTGGCCAAACGCTGGCAGCAAGTCAGTCCCGGATCTGTGTCCTCGAGGCGCCGGACATGGAGCCTCGTCCGCCGCGTGCCGCTCTTCGCCAACATGGACGAGCGCCTCCTCGACGCCATCTGCGAGCGGCTCAAGCCAAGCCTCTGCACCGAGTCCACCTACGTCGTGCGAGAGGGGGACCCCGTCGACGAGATGTTCTTCATCATCCGCGGCCGCCTCGAGAGCTCCACCACGGACGGAGGCCGCACGGGGTTCTTCAACCGGGGCCTGCTCAAGGAGGGGGACTTCTGCGGGGAGGAGCTGCTGACGTGGGCGCTGGACCCCAAGGCGGCGGCGAACCTGCCGCTGTCCACGCGCACCGTGAAGGCGCTCTCCGAGGTGGAGGGCTTCGCGCTGCACGCCGACGAGCTCAAGTTCGTGGCGGGGCAGTTCAGGCGGCTGCATAGCAAGCAGCTGCAGCCGGCGGCGTAGCCAGGAATGGCTGACGCCCCGGGCCAAAACTTAAGGGAAAAAATCATCCAAAAATGACCCCATTTTCAATGCATACATGAAGGCAAACTGAGTTGGATAGCTAATTGAGTTGCAACATGATATTCAATTCGATAAAAAAACAATGTTAGCAAAAATAATACAACAAATGGTACCAAATCAAGGATTTGGTTGCTCTGAGCCTCCCATGACTACATCTTCAATAGCTAAACCTTCAAGTACAAAATTGAAATTCTAATCAGTGCAAAAACAACAAGTAAAATAAGTATACTCGATGCATAATGAAAACTTACTTCTACGACGAGGTAAAACGCCTTTGCGCGAGCGATAACCTTGAAATCGCTCTATGATCTTTGACTCTTCAATAGTAACAAATATGTCTCGCTCAATGTAACATACCATTCTATGATTCATCCAATCATCACCCATCTTGTTTCTCGACGCAGTCTTGATAATGTTCATTGTGAAAAGGCCCGTTCTGCGGTTGCGGTAGCAACTGGCAAAATCAATGCTAACTCAACAAGGCGGTAAACCAAGGGGAAAGTTGTGTGCATATCAGCCAAAACCATCTTTATGGCAAGATGACCAAGGTCATTACAGTTCATCAAATGTGGATCAGCTCTTGCTTCTCTAATGAATGAGTCCAATTGGTTCCTAAGAACAAAATTAACTTCATACGTGGAGAAGTCAGCAGCATACATATTAGCAAGATCAACTAGCTTGTCTTCATCATAATTGGCAAATGAATTCCTGGGATCAAGACAAGCAATGGATCTCAACAATTGAGTAGATCTTTCAGCAAAGCGGTTGTTTAACTCAACAATAATTTGATCATGCACCACATTGAATATTTCAATTCTGAAATAGTGATAGTAAGTCACCAATTCCCACCCCAAGTCCTTGAACGTCCATTAGAAGTTCTTGTATCCTCTAGATTTGGCACTACAATATTGTATTTGAGACAAAAGTCCTTTACCTCGGTAAGGAGCTCATCCCAACCATCCTGCCTTATCTCTTGAATGTCATCCAATGTGGTTTTAATCAATCCCACGGCACGCACAATGTTCTGATTTTTCTTTTGCAAGCAATATGACAGACTGTTAGTCTTGCCCAATAATCTAATCATAAGATGCATATGAGAACAAATTCAAATGTCTCCAATTGCTTTATCAACCCCCCAGCTGTGGTTCTTTGTGTAACATTTTCTGCATCACTAAATAGATTTTCTAATACCTTCAGAATTGGTTTCCACATATAACAAGTCGGCATAAGGTTCTGTGATGTGATCCCCACCGTGTATCACCAGGTCTTGCAAGGTTAGTTAATTGGTTTTTTCCCTTCCCACTAAGAAGTTCCCTGCCTCCAATTGGCGCACAATTTCATCATGTTGCTCTTGGGCCAATTGATCATGTCTTTTACATGAAGCATTAACAATGTTAACAGCCATGTACTATATCAAAAAAATCCCTTACCGAAGAAGAACACTTTGCAACAGCAACAACAACTAATTGCAATTGATGGGCAAAGCAGTGTATATAATGAGCATATGGATTTTCGTCCAAGATCAATCTTTGCAACCCACGAAATTCCCCTCTCATATTTGAAGCCCCATCATAACCTTGGCCTCTCAAATTACACATAGACAAGCCATGAGTAGCAAACATACCATCCAAAGCTGCCTTGAGTGAAACTGCCCTCGTATCCGGAACATGCTCAATTGCAATAAATCTCTCAATCACCTCCCCACCTTTGTTGATGTATCTACATAAGACAAAGGAGCATGTTAATATATAATAATGGTGAGAATATATAGGTACAGCACACGTACAATACAATCCAAGGCACCAACCTTAAACACATAGCCATTTGCTCCTTAATAGATGCATCTCTAGACTCATCAACAAGCAAGGAAAATTTACTATCTCCAATTTCTTCAATAATTGCTTTGGTGGTCTCTTGTGCACAAGCCTTGCACAAGTCTAATTGTATCTCAGGTGAAGTCATCTTATGGTTGTCTCCGGCATCCCCAAGCAATGTTCCTGCCTTTGGATCTTTCTTCATGTACCATTCCAACATCTCCTTAAAGTTACCCTTATTCTTTGAGCTACTAGACTCATCATGGCCACGAAAAGCAAGAGCTTGTAGAAGCAGAAATTTAACAACACCCAATATAATCAACAGACGAGCTTTGTATTTTTCTTCATCACTATTGGTACCCCGAACAAACACATTTGGAATATTCTGCCTTTGATTTCTGTAATCCTCATAATGTTGTCTAGCTTTATTATGAGCACTGTCATGTTTACCAACATGGTCATCAAGAACTTTAGGGCCATCCTTCCAAGTTTTAAACCCTTTCTTTGTGAAAGCTTCAACACCATACCTTTCAGCTCTTGGTTGCTTAAATAGGAAACAATAAAAGCAAAAGGCAGCATCTTTAGCAATGCTATATTCCAGCCAGCCACGATGATCCTTGTACCAAGAATCATGAAAGCTTCTGTAGCCTTTTCCTACCAATGTTCTTGCATATGTATGATCAGTTGGTTGGCATGGACCCCTATTAATGTACTCCCTTCTAGCAAGATCTCTAATGTCTGGATTCAAATCTTATTGGTATTCTCAAACCAGGGTCTGATTCAATATCACCAGGGCCAAGTTCAGCTGTAACATGGGAATTATTATCACTTGCTCGAGTTGAAGGGCCCTCTGCCGTGGATTCAGTTCTAGGTTGTACTGGAAAATAAGCTGTCACTTCCCTATTTCTTTTACTCATCTTATCTCCCTGAAAATGAAAATTAAGCAAGATTAACTAAATTGCCTCCTATATGCTACATAGACAGAACAAATCTAAGTCTAAACTAGTCTATGTTGGAGAAATAAGAGATTTGGGAGAGCAGAAAAAGGGGGGATTTTTACCTCGTGCAAAGGCCGTGGTCAGACGTCGACGCGGGGTCGCTCGGCGACGGCGTCGCGGGGCGAGCGGGCGGCGGAGTCCGGCGAGGCCGGGGGGACTGGGCGGAGTCGCGGCGGAGCAGCTAGACCAGCGCCGGCGGGGCGAGTGGGCGGCGGCCGGCGGCGTCGGCTGACCTAGTTTCCTGCTCGCTGTTCTGTTTCTGTGTCTTTTCCCGCACGAGCACGGACGCGAGAGCTGCGTTCTCCATACTCCAGAGGCGAGTGGGCTGACTGCGCCTTGATGGGCTGGGCTGCGCCCGAGGCCATATGTAAAATATAGGCTTTGTTATATTCCCACGCCCCGGGCCATGGCCCTGGTAGACCTTCAGGTTCTACTCGCAGCAGTGGCGCACCTGGGCGTCCTGCTTCATCCAGGCCGCCTGGAGGCGGTACCAGAAGCGGAAGGTGTCGGAGCAGCGGCGACGGGAGGAGGAGGAGGCGTACGCCGCGGAGGTGGCCGCGTCGGGGGTGTCGTCCAGCAACAGGATCAAGACCACCGTCCTCGTGTCCAGGTTCGCCAAGAACGCCATGCGCAGCGTGCACCGCCAGCGGTCGCTCCGGGCAGAGAGCCTAATCCTCTTGCCTAAGCCGCCTCCGTCCATGGAGGCAGGAAATCGAGGGAGAGGAGAAGCCCCCAGACCCGGAGCCGGAGGAGGAAGGGTGGCCATGGCGGCGGGCGCAAGAGGAGCCCTCCCGAGGCGGCGGTCGGCGGGCGCTAGAGAAGACCTCCCCTCCGGCGGCGGGCGGCGGTCGGCGTCCGTGCTCCTCCACGCTGAGCCATCTGCAGCTCTCCTGCGTCCGTGCTCCTCCACCCTGAGCCCTCTCCTGGAGCTCCTTCGCGGCGCGACGCGGCAGCTGCGGGACGGCCCGCATACGCCGTTTGTTTTTTCCCCTGTTCCGTGGATGCTCGCGTTTGTACGTAACGGGGCTGAAATTAGCGGCGCCGCGGTCGGTCCACTACCGTTTGCACCCTGAGTGGCATGGCATCGTTTTTGGTTTGGGGGCGTTGGTTTCTGACGGAGAGTTGATCGTGATGGATGGCCATGGGGTTCACTTTACCTGGAAAGTTTGCCATCTTTGACACGACAAGAATGCCCTGTTCCGGTGTTGGACGCTCTTGTGGGCGCAGTCAGCTGGATGCGGTACATCTGCTTCGCTTTTTTGTTTGTTTGGAGAAATGCTCATCGTAAAAAAGATAAAAAAGATCTGTAAATGATTAAAAAAATGTTATTCCAGCTGCCTATGTAGGTCCTCCCGTGCTCTATCACAATGTATGGATCGAGACCCTGGAGGCGTCTCTATCTGGAAAATTACCGCAAAGTTGCCAGTTTAGCACTAGAGTGGATATGTAATCAATATATCCTCAGTGATGAGCCCGTGACACAGCACAGCAGAGCAGCCAGTCCCGAAGAATGATGCCATTTAGAGGACACGTGGTCCACATTTATCTAAAACGGCGGTTTGCCTGTTTCTCGAGCGCGCGAGCAGTCGCGCGGATGCGCAGCGTTGCTCGTGGGTGGGTCCCACCCCCACGTGGTCTTCTCCTTCCTCTTTCCTTTCTTATTTTCTCTCTTTCCGTCCCCGCACTTCAGGTTGCAGCGTGGCGCCCGAACCCGGCCCACTTCCAACGAAATTAGCCTACGCTAGTTGATACGATCGTGTCCAGATTTTTACTTTTTTGAACTAATTCCTACTTATGCGGGCCCTTGCGGACTGCCGCCTGACACCCTTACCCGCACTAAATCATCCCCGATTTATGGCGCAAGCCCGAGACAGCGCCGACGACCGCCGGCCCCACCCTCCCCGGCACCGGCAGAGATATCACCGGCGACGCCGCGCCCCCCCAATTTCTTCTTCCTCATCCCCTTTCTTCTTCCTCCCACCCACTAGCTCTCCTTCCCCATCCCCTTTCTCTCTCCCGTCCCAAATTCTCTCCCATCCACGAGCCGGCGTCGGCGACGCCGCGCCGACCGCCAGGGAGGTGCGAAGGAGAAGGCGTCCGGCGAGCCAGGACCGAGCCGGAGACGGGGCCGACGCGGCCAGCCGCGGCGGCGCCGGCGTAGGCTCGGAAGAAACTTAACGGTGGGGGGTGCGGGCCGGGCTTAGAGGGATGGCCGCGGGCGGCGGTGGATCGGCGGTTGGAGGAGGGCGGAACGGCGAGGCGCCGCGGGAGCGGAGCCGGCCGTGGGTGGCGGCCGCCGGCGGTCTGGCCGGCGCCGGCAGTGGGGGGATTGACGGAACTGGGAAAGAAGAAGGACGACGCTGCGGGGGCGCCGGCAGCAAGGGGGTCGACGGCGACGGCGGGGCGAGCTTGCTGGTGCACGACGGCGGCGGGAGCCTCCCGGGACGGCCACGTGCGCTTTGTCCGAACGCCATGTGCGCTTGTCGGAAACCGCTCGACCGGTCGCGCGCGGGAAGTATAGCCACGCCCCCTAAAACGGTGTATAACACTGCAAAGCTGCCATTTTTGAAGAACGAAACTACTCATAATATCTGGAGGACACGTGGCGCTCACTTCAAAGTTTTCCTAGTACTGTAGATGACAACTTTATGGCCACGTGGCTCCGATATTTCTCTCGTTCTGCCGCAGAATCCAGATACAGCAGAAGAGAGAAAATCCAGACATCCATCCAACCCAAGCTGAACGAACGAACACGGTCAGAAGAGTGGGTCGGGCTGCCTACACCAAGTAGCGAGCGAGGCGAGATCCACATTCCCACGGCACCGCATCCCACGCCTCCCGGCCCAATAAGAACCCGCCGACCCGACAGATCGAACCCGGCTTCTCCATTCCCATTCCCCTTCGCCTCTCTTCTCCTCTCCCGTGCTCGCCCCCAAATCGCCTCCACCCTCCCCGCACTCCACCGCCACCGCAACACACACCGCCACCCACGCGGCGAGGCAGCACCGGACGCGGGTACCGGACCCAGCGCCGGCGTCCGAGATGAGCGACACGTTCTGCCCGGACTGCAAGAAGCACACGGAGGTGGCGTTCGACCACTCGGCGGGGGACACGGTGTGCACCGAGTGCGGCCTCGTCCTCGAGGCGCACTCCGTCGACGAGACCTCCGAGTGGCGCACCTTCGCCAACGAGTCCAACGACAACGACCCCGTCCGCGTCGGCGGGCCCTCCAACCCGCTCCTCACCGACGGCGGGCTCTCCACCGTCATCGCCAAGCCCAACGGCGCCCACGGCGACTTCCTCTCCTCGTCCCTCGGGCGGTGGCAGAACCGCGGGTCCAACCCCGACCGGTCGCTCATCCTCGCCTTCCGCACCATCGCAAACATGGCAGACAGGTCCGCCCGTGTCCCCGATCTTTTCCCTCCCACGACGCCTCCTCTGCCGATGTCCCATTTCCGCGCCGCCCGGTCGATCCGATCCAAAGTTTTCTTTTTCGAGATTTGATAATACTGTAGTACTTAGCGGGATCAGTCGCTCGTCTGCGCTCCTGCCTGCCGGCGTCCTGATTTGGGGCTGCCGGAGGACGGACTTTTATTAGCCATCTACTAGGAGTGTGATGATAGATTTGTCATGCCTGGTGGTCATCGGTTTCATAGATTTGGAATGCGTGACCCCCTCCGTGCAGGAAGGGGGCTAGGGCTCGTCCTTTATCCTAGTACTTACATGGGGAGGGATCGTATGGTTGGTTAGGTGGTGCGTGCTTTCCACATGGATCTGGAGGGGGGGAGGTTCCATTTATGACTACCTGTATATCCAGAATTTTGGTTTATACAATGGATCTCATGAGGCACTGTAAAGTTAGAGTTTTTTCTTTGCATGTGTATGGGTTTGGGTACAAATGGTATTATAGGCTTGTCACAGTGTCTAATTAATTTATTTATTATGTACTTACGAAGCGTAGGCACACTGTTGGTGATGGCATTTAACCCCTAGTTTCTTCAAGCATGAAATTGTCCAGTTTGATGCCTAGCAATGGCAAGCTGGTGCCTATAAAATGACGCACTTAGTTGTTTCCATGATAAGGCATGTGCAATTGTGGCAGCCTCCTGTTGTACTATCGTATCTGGAATTGAATTTTTCCACTGTATAAATCAGTGCGAGAGATTCTTGGCTGAAATGAGTACAATCGTTAGATGCGCAACACTGAAAGATACTTTGATGAGTATGCCGATTTACTAGTACTAAAGTAATTTTGGTGTTTGTAACATTTGGATTTTGACGATACGTTGACATCTCTTCTGCAGGTTGGGTCTTGTGGCTACTATTAAGGTAAGCAAATTTGATTGTTATTTACTTTGATCTGATAGCCAAAATATTTGCAATACTTACTTCCATGCGAGTACTAGCACCCAATCAATGATTGAATTGCACAGATCAATTGATTATGTAAATGTGGTCCTAAGAAAGTTAATATGATCTCAGTTATGTATGTTCACACTGAATGAATGTTTAAAATCCACCAGGGTTGCTCCTAGGGCACCTTGCAAATTTCTGTCCTAGCTTATGTGCTAAAAGGCAAGGAATGTAGTGTAACGAGTCTATTTCATTTTGAGAACAAATTATCATGTGGAATACCTGGTGTGTTGTACAACACTTACCTATGTCCTCATTGTCAAGGTTCGTTGCTGCTTCCTTAAGAGTCACTTCAAGAGTTCCTATACAGTATTATAACACTGGTTTGTAGCAGCTCTAAACTTAGTGTATTTTTGTTGTGTTACCTTCCTCAAGGACCGAGCCAATGAAATCTATAAGAAGGTGGAAGATCTTAAGTCTATCAGGGGAAGAAATCAAGATGCCATATTAGCTGCTTGTCTGTATATTGCTTGTAGACAAGAAGATCGTCCTAGGACTGTAAAAGGTAAATGTTGTTGTAACCAATTTCTTATTTTGTAGACATTAGAAGACGGCAGCATACATCATCTGATGCCATTCTTTGTTATGTTATGTTGTGTTTCTGTAGAAATATGCTCTGTTGCTAATGGAGCAACGAAAAAAGAGATTGGCCGAGCAAAAGAATTCATAGTGAAACAACTGGAAGTTGAGATGGGCCAATCTATGGAAATGGGAACCATCCATGCTGGAGATTTCCTGGTTTGTTGCTACTTAGCACTTGGCATATAAACTTGCAAAGTTGGAAGTCGATAACTTATAAGCTTACAAATCTGCAGAGGCGTTTCTGTTCAACTCTTGGGATGAACAACACTGCTGTGAAAGCAGCTCAGGAGGCAGTTCAGCGCTCAGAGGAGCTTGATATCAGGTTAGGCCTTTTTGTACTTTATGCACACGAGATTGGCCGGTCCTATGAGTCTGTTGTTTTTCAACTCTGATAAGAGATGAGATTAGCCTCAACATGAAAGTCTGTCCAATTAGGCTCAGCATTAGTCATGTCTACTTTTGGCCTCTTCAAGGCTCAAGCACTAGCTTCTTCTGTAGGCTTGTTTCATGTACGGTGACATCAGGAATCATATACCATTAGAACAACTTGTCTCGAATTAATGCAAATGCAGCTAAGTCTACCCTATATACCACAAGTAACCGATTTGGCAGAGGCAACTTACACAACTTTTAGTTTAATATGGAGTTACTGAAGTGCCAGTATTTGACTCTTTAGATATGGACCTGCTTTACTCGTCAATTTTCTAGTGTACATTCTTTGACCTAGAAAGATTTGTTTACACTTCATTCCAATCTGCCGTGCAGGAGGAGTCCTATTTCAATTGCGGCTGCTGTGATTTATATGATAACCCAGCTTTCAGAGGACAAGAAACCACTTAAAGGTTCAAAACACTCACCTTTTCTGTGCTTTTCCCCTACACTTTTGTGCAAAATAATTAATGCTGGGATGCTCGTGCTTTGCAGATATTTCCTTGGCTACCGGTGTGGCAGAAGGCACGATCAGGAATTCATACAAGGACCTGTATCCATATGCTGCGAGGCTCATCCCGAACTCCTACGCCAAGGAGGAAGACCTGAAGAACCTCTGCACGCCATAGGAATCGATTCACCATTCTCTCTCCCTATCTCACCCTTTTCTTTCTTTTTTGTCACATAACTTTGAAATTAGATTGTCGAGGAGAGGAGTTACATTGTTGTGAGCACTTCACCAGGCCATGTATATTCCCCCGCCTAATTTTATGTGCATGGACCTGTCGGATCGTAACAAAGCTGTCTGGAAGCTGCTAAGTTACTATATCCGTTTTCTTCTGTACTAAGCTGGTGCACAGATTGATTTCAAATTGTGTAGTATAAGACTTGGATTGCCACTGCTGGATATGGCAGCGAAATGGTTCCTTGAGCAGTACTGGGGGGGAGTCCCGGAATGTCCATAGCAGCTGTAGAATGATTTTGGCATTTATCATTCTCTTGACAAGAGCTCTGTCTGCTAGCAAACAAACTACCTGACATACGTACATGTAATAACAACAAAGTTTGAAGTGAGAACAGTAGGCAGGCTCCAGTTTTGCAAGATGATTAGCCAGCAAATCTCAAATTTTTGTGCATCGCCTTTCAGCATCATGTAGTCTGCTGCCAAGCTAGGCATGGAAGAGCAAGATCGAGAGACAATGATGGAGCGGTAGCTGGTGAGGGGGTTTCATTTTCGGTATAAGAAATGTTTCGATTCAGTAATTTCAGTTTTCATTTTGGGCAAACAACAATTACTTGAATCCGACTAAAATCAACCTAATATTTCTCAACTTTGACCAAAAAGTTCAAACATTTATTTGAATTTGTGTGCACAACAATAATACCTGAAAATATTTTGAACCAAAGGCGATTACTTTGGTACCAAAAACATGAAAGGCAAGCCGCTGAGCCGGTTGCCTGGATCGCCTTCCTGCATCCTGTAGTCGGTTGCCGACCTAGGCACATGAGAGCAAGATAGAGAGACGACGATGGAGCGGTAGCTGGCGAGGAGTTCTCAATTTCTGTCCAGTGATTTTAGTTTTCATTTCGGGCAAAATTTTACTTGAATTAAACGGAAATCTAACCTAACAGTTATGTATTTTGAAAAAAAGTGTAAATATTCATTGGAATTTGTGTGTACCACAATAAAAACCATGAAAGGCAATTACTTTGGTATCTACAATAATAGCTGAAAGTTAAGAAGTTTTGACAGAGTATATTTGAAAGTGAGAACCACAGCACCGGAGAAGTTTTGTGAATATTCGCGAGTGATGAACACTTGGAAAATATATAATTGCACGGTTTTCGGCGGCAACTTGGAGACTGAAAACGAGAAAGATTCCACCGTTGAAGCTAAATCACTTAGCTCCCTTCTAATATAGGTTGTGCTTCACACACACCCACCTCACTCTCTTACATAGTTACACCAGGAACATGTGAAGCTCTATATATTTTCGCAATATATCACACAAGTTTGAGGCTACATTTTGGCTTACAAGCTTATACTTATACATGTACACCATACTTCTAGAATACTCTATAAACTCTAAATACTTTATACAACTCCTAAATATCTTACTCTAGAACATTCCTAATTCTAGAGTTCTCCCTACATATTCTGAATACTTCATGATTAAGCTAGCTCCTACTAGAACTACATTGACAAGATAACTCCTAACATCCACCAGGGAATAGAGTCGATACATAAAGGTATTAAATGCAGTTTGCTGCTCAAAATTAGAGTATATGCTATTTATTTTTCCCGGCTCGCGCAAATAAACATACCAAGACAATATGTGATACAGAAGATATCAATGTATTTTGGCTCGCAAAATAAAGCAAAAGAGTACAATATTGTTACTATGACAAACCAAAACAGACAACTTAGCGAGGTAGGTCGGCCCAAGAAGCAAGCTCTTGCTCCATGGAGTAGCTGCGCGTGACATCCTGAGTTGGGGAAGTAGCAGCAGAGAACTCATCATGCCGTGTACCGGAGCGAGTTCTGAGATAATTGGAATACTTTGAAGGTAACAATGGCAGGACTTCATTGTCCCCCTCTAACTCGTGGTTCTTCTTCAGTACCATCTTGCCTCTGATGAGCTGCAGCCTTAGCTCCACTTCTTTCATGGTAGGCCTCTCTTCTCCTCTGTGCCTCAAGCATGCACTTGCAAGGGAAGCCATCTCGTTGATCTGTTTCTCGTTACCTTCCTCGAGAACCTGAACATCGATGATCTCCATCGTAGTGTTATCTTGTAGGCTTTGAAGGAAGCAACTACATATGTTTTGCTTCTCATCCTTGGAATTTAGGAAGATCGGCTTCTTCCTTGTTAGCAGCTCAACTATAATCACACCAAAACTGTAAACATCGCTCTTCTCAGTTAGCTGACCTGTGTGGTAATACTCAGGATCCAGGTATCCAAGAGTGCCCTGCACTGCTGTGACCACACGAGTTTCGTCGATGGAGATGGATCTCGAAGCACCAAAATCTGAAACCTTTGCAGTGAAGTTATCTGTTAAGAGTATATTGGTACTTTTCACATCTCTATGGAACACTAGTACTGAAGCAGCAGAATGAAGATAAGTGAGAGCACTTGCAGCCTCGCTAGCAATTCTGATACGATCTTCCCATGATAACAAGCATCTATCACTTGCGTGGTCACCATGAAGAAGTTCAGACAGCGTGCCGTTCGAGATGAACTCATACACGAGCAAAGGCACCTCTGACTCAAGGCAACATCCAAAAAGTTCTACCACATTTCGATGATTGATATGTGACAAGATTGCAAGCTCGTTGACAAATTGATCAATCTCTATCTGATCAGCAATTTTGGACTTCTTTATGGCCACCACACGTTGATCTGATAAAATTCCCTTGTATACGGTGCCATGCCCTCCAAGGCCTAGAATGCGCGTGGAGTCAAAATTGTCTGTAGCCTTCTCTAACTCATTCAAGGTAAATATTTTAGTGCCACGTGTGGCACTTCCATCAGATGAGATCAATTGTTCCAATACAAGGCCTTTGTTTCTCCGGAAGTGTGCTTTTCGAACTCTATTTTTAATGCTTCTCCTCCACCCCCGAACCAACACAGCTAAAACTGAAGCAATAAGTAGAACTCCAATACCACAGCTTAGTCCAACAATGACCCCTGCAAAGTTTGCATATCTAATAGTTAGACACATATTTGTTATTCGTTCTTTATGTAGCCAATTTTCCCTTGTTTGTGTGTTAGTTCTAGAAGGTAGATGATGTAGCCTAGACTAGATAGCCTTCTTCGTTTTCCCGTTCCTGTTTCTGCTACTTCAAAATTTATAAAAATGTTTCAGGCAGGCTTTGCCCGCCGTAGTTGCCCTAAAAAAAATTCTAGTTAACGTTAAAGGGAAAAATCAATTGTTCAGCGGTGACAATACATAATAATGAGTCAAGCCTCTTATGCCTAAGAAGCCAATGAAGAGAACGTCAATTCTGCTGCCCTCTCCACAACAAAATATATCGACCACATTATACATAAAGAATCATTGTACATAGTCTAAAATGGCTGCATTTGCATCACTAATTGCAAGATTAAAGTAAGGTGCTAACTTCTTGTTTTTTTAGATATAGAGGTGCTAACTTCTTGTGGTTTACCTTTAAATTGATTGGTGCAAGATTTTGTTTCCTTTGCAAACTTGCTGCCAAAAGGGCATGAACACTGGTACTCTCCTACTGTGTTTTTGCAAGTTGCGGACTCAGGGCATGGACTTGGACTTTGCTCACATTCATTGACATCTGCAACGAAAACCGAACAAAATGCATGATTGTAAATGAGTCCTTCGAAGGTAATATAATGAACAGATACATTAGAGTATTTGATATTGGAGCTGCATTTCTTCTTTTTCTAGGAACTGAGATGCAAATCTATTGGAATGGATTTGAGTTAAAATGGAAAAGTTAGGCATGAAGAAATTAACTGCGACATTTTGTTTTATCAATGATTGTAGAGAAAGTATAAATTAATAATTTGATCAACCCAGAAAAAATAGAGTGCCATAAATTGTAAGTATAGTTGTTAGCAGGGGCGGCTATGCCCCTGTATTTCTGTGAATACCCAAGATCTGAGGGAAACAAAAATTCATACATATTCGGCCCATATAGCATAGCCCAAGCAGCCCACAAGCTGGAGTTCTCGTTCGCTCGCAGATTTCGCCTTCTCGTCTCTGTCTGTTGTCTATCGACCAGAGGCGAGTTAATAGCATAATATACCACTTTTCACGTCAAATGTACCGATTGATACCACATTGGTCCAACATCTCATTTAGGTACCACATTTTGCTCTGGTTTTCTCATTTTGCCCAAATGACGCTTTGATTCAATTTAGACAGCCGTTCTGACAGGGAGGCCCCACCTGTAAGGTGACGTGGCAAGTAGGCCCCACATGTCAGTGCAATAAATAAACGAAATATCTATAAAAAAAGAAAAAAATCTGAGAAAAGAAATTATTTGGGGAGGTGGACTGGGGGCCCCACTTGTCAGCCTCTACAAATCAAAATATCTAAATATAGAATAAAGTGGCCCGCTGCTCGCCGGTGACCGGTGCCGCCGTTCCCAGCTTCTCGCCGCCGTGGTCCGCCGGCATGGGGCGGAGGTGCGGCGCCGTTCCCAGCTTCTCGCCGCCGTGGCCCGCCGGCATGGGGCGGAGGTGCGGCGCCTGGCGTGGGCACGCCGGCGGCGCGCGGGGCACGTCATCGGGACGGTGGGGATCCACGAAGTAATGTCGTTGACGGCGGCCGCCGACATGGCCGTGCGGCCGAGCTCGTTGGTGAGGAGCTTGAGCTCGGCGAGGATGCGCTCTCCTGCTGCGACGCGGCCTGTCCAGCGCGCCGCAACTCCCCATCTACGCGCCGCCACCCCATCACCGCAGCACCGGCCCTGCTCTCCGGCCGTTCCGTGTCGACCCGGGCGCGGCCGATGCCGCCGCGTGCACGAGCTAGCCTGAGTGCGCCTCCGGTCATGGTCGCCGGACGCACACAACCCCAGACGCATCTAAGGTCGCCGGCACCTTCCGCCCCCACGCCCATCTCCGGTCGCCGGCGTCCTCCGCACCGCCCCCATCTCCGGCCGTCCTCCGTACCGCCCCCATCTCCATCCGGAAGGGGAAAGGGAGGCGCTGGCATGCTGGAAGGGGAAAGGGAGGCGCTGGCTTGCTGGTCGCCGGCGTGGACGGGAGCAGTCAGCTCCATGCTGGTTTATTTCTTTTTTTTCACATTCTTTTTATTTTCTCAGATTATTTTGATATTTTATTGACTGACAAATGGGACCCAATGTCATCAGAGCACCTTCTTACAAGTGGGACCCAGTGTAATTTGCCACGTCATCCTGACAGGTGGGCCCATCCTGTTGGAACCGCTGTCAAAATTGGATCAGCGCGTCATTTGGGCAAAATAAAAAAACCAGGGCAAAATGCGGTACCTAAATGAGAATCGGAACCAATGTGGCATCAATCGGTAAATTTGACGTTAAAAGTGGTACTATTATGCTATTAACTCACCAGAGGCACAGGCGCACAGCACAGCGCCAACCCTTGGTAGCGATTGCGGCGAGCCGCGGAGCCGGCGATGGTCGACGGCCCCGCCCTCCTTCTTCATCCCCGCGGTTCTGCCCCTCCTCTTCCCCCGGCCCCCGCGCAAACTGCTGACTGCCCCCGCGGCCAGGTACAGCTCCGCCCCTCTAATCCTCTACTCAAGCTTCTAATTTGACTGGATTTTTTTTTGACAGGATCTGATACATTAGAAAGGAAGCTCAGTACATCTTACAAACAGGTCTAGCAGAAACTAGAAATTACAACAGGACCCAGTAAAATGCACAAAACCCCCTAAGCCACTTGAGGAAATTACAATCGGATCCACCCCACACCCCAAACGCCAAAACGCCGCCGGAGCCGCCGTACCACCATTGACGAGGGAGAGAGCACCTCCACATGTTGTAGAAGACCGCAGAACCGCCCGCCGCCCCGCGACGGAGACCTAGCTCGATGAACGCATACGGCCACAACGCCTGCTCCCCTAGACCACCCCTCTTCCCGCCGACGCGGCAACGCCCAGGCCAGCCACCCACATCACCCAAATTCCAGACGGCCGCTCCCCTCGCCACCACGGCCGGCCGGAGCAAATCCGTCGAGAAGAACCACCTCCACCACCAGCAAACAAGGGACGCCAACAAAGAACAGCGGCGCTTGGTACCTGACGTCGAGGATCTCCTCCATGGATCTCCAGGAACCGGCAGGATCTCGCACTCCGACGTGCGTCCTCCTCACCGCCGGGATAGCCGCTGCGCTCCCATAGACGTGCGCCCCTCTTCTTCCTCCCCTCGCCACCGAGGCCGGCCAGAAGCAGAAGAGAGATGCACAGAATCTGGAAGCAGAAACACTTATTGAAGAAAGCTGTCACCGATTCTCCTCCGAAATTCCTCCACCTTGGAAGCTTGACGGAGAATAAATCGATGACGAGCTCGACGCCGTGCCCAAGCGCCGGAGCTTCAAGCCTTCGGGAGAGGAAAGCCGGGACACAACTCCCAAACGCCATAGAGGCAAACACAGATCTACTGAAACAACTAAACTAAACTATCTACACGCACAGCGAGAAGCCGGAGCTCCCCCCCCACCTCTCGGTGCCGAAACGGCGACCGGAGGCGGAGGGGAGCGGCGGAATCGCCGGCGGAAGCTCGAAACTTCGAGTCGCCTCTCTCAACTGTAGCAGAGGACACGGAGAGGGATGGTCGTCTAATTTGACTGGATTTGTTACGCTCTGCCCAGATTGTCTACTAGTAGTAGATCGAATTTTCTAAATGCAGGTTTGTAATTTTACCTTGTTTTCTTGTTCTTTCGATTGTAGATGAGTGCAATTTTTTGTTGGTAGATTGCATTGAGAGCAATTTGTTTTTGTTTATATACTGCACTAAGAGCAAAAAAAAAAAAAACAATTACAATGAATACCCAGCCTCTACAACCTGGCGCCGCCACTGGTTGCTCGTTGTCTTGTGCCCAATCACATATTCATCTACTATCATAAAAGTTATTTATAGTAATTTATCTGTGACTCCATTACTTAAGAGCCAAATCCACAGAGTCTAACCCCCTTTTCTCTCTTTAGATTTTGTGCATGCTTGAGAGGAAAAAAATACTACGAAAAAAACCATGCATAAAATCCATTTAGGAAATACTTGTTTTGAGATTATTATACAAAATTTTCCATGGCATAAATCCTTATTTTGAGAACATTGTACAACAAAATTTCCTACGAACATAATATTGAATACAGAGGACGGGAAGGAGCTTGCCTGTGCATCCACCATGGAGGTAAGGATTCCCCTGGTATCCGCTGGAGCAATTGCACAGATACCCTGGGCCGTTGGACGAATCCACGCACAAGGTGTTCCCGCTCCGGCACGCGTAGGAAGACATGTTTCTTTGTGCTGCCTCACACGTTCCATTCCCAATCACCCAGTCAAGCACCACTGGCTGCCGTCCCTTGTAGGTATCGTTGAACCTCATAGTTGTGATATAATCGGAGCTGAAGACAAACGTCTCCGTTTCCACCAAACAGGCGTAGCTGCATTTGTTGAACTGCCAAGTATTTGCATCACGTACATAATCTACTTCATAGAAAGAGAGGTTGTAGCGTGTTAGGCCCTTGGGAACGGCATTTTGGCAGCAACCTACACCAACACATGAGCCATTTATCAGATCTTCCGGGCTACCACACACTGATGCACACCCTGTCGCGTAAGTTTCCCCTCCGTCGGTGTTGTAAATGTATGCAAGTGTGTCGCAACCAATGATTATGAACTCGTTATGCCCATCCGAGAACCGGTACGGCCAAATTAAGCCAAATTCCCAGAGGCATAAATCCATTTCTCCCGTGCATGAAGTCATTTCTTCCGTGCTAGAATTGTAGCACTTTGATGCTATGTTCATTAAAGCTCGGGATTGGCCACGGGACACCGAGATGTTTAGAACCTCCTTTTCATCAATGAATGGCCTCTCGCTTCCATCAGCAGTCCTGTTGCAGTTGATCTCGAAGGCTTGCTCGATGGCACAGCCGACACCAATGCCAAATGGGTAGGGGATCTCGATGTCACCGCAATGTGTTTTGCATCCTTGGTTGGGCTGCGCCGATAAAGATGCTAGGTGCAGCATGACTCCAACCACGCCGAGTAGTAAAAACTGAAAACACATACTCTAAAAAAACACATTGAACAAAGATTTTAGCACATGTAATTGTCTAGGAGCTATGTAAGTAAGAATCCTGTGTGTTTTGTGTTACTGTGTCATATAGTACTAAAAACAGAACATAGGTGAAAGGCTTTGAAGAATGAACTGCTATCTAAAACTCTGGTCAATCTAACTTAGCTAATTAACCTGATTAGAGTTAAACACTATTTCACTTCCATTAGGCCTGTTTATCTCTAGTGTATTTTCATCCCCAAGGGGATTGTGGATGGAAGGAGATTTAGTGAATTTTTTACTTTCACCCAATCTCCCCAAATCCTTACAAATACTATTCCCCGCTATACACTAGCATGAGCTACAGTTTTCAATTTAGGCAAAAATGAGGTTGTTGGTAGGGGATATTTGGAGATTATCGCTTCTAGAACTGGAGCGGTAAACAGACTATTGGCGATTTTTTCATGATCCGGGATAATCCCCTCACTTCCCTTAGAATACACTGCAAATAGGCCTTGGAGCAAGATCACTGCTAACATCCCACAAACGATAGAACCTACCCCACGTCGCTAACCGCTGGCCGCAGTCACAGCTCACCCCCATGGCCCCATGTCGTCATTGACCTCGGGTGGATTCGTGCTCGGTGCGAGCGTGCATGCACCCGTAGGAAACCGGCTTCCCGCGCTGGGTGGGGCCTGGCGTCGACTGAACTGAAGTTGGCTCTCCCGGTTGTGGCCATATACGTGGATCCTCACGGGGAGGTGTGGGTCTCATCGCCACATGGAGTTCTCAGCCTCTCAGCGCATCTCCGGCCGTTGCCCCCCACCCCCTTATCCGGCGTTGCCTTTCGGCCTTTGCGCAGACGCTAAATGGGGCTTGGGGACGAAGGTTCCAGCCGTGCCCCACGTTTCGGCCCCCAAGCGTACATCAGAAACCAAATAAATTTGAAAGTTCATTTTGCCAATACCAACAAAAAAACACCAATTGTTTCATAGTCTCGGCGATTAGAACAAACACATTTGGACGATAAAAAAAACACGGTTCGGTTATCGAATCCAACCACAGCTTGGCAATTGACGAGGGGTTAACTTATCAAATCCCATGGTTAGGACCTAGGGTTGAGATTATGGGGAGAGAACGTGGTAGTACTGCTAGTTTCGTCGGCTGACAAGTAGAGGCAAAGATTTACCCAGGTTCAGGCCCCTCGGGTGGAGGTAAAGACTCTACTTCCTGCTTGTCTGGTATTGATCGTGTGAGATTATGCGGTTACAGGGAGGCTCCGGCGAGATGTCGATCTCGCTAGGGATTTGGTGGTTCGAGTATTGCTTGTCCAGGATCGACGGCCCTCCCAGCCTTTATAAGAGGCTGGGTCTCGGGAGTCCGTAACCGACCCTGCTTACATGTAAGGAAAGTATAAACCGACTATGTCTATGTCTAATCTTGGAGGGTACTCCATCTTGTTGGGTCTTTCGTCATGGGCTTCATGTTAGGCTCTTGATAGTTGGGCCTTAGTCGACACGTGCACCAGGTATCCTTATGGCAGGGTAGCCGAGATGTATATCCTTATCAGTAGCCCCCGAGTACTTGTCTGACTCGAAGAATCGGGCATGGACTCATTCGTAAGTGCACGTCATATGCTTTGTACTTGTATGCTGTAATTGGAATTCCTGTATGAATAAGTGCACGTCATACGCTTTGTACTTGTATGCTGTAATTGGAATTTCTGTATGAATAGCACATGTTGGCTATGTCGAGTATTTCATCAACTTTGGTTTTTGCTTATGATAATCAAGGGATAATAGCTTAGTAGGCCCGGTACACTCGACGGTCGGGACCGGTTAACTACACATTCGGGTAAAACCTTACAAGCTTTCAATCAAACTCGAGTCTCCGGACTCGAATCTGGAACAAACTGGTCAGACTCGACTAGGCCGCGGAGGTCTTACTGAATCGATCTGCAGTATAACTTTGAAACTTACCCAACGCGTCCGTCGGGATTTTTCATCATGTCTGCTGACACGGAAAGTTTTAAGGATTAACGTTGCTGGAACGGTCCTTAGCCCAGCTCGAAAGTTCGGCGGGTCTTAACTTTGCACTACGTATGCAGCATCCGAGGTCATTTGCGGCGGACGCAACTCGGGAAATTTTCGAGTATGATTTTGCATTTCAATTTTGCATATGAACCGAGTCGAGTCTTTTGTCGACTGATACACTGTCATTATTATCGGGTGCGCGGCAGCGCTCCCGATGAGAGTAGCCCCGAGCTTGTGCTTTATTGCTTTGCAATGGAGGATAATCTCAAATCTTTTTATCCCATATATGCTTAGTCGAAGAATTTTTTGATACGCTCCCGATGGGAGTAATATGCCTTAGTCGAAGGAACGGTCGAGTGACCAAATTTGCCTTAATATTGCTCTTTCACACCCGAACCAAGCAAGGCAGTCGATTGATCAATCTGCGTCGGCGGACTCGAATGCTTTTCTGAATAGGGCACTTGCAATGACGTCAGGGATGACGTTTGTGGCGACTGCGCTGCCTGACACGCGGTGGCGTGCGTTATGCTGTGATAGATGGGACGTGACACGTCTGTGGGCCCACGATGCAGCCGTTTGGACTGGATTTGACCGTTCAGGCACGATTTCTCCAGGACTATGATGACGGTTCCTAGATTCCCGTGCGTAGTGGGCGGAGTGGCCGGCGACGGTTGCTCTCCATGGCTGCCACGTGTACGGCTGGATTTGCTACTTTGCCCACGATCTCGCATCAACGGTGCGGATTCTTTTGCGTTGAGGTTAAAAGGGTGCGGCGGAGTAAATAATATTTTTACTTGCCATTTGTTCTGCCGCCGCTGCTTCTTCTTCCTCCTAGCGCATCGCCATAGCCCAACAGCCAAGCTTTTGCCACCCACCATCGCGATGACGAAGCCCGCGACCCGGAAGGGCAGGAGCGCCGCGAACGCGTCGGCAGACAGCGCCGCTGGAGCCGCTGCCAGCGGTTTGAAGAGGGAAAGGCTCGTGGACCAAGACCACTGCAGCAAGAGGATGCTCACCGGCCTGCGGAACGACGGGCTGATTCCTGCGGACGCGTCGCAGGTTCGCATCCCCGGCGCCGAGGTAATCCCGCGCCCAGGCCCCAATGAGCGGGTCTGTTTTGTGGATTTTGTGAACAGGGGCTTCTCCTTCCCTGTTCATAACTTTCTTCGTGCACTGATGCACGTTTATGGAGTGCAATTGCACGATTTTACCCCAATGGGCTTTTGCACATTGCGTGTTTCTTCGTTCTTTGCGAGTGCTTCTTGGGCGTTGCGCCCCACTTCGGGCTGTTTCGCCGCATCTTCAACGTCAAGCGCCAGCACAGTGTCAAGGGACCTGGTGGTTTTGGAGTACAGACTCGACCTGACGTCGAGTACTTCAAGATCAACTTTCTGGAGTCTGTGCAAGGATGGCGCCAAAAGTGGTTCTACATCAAGGATGTGACCATAGGCACCCAAGCGTTCGGGTTGCCTCCCTTTGACGCAGACGCCCTGGTGAAGAAGAGGCCATCCTGGATCGCCCAGCCGACCGGAGTCGAAGCCGAAGAGGCTGACATTCTGATGGAGAAGGTGCTAAAGCTTCAGACCACTGTTGGTCGGGAGGTTACGGGCATCCATTTGCTAGCCATTTTGCCAAGAGGCGAGTGCAGCCCCTCCGAGCCCGAGCTCATGCCATGTGGGCATACAGTGGGGTTTCTGATCCAACCCGCTCACACGCAGTGGAACTTTCTGATGCGGAAGCAGAGAAGTTGGTAAGAAGCCTTACCAAACTGACTGATGAAGAGCCTTGCGAGATGAACTCGCCTGTGCCTCCTTATGAAACCAGCAACCCTCTACCAGAGGTAACAGTCGATACTATATGTAAGTTGGTATGTTATGCATGTGTGATGTTGATTCCTTTGCTGTTTCTGTGTGCAGGGACACAGAATGTATGAGTCGATGCCTCCTTGCCAGAGAGCGGCCCAGTGCCGGACAATGAGCCACTCGAGGCGGGCTCTGATGATGAAGTGACCTCACTCGCCACCGCACATACGCCAGACGCTGATGAAGGCGATGCTGAGGTGCAGGCCAAGCAAAGTCGCGCGAGGAAGAAGACACTGCTGACTCGAGGAGAAGGAGGGAAACGAGACGGAGTCGACGATGGCGCCACTCGATGTTCCTCCGATTCGCTCGCTTCCCCCACGACCACCGAAGAGATCACGCCCAGCATGGGTGTGCTTGCACCTGGTCGAATGGTCGACCTTACTGAAGAGTAAGTATTATTTGCTCTTGCTTTTTGACGGTTTATGAACGTTGCCAAGTTGTTTACTTAGCATGTGTGAAACAGCGTGTCCTCGGATGAGGATTTGCCACCGCCACCTCAGATGGAGAAGAGCAGTGCGGCGTCGACTGCTCGGAGTTTGCCACCAGAACAGCCGCCTACCGCTGCGACTCCGGCTGCCGCAGACGCGGCTACACCATCTGAGCCTGAGGTTGCGGCTGAAAGATGAGGCAGCAGCGACAGGTGTTCCTGCGTCGACTTCTCCTTCTTAAATCATGTAAGCTTGTGCTTTTGTACCATAGTTGTTCATAGACCCGATAAATCTATTTCTGAACTTGCCTGCTGTGCTGTAGTCATTTGTACAAGAGCTACTGAAGGCTGGCTCCAAATATGTACACATGGAGACGGAAGTCGCCACCTTGCAGCAGCAACTCGAGGATGCGAAGAGTAAGTATCCTGTAATGAGAACTCGAGTGTTTTGATGTAACTATCTTTTGCAGCATGTTGAAGAAATGCTTATGTGTTTCGCAGAGTCAGCGACTGACGCTGCAGAAGAGATGGGCAAAGCTACCCGTCGAGTTGCTGATCTGGAGAAGAGGCTGAAAGCAGCCGAAGTTAGGGAAGACCAGGCAATTGGTCGACTCTCTGCTGCCAGCACCACTTTGACAGGTATGCAATTTTGCCGTTGCATTAGATATTTGAAGTTTTTGTAATATGCTGCTGAACATGGTGTTTACATGCTATGCTAGATGTGATGGATGGCCCTACTGCTCCTGGCAAGCAAAACGTTGGCGCTTCACTTGATGAAAGTGTGGCCGTCGCAGAGGTTGCCAACAGTAGGGCAGGGGAGATGCTGACGAAGGCGGCGAGTGCTTTGGGCGCCCTTCACAGCAGCTTCTTCCCAGATGATGAGCTTCCATCTCGTTTGCAGAACTGGTGGAGCTGTTCAAGCCCGAAGGAACTGCCGTCGCCGATTTCTGTCGCGAGCAAATGGTAAGTGGTGCTCAGACTACTTTTCTCATGTTGCTCGCGCACGGAGTCGAGGCAGATTTTGACAAGGTCACGACGAAGTTCCCGAGGGGGCCTGGCGGCAAAACCGTCGGGTTAGGCACTTGGATGGAGGCTGCCCAAAAGTATGCTCAACAGCTTGTAACAACTGTTGAAGATAGGGCAGCCAAGGTTCAGGCGAAGAAGGCTTCCTCCAAGAAGTCGATGACTAGCGAGTGATTCCTTCGTCGCCTAGTTTTAGGGATTTTTATGATTTTGCTTTTGCTGTAAAAAACTTCAGACTTCGTATTTGTGCTTCATGAAATATGAACTCCAGTTATCGGGAGGCACAGCCCCCGAGCCTTTTGCTTGATCTCTTCTGTTTCTCTTATGTTCTGAGTTATTCTGGATGTAGACCCGAGCCTCTAGAACATCGACTGGTCCAGGTGCGAGCGGCTCCACTCAGTCACGTAGCGTGAATGATCAGAAAATCATCGACTTCCTTCAGCTCAAACTTTCCAAGGTGACAAGCGAGAAGAAGACACAAGACGCATATGCGGAGTTGCAGTCGAGGCCATCTCCAACTACGGAGCGGGAGGCCTTTTTGCTTGAAGAGTTGGAGAAAGTGAACTACAGCTTGAATGTAAGCCTTTTGGAAATTGAATTGTGGACTCGACACACAGGTCGACTGGGATAATAATTTTGCATTATTTTTGCCATAGGTGTTTGTTTTGACCAGTCGAAGGAGGAGGCGCGGCTACAGGACCGACTCGACGGTCAAGCGAGTAGCGCGGAATACGCTGCCCACCCCTTTTGGTCGGACAGGGCGAGGAGTGCCATTTTGGTAAAGCTTCTGGATCGTGCGTGGCGAACTGCCATTCGACTGGAGAGCTGCAGGTTAGCTTTGTTTCGAGTCCACGAGGCTTTGTTTCCTTTGAATGAGCAACCACAAAGCCTTGCTGCATTGCTGAAGAAATTTCGAAAGGGCAAGGCGATCAAGAAATTTGTACGCGAGCAACTGATTAGCGGGGCTAACGTTGCTCTTGCCTTTGTGCGGTCGCACCTTCCGCACCTTGATTTGAAAAAGATTGCGATGGGGCCTGCACCCGTACCAGGTGGTGGTCCTGTGCAAATGGAGGAGCACTACCAAGAGACACGGGTGGACGCATTGGTCCTAATCCATCATGTGCTAAAGGAGGAGGAGAAGTGGACACAGCCAAAGGATGAACCTGTAGATTAAGGTTTTTATGCATAGGGGCAGCCCCCGAGTGTAAATGTAATACTTGTAAGTATTATGAACTCAGCCCCCGAGCCTGTTGAGTGGGGGTGTATGATGTGATTTATTGTAAACTTATGTTATGACTATCCAGCCCCCGAGTCCTTGGGTACGGCTGAGAGTACTGTTTATGAGCTTTTTTGTGTTAGGACCCAGCCCCCGTGCATTCGAGTGAGGCTGGGCTGTTTGTTTGCACAACCTTTTTTATGACCCAGCCCCCGAGTATTCGAGTGCGTCTGGGTTGTTTGTTTTTGCGAGAGCTCGCATTTTGGATAGCGCAGCCCCCGAGCGCTCGGATGCGGCTAAGTTATGAGTTATGCGAATAGTAAACAGAAAGATAGGAGGAACATTTTGATTATATTCCACTTTTGAATGTTAAGCTGCAGGCCGCCTCATTAAAAACCTTCCAGTCCCCGTAGGTACCCTGGTAAGGAAAAGAGCGCGTCTGAAACCTGCAGCTATCCGACATATGTGCCTATTACATTGTGCGACTGAGCAATCTAAGCATAGAAACGGCGCAGCTGCGCAACGTTCCAAGGATTGTGCGAGAGTTCGCCTGTCTTCGCGTGCTTCAGTCTGTATGCTCCACCACCATGACCTCGGTGACGATGAAGGGTCCTTCCCATGGAGAAGCGAGTTTGTGCACCTTCTTTTGCTTCAGTCGAAGTACCAGGTCGCCAACCTCGAAGGACCTGGTGCGCAGTCGACGGCTGTGGTAGTTGCGGAGGTCTTGCTGATAGACAGCTGTTCGTGCTAGCGCCGTGTTGCGTGCTTCTTCGAGCAAGTCGACTGCATCTTCGAGTGCTTCATCTGCATCTTCTTCGTTGTATGCTTCGACTCTTGGTGCATTGAATCTTACATCTGATGGCAGGATTGCCTCTGCGCCGTAGACCATGAAAAATGGGGTGAACTGTGTTGAAGCGTTAGGAGTTGTGCGTAGGCTCCATAGCACAGATGGGAGTTCTTCGACCCAAGCACCCGCGGCTCTTTTGAGTGGCACCAGGAGGCGTTTCTTGATTCCGCTCGTCACGAGTCCATTGGCTTTTTCGACTTGGCCATTGGACTGCGGGTGTGCCACGGATGCGTAGTTGAGCGTGATGTCCTGCTCTTTGCAGAAGGATCGGAACTCTTCAGCCGTGAAGTTTGTACCGTTATCAGTGATGATGCTGCTTGGTACACCAAAGCGGTATATGATGGATTTTATGAAATTGACTGCTGTAGTGGCAGTCGAACTTGTGATAGGGACTGCTTCAATCCACTTGGTGAACTTGTCGACCGCCACCAGAAGGTGAGTATGCCCTCCATGGGAGGATTTTTTGAGTGGCCCGACCATATCGAGCCCCCACTGGGCGAAGGGCCAGGCCAATGGTATTGTCTTCAACGCCGATGCGGGTGCGTGCGGCTTTGTGGCGAATTTTTGACAGCCGATGCACCTTTTGACTATGTCCTCCGCGTCTTTGAGTGCTGTGGGCCAGTAGAAGCCTGCGCGAAAGGCTTTGGCTACGAGTGATCGACTGCTGGCGTGATGCCCGCAGGTACCTGCATGAATATCACGAAGGATGGCCTGGCCATCTTCAAATGCTATGCACGTTGGAACATACCTGATACGCTGCGCTTGTATAGTTCGCCGTTGATGACGGTGTATGCTTTAGATCGTCGAGTGACGCGTCTTGACTCTGTTATGTCTTCAGGTACCTCGCCGCGGAGTATGTATGCGAGGAAAGGTTGAGTCCAAGTTGGCTCATGAGGAGTACCTCGACTGGCGGGTCCTCTGTGCTAGGTGCTTTGCTCTTGGCTGGTGCGGCTGATGTAGGAGATGTTCTTTTTCTTGATGGACCTGTGCTCGATGCGCTCGAGGAAGACACCAGGTGGAACTGGTGCTTTGGTCGCGCCAATGTTGGCTAGCTTATCTGCTTCTTCATTGCTCTCACGCCCTATGTGCCGCAACTCGCAGCCTTCGAAGCTGCCCTCCATTAGTTGTACAGGTCACGGTAGGCGATCATGTTATCTGCGATTGCATCGCAGGCCTTCATTGTTTGCTGCACCACAAGATTCGAGTCACCATAGATCATCAGTCGAGTGCACCCGAGGGCTTTGGCCATCCGCATGCCATGGATCAGGGCCTCGTACTCTGCTTCGTTATTGGATGGTAACTCGAATCCCATCTGCAGGATATAGCGAAGCTTGTCGCCTTTTGGTGATATGAGGATGACACCTGCGCCTGCGCCTTCGTTCTTCTTTGAGCCGTCAAAGTACATAGTCCATGAGTTGGACACATCTGGTGCTCCTGGCAACTGAGCTTCGATCCACTCGGTATGGAAGTCAGGTAAGACTTGTGCTTTGATGGCCTTCGGGTAATCATACTTGATATCTCGTGGTGCTAGCTCGATGAGCCATTTTGCGACTCGCCCAGTTGCGTTGGGGTTTGTGAGGATGTCCGATCCCTGAGGTGCTGATTACAGTGATCGGGTGCTCTGCGAAGTAGTGCGTCAGCTTCCTTGAGGACATGAACACGGCGTAGGCCAGCTTTTGATAGTGCGGGTACCGCTGCTTTGATATGGAGAGCACTTCACTCAAGTAATAGACTGGCGTTGTATGCTTTGGGCGTGTCCCTCCTCCCTGCGTTCGACTACCAGTACGGTGCTTACCACCCTGTTAGTTGCGGAGACATATAGGTATAGTGGCTCGCGTTCCCTTGGTGCGACGAGGATTGGAGGGCTTGTGAGGACTCGCTTGAGGTCCGTGAAGGCTGCTTCGGCTTCTGGCGTCCACTCGAATTTGTCTGCTTTCTTCATCAGTCGATAGAACGGGAGTGCTTTTTCGCCTAGCTTGCTGATGAATCGACTGAGTGCTGCCACTCGACCCGCTAACTTTTGCACGTCATGGAGCTTTGAAGGCCTTTGCATCGTCAAGATGGCCTGTATTTTCTCCGGGTCCGCCTCGATTCCACGAGCCGAGACTAGATACCCAGGAGCTGCCCGGCTGGCACGCCGAACGTGCACTTCTTCGGGTTGAGCTTGATGTGGAAGCGTTTGAGGTTTGCGAACGTCTCTCGCAAGTCATCGAGTAGTGTGTTTTCCTCCCTTGTTGTGATGACGATGTCATCTACGTAGACCTGGACGTTTCGCCCAATTTGCTTCTTGAGGCAGTCTTGCATCATGCGCTGGTAGGTTGCGCCTGCGTTCTTGAGCCCGAAAGGCATTGTTGTGTAGCAGTAGACCCCGAGTGGGGTTATGAACGCCGTTTTCTCTTCATCCTCTTCCTTCATCCTTATCTGGTGGTAACCGAGTAAGCATCCAGGAAGGACAAGCGAGCGCACCCGGCGGTGGAGTCGACGATCTGGTCGATTCGAGGTAGTGGAAAGTGATCCTTTGGACACATTTATTGAGTGCTGTGAAATCTACGCACATCCGAAGGATATCTGTGTGCTTCTTCTCTACGAGTACGGGGTTGGCCACCCATTGTGATTTCTTGATTTCTCTGATGAAACCTGCTGCGAGTAGTCTGTCGACTTCGGCTTCGACTGCGGTTCTTTTCGGGCCGGATATGCGGCGCATTGTTTGCTTGACTGGTTTAGCATCTGGAAATAATTGGAGAGAGTGCTCGGCGAATTCCCTGGGAATACCTGGCATGTCGGCTGGACACCACGCAAATATATCCCAGTTCTCACGGAGGAATTCGACGAGCGCGCTTTCCTATGCGATAGGCAGACTCGACGAGACATTGACTGTCTTGGTCGGGTCAGTCGGGTGCACCTGATGCGACCTTGTGTCATTGGTGGCATTGAATGCTCTGTCGACTGCCACCTTCTTGTGCTCCGGCATAAGTGTTCGATCGTTGGAGACCGCTAGATCGGCGAGTGTTGCTTCCATGCCGAACATCTCAGAGATTTTGCTAAACTCTCGGTCGCAAGAGTCGGACTTTTGGAAGTTTCCTTGACTGTGATTACTCCTTTTGGTCCAGGCATCTTTAGCTGGAGGTATGCGTAGTGTGGACCGCCATGAATCGAGCGAACGTCGGGCGTCCAAGTATGGCATGGTATTGTGACTTCCAGTCGACAACTTCGAACTCAATCGACTCTGTCCTGAAGTGGTTCTTGTCCCCGAACGTTACGTCGAGTTGTATGGTGCCTTCTGGGCTTATTGCTTTGCCTGGGACGATACCGTGAAAGGTATTTGAAGATCTTGGCAGGTTTTCGACTGACCTGTTCATTTTGCGGAGCGTATCTGCGAAGATGATGTTTATGCCGCTGCCACCATCCATGAAGACCTTGGACATGGCGTAGCCTCCAATTTGTGCGTCGAGTACCAGAGCAGAGTGCCCTGGACGAACGACCGATGGTGGGTGGTCCTCTCTGCTGAAGCTTATTGCAGTTTCGGATCCCTTCAAGAATTCAGTTACGGCAGGAGGTGACATGACCGCCATGTTTACTTGTCGAGTGCGAAGTTTTTGCTCCCTGTTGGAAGGGCGACCTTTCTGTATCATGTACATCTGCCCTTGGGGCGGAGGGTACTGAGGTTCGTCCACCCGAGGTACGGGTTGTATGGCACCCGCGATATTTCCGCCTGCGGCAGGCTGTGGTGGTGGAGGTGGTGCCATCAGAACGGGCACATTGTTTGGCTGAGGCACAGGTGCAGGTGGGTGCGTGTGCGGCTGTTGCCTTTCTGAGTTTACGTATTCAGACGCTAGTTGGTCGAATTCTCTGCAGTTTCTCATCGAGTGATTGGAGCGCAATTTTCCGTCTTCCCCCTTGTACAGGTGGAATCTGCAATCAGCATCCATCTTTTCTTCGAATGATCGCTCGGATTGTGCGCCGGAGCGCGACTTGCGCCAGTCTTTCCTCTTGTAGCTGTCGCTGCGTTGGCCGCGTCTCGACTGTCCCGGCGATCATCTCGACTGTCCCGTCGATCTTCTGACCGTCGGTCGCTTCTGTCTTGGTCGTTGCGGGGTGTGGAGAACCCAGCCGCCATGAATTCGGGTCTGTCGTCGTCGTAGTGACGTTTTGAACGCTTGCGCCTTCGGTCGTCTCTGTATGAGTCTCTGCGGCTTCGACTGCCGCTTTCATGATTGTCACGGGGTGAGGACCCGCGTGTGGTGCGCGCCATGTCTTCTCCGTCTGCCCACTCAGTCGCGATCTTCAGGAGGTTAGCCACAGAGGTTGGCTTTTGGCGACCAAGTGCTTCTTTGAAGTCTCGCCTGGCGAGGCCCATGATGAAAGCATCCATGGCCATATCTTCTGAAATTACTCCAACTGAGTTGCGTATCTCAGTCCATCGTCGGATGTATGACCTCAACGTTTCGTCTGACCGTTGAACGCAAGCTCGCAGCTCTCGAACGTTTTTGGGCGCTCACATAGAGGCTCGAAGTTTTTGATGAAGTCTGTGCGGAAGTGATCCCACGAGTCGTATGTTGATGGAGGTAGAGCCTTGAGCCAGTCGCGGGCTGTGCCTTCGAGCATGAGTCGTATGTATTGCATGGCTGTGTATTTGTGCCTCGCTGGCACGCGACAGCCAGCCTGTAGTCTTCCAGCCACCCTGAAGGTTCCTGTCGACCCGTGTACTTGGGCTGTTCAGATGTGAGTTTGAACCCTTTGGGCATCCGTGTCTCGCGGACGCGTCGAGTGAAGCACAGAGCTCCGTGTGGCTCAGGCTCTGATCAGAGTACGAGTCGCTACTGTAAGATCTGCGTGATCTGCTCCTGGACCTGCGCCGACGTGAGCCGCTTCTTTCCTTCGAGTGGTGGCGGCGACCACTGCGATTATGCTCTTCACGACGCGTGTCAACTATGGCACGATCTCGACTCCCTCCTGGAGTTTTTGGGATTTGGCGTATGGCCTTCGCCGCTAAGGCGAGTGATTTGATCTGTTGGCGATGTAGTTTTGCATTGGGGTCATCAGCTGGAGGCTTGATTGCCTCTAGGTATGCTGCAGCGGTAAAGAGAGCACCCGCAGCTGTTTTGGGTACTGGCACTCCCTCCTCGTCGTATGTCATGAAAGAGTGGCCTAGTTGCGGGTGAGTGCTGCCCTCTCATCTGGCGCGAGGTGTGACAGCCTTGATCTGGGTCTTGTGTCTGCTCGCCCGGTGGAGCTCAGGGAGAGCTGTCTTCTTCGCGCACTCGACAAGCTAGCTTGCTTTTTACGTTCTTCGAGTGTTGCTCTGATCTGCTGCAGTCGAAGTGATTCCTGCCAGTTGAAGTACTGGAAGGTCAACATCTCCTCCCGTGTTGCGTCTGCTGGCATCATTGTGCACTCCTTGATGACTTTATCTGCTTTTGCTGCCATCTCAGCAGTAATTGTGAGATTTGTGACTCCATCCGGCATAGTAACGTGCACGGGAACTCTGTAGGCCTGCGACTGGCCGCAGCATCAGATGATTCTGCGGCGAAGGCAACGTAGACCTGCTGGGGTATCACCCGAGGGTATGTGTATGTGTTTTCGAGTCCCGTCATGGACTCGACGTCTTCATCGAGGCTCATGTCGGAGTCGATATGCCCATCGAGTGGTCCGTCTGGACGGATCTCGCTGTCGATGTCTTCATCGCCTATGCTCATCTCGGTGTCGGCGAAGTTGTTATGAATCTCGAAGTCGAGGTTGTTGTTGGTGCAGATCTCGGAGTCGACGTGGTTGTCGATATGAGTTTCGGGCTCGTCGAAGTCGCTGAGGGAGATCCCGCAGTCGAAACTATCCTCGAGTGGAGATCGAGCTCGGGATCGTTTGTGCGGTATGCTGATTCGGCCTCCTCACCTTGGAGTTCTTCAATGAGCTCGTTGATCTCTCGAGTCGACATGGTTGTTGCAGACGAGCAAGCTTGGAGGATCGACGATGGTATGGACGCAGTTGATGGATCCGCAACCGATGGAGCCTCGGGTGCGGAAGTCGCGAGTTGGCGTGGATCTGTCAAGTCCTGCACACCAAGCTTGTTGACGAAAAAATTGAACGAACCAACGGTTAAACCCAAACCTGACTCGAGATCGGCGAAGGTCTCCTGGAATTCTGGCGAGTGTGGCTCGAAATCCATCAGAGGATCTGATGTGCTTTTTGCAGGTGAAGCTGGCGTGCTGCCGTTTGTCGAGTGAGTCGGCGAGTTGCCGTGTGCCGCCGAGTCGGCGAGTTCTGGTTTGTTGATGCAGCCGGCGAGTTGCCGTTTGTAGATCCGATCGGCGAGTCGCCGTTTTCCGATGGAACCGAAGAAACCGTGAGTCCAGCACTATTCTTTCCCACAGACGGCGCCAATTGACGAGGGGTTAACTCATCAAATCCCATGGTTAAGGACCTAGGGTTGAGATTATGGGGAGAGAACGTGGTAGTACTGGTAGTTTCGTCGGCTGACAAGCAGAGGCAAAGATTTACCCAGGTTCAGGCCCCTCGGGTGGAGGTAAAGACCCTACTTCCTGCTTGTCTGGTATTGATCGTGTGAGATTATGCGGTTAAGGGAGCTCCGGCGAGATGTCGATCTCGCTAGGGCTTTTGGTGGTTCGAGTATGGCTTGTCCAGGATCGGCGGCCCTCCCAGCCTTTATAAGAGGCTGGGTCTCGGGAGTCGTAACCGACCTGTTTACATGTAAGGAAAGTATAAACCGACTATGCCTATGTCTAATCTTGGAGGGTACTCCATCTTGTTGGGCCTTTCGTCATGGGCTTCATGTAGGCTCTTGATAGTTGGGCCTTAGTCGACACGTGCACCAGGTATCCTTATGGTAGGGTACCGAGATGTATATCCTTGTCAGCAATCGAATCAAATAGCCACATTCGATTCGTAGATGCACAGATCAGATTGTCGCCTGCGACTCCTCCGCATAATCCTCCACAGAGATCGACGATGGTTTGATTAAGGGAGTTAGGGCATTAGCTCGGAGTGCCGTAGGCGCAGTGCTCGGAGGTAGGGTGGACGAGCTCGGAGTGGCCTTGAGCTTCATTCCCCCCCGATGGCTCGCGTTATCGGTGGCCCTGCGCTGCACGTCTTTCGACCACTTGGCGTTGGTCAAGCCGCCGCCCTTAGCTTCTCTGCTTCGGCGGCGCTGGCACGACCACGATTCGGGGGCATGTGAACTTATTCGGCGGCATGACGACAGATCTGGGGCGGCCAAGTGAGGAAAATGGTAGGAGGGGTGTGCGTGAGGGAGAATATGTGGGAGCAAAATTGGAGGGGATAGTGCTCGGACGCGCGAGATTTGTCCACCTAAGTGGATCGGACAACTCCGGATACAACTGATAATCCTCAATACCAGCTGGCCGTTTCATAACGTTGCAACCCGAAATCATCCCAAAGAACTGTCTAAAGTCTAAACTATAGACAAACCCAACCCGAAATCATCCCAAAGAACTGTCTAAAGTCTAAATCAAGACAAACCCATCACACTCACTGGAGAATGCTTTCACGAATGGTTGCGAGTATACCAAGTAAACAAAAAAAAAAGAGTATACCAAAAAATCGTTTATTTTTTTTGTTAAAAAGTTGACCAAATATAAAAACAAGAACTGCCTGGCGGTTTAAAGCATCAGCGTCTCTGAGTCCATCGATGGCCCCAAATTTAGCATCGTCCTACGAGGTTTTCAATCGTACTACCAGTATATATAACTGCGTGCGTAGGAGAGAGAGAGCGGCAGAAACCTGCACTACGTACCTGGCTGGGATAGTGGCCGACCAAACTAGAAACACGCGTGGTCGGATGAATGAATCGTCGAGGTGAGTTTGCGAGCGGATCCAACCGAAGCAGGATGAGTGGGTGACGAAACGGAGCAAGGAAATGTGTGTTCGTTTTCTGTCGTCTGGTGAATCAACAATCTCTCAAAGCTGCTGCACTTAAGTTGGACTTAGTAGTTTGAAAGGGTCAGCGTGGACGGAGAAAGGAGACTTGGCAGAAGCAACTCCAAATGTCCAACTAACCGTACGTGCCAATTTAATTGCGAGAGTGACATCAAGGTCGACAGAAACGAAACCATGGGCGGAAACAGGGGCGAGCAGGACACTAGGTGATGAACCTTTATTGCGAGAGTGATATCTAGTTATTTCTTTATTTTTAAGAAGTTTAAATCCTGGATATGAGGGAGTAAGAATTTATTGATCTACACAATGATGTATAGTACAAACGACCTAGCTCTCCCTAACCTCTCCCTCCCGCGACCCGCGCCGCCGGCGCCGAGGCCAGGCCGCTCCGCCGCCTTCCCCACTCCAGCCTCTCCTCCTCTCCTCCCTCCGGCATCGATGGTGATGATCCCTTCTCTCTCGCGACCCCAACCACTTCCCTCCCGTGACTCGCGTCGCCCACGCGGCGGCCGGGCTGCGCTGCAGTCCTCGTTCCCAGACTCCCTCATGTGATCCCCCCGCTGTCGCCGATGTGCTGTGCCGGCCCTTGGCCGGCGGCCCCGCTGGCGGCGGACCCTTGGCTTCTCCCTCTTGGGCTTTGGCGGCGCGGGGCAGCCATGGCCCGTGAGGTGTTGTTCGGCGGCGAAGGTGCAGTGCGGTGGCGGGGGCTCCCTGGTGCAGCGCGGGTGTTTGACTTGGTGATGGTGCTGCCATTGGTAGCAGGGGCGGCGGTGGTGGAGCTCTGGCCCTACAAGCCCAGATCTGCCCCCCGGGTCTGATCTGGGTTAGGACGGGCTCTGCCTCGTTGCCTCCGGTTGGCCTGTTGAGCGACTCGTGACAGTGATGGTAGCGATGATGCCGCGTCTGTCTGCAGCGCGAAGGTGGGAGCTTCGCGGACTTTTCTGGGTCTGGCCGAGCCTATGGGCCGATCAAGAGGGTAGCGGCGGTGACGGCTTACGTGCAACAGCATGGCGGCAAGGACTTTACGAGCCCTTCGGGGCTTGGCCGGGCCTCCTCGGCCTGTGTGTCCCCGCTGCCATGTACGGTCAGCACTCGCGATGGCGGTGGAGGATGTCTTCCAGGTGGCTGTGCTGTTGCCGCCCTCCGGCTTCAATGGCCTGGTGTGCTCTTGTCGTTGCGTTTCGTCGGCTACCGTCTACAACGGTGGAGGTTGTTCCCTCCACGTGGTTGTGCTGCTACCGGAACTTGTCTACGGTTGCTTCGTCTCGGGCTGGCCGGCCTTGCAACGTTTGCCATGGTGACGCGACGATGATGACTTCAAGACCGTGGGTGGCGTGTGTTGGTGGATGGCAAGATTTGTGGAGCGGTACAGATTGTCCGGGATGTGGTTTCTTGCAGGGTCGCACCACGTCGGTGACGCTTGAGAGTGTCACCTTTCCTTCCCGAAGGGCGTCGGGTGTACCTCTTCCCCACTCAGAGCGTATCGAGGGAAACCTAGGACCAGTCCGGGCAGTAGCGTCGTCGTCGTCGCTTTCCTTATTGAAGGTGCTGCTTGGTACGCGGCGATCTAGAGTGTTAGGTTCCTGGTGGGAATTCTCCGGAGAGAACGCAGCGGTTGCGAGTCATTTTCGTTTTCGTTGATCCGTCGATGTCGGCATTGTTTTCTCTCCTTTTTCTCTTTGTTTTCTTTTGGGTTTAGCTGTGCTGTTTGCCCCAGCAGAGGACTCAAAATTGTACCTTGTGGTTGTCGTATTAATTTATCGGGGCGAAAGCCTATTTCAAGAGTAGTACAAACGTGCAAATGTAAAATTGAAATAGTCTCCATTCTAAGTTACAAAGAAAACGATATGGATCTGAGTGTAGTGAACACTTTCTAACGCACAGGCGGCTCACTTCTTAAGCGGCATGGAACGGCACCACTGGCATGTGCCTTATGACGTGGTTTCGATTTCGTGTAGTTTGAAATTAACTTGTGATTTGTGAATGCTCTACTATATTGCAAGTAAATAGCTACCAAAACGGTAATCATATTGTTATCAATCGTATACTGATTGAGTTACGCGGGAGTTTAAGGGACAGTTTAGCACGCAATAATTGATGTACTCCTGCTTGTCTTAATATAAGGTCATGATATTTCCGGGCTACAAAGGTGTGTTCCCGGGGAACTCTGGATCTCATAGAGTCGAGGAAGAGGATGAATTTGGCAAGGCCAACTCTGATCTGTGCTCGTCTCTCTCTAACCTGCTGCTCAAGATGATCCATCCTTCTCTATGGGGGCCATGCATGGTCCGATGGTTCCCCTTTTATAGCCAACCGGCTGCCACAATGGCCAGACCAACAGTTGTCACCCGAAAACGGCTGTGGTTATCGCTACCCAAAAAGGTGAAGGGGGGTTCATCGGTGGAAGGTGCTTCTTCCTTTCTTGAATGCGCCAAAGCAGTTCAGCTTAGGATAAAGCGCGACAGACCATGAACATGCAGACGGCCGGTGATCCTGTTGGTCGTACCAGAAGAGGTGCCGGTATATGCACCGGCGCGGCCTGGACACCATAAAGATTGGTTTTCCTTCACTCCCTTAGTTTTGTCTTCATCCACGAGAATGTACCATCCGTGGTATTGCTCGGATACTTTGTGTGATTGTCTTCACGTGTCGGGATCGAGGAGATAAACTCGTCTCTCAAGAGTGAGTTGACCTAATGGTGTCAGGCCTCGAACAAGCTTAAGTGGACTGTGTCAGGGGGATCTCGGGAACACAGTTCACACGTTCCCGGGATGTCGATCTTCATATTAACCTTGTCGATGACAGGACCCAACTTTGATCTAGTCCATCAAACGTTAGGGGGCGTAGCCATGGGCGAACCCAATGTCCCGGCTGCCCCGGCGCTTGCTCGGGCTTCGCTTGCACTTGCCTTGTGCGCGAGAGCGATGATATCTGACTAGGAGCAAAACAATTAGCTAATTGGCTTGGTGGACCGTTGTGTAGTTGGGTTGTGCGTATGTGCCTCGTCAATAAGGCAGCGAAGTTCATTGGTTGCTTCATTCCCCATTCCCCAACCCATCACATCTCGCGCTTATTTGGTTGCCCAATGAGGTCGAGTAAAAGTTGCTTTAGGTCTCCTCACCTCCCTTAAACCTTTTAACTTTAGCCTCTCTAATTTACACAACTGTGTTTTGATTTAAAATAAATTGTACATAAAATATATGTGCATCGACGAGTAAATTCCATTTCTGTGATTGGTCAGTTTTGTCGACTATAATTTCTTAATTTTGACCAGAGTTCGCACCATTTTTAGACGAAATTTTGTAAACTTTGTCACACTTCGTCCTAAATTTGTCAAAAAAAATCTAATTACACAGCCTCCTGATAGCCTTGTCCTTCTTTGATTCAGGCCAGTTGGTTGTGGCCCACGTTCAGGCAAGTTTGTGGGGACCCCAAGTTTCACATCTGTGACAAGTTATTACCATGGTATCAATGCAGTTACCCTGAACTCAGACTAATACTTATCAACCCAGTACTTTATCAACCTAGTACTTTATCCAGGTGTTCAGAATATAATGTTCACCATGAAGTCAATATACTCACACTACCTCTAACTAATAGTTGCCAACCTTCACTAGTACACAAGGACACTATGGAAACGAGCCAAAATAATCATCGGAAACGAAAAAACGGTATGGTGTCCGAGCCACGTGGGTGATGCGAAGGGTTACATCAGTGACAGAGGCATTAACCTTCACCGACGAGGCTAGTTTTTGGCAACGATTACCCATATATCTCCGCTACCAACTTGTCGGCCATATGAGTAAAGAAGTATGTGGTTCTACTCTTTTGCACTGAGGTTTTCATAAGTCTACAGATGCCACTGGACATCAAAATTTCAAAGCACAAACACAAAAATTATAGCAAATTTATTCATAATATATACCAAATGTCACCATTACATTGCATCACATCACAATGATGAGTTACACATGACATGCCTTACTAAAGTTATCTTTCTTATCACTCGCTAAACCTATCATTGTCATCCCTCTATAAACCTATCATTGACATCACTCGCTAAAGTTATCCTTGTCATCTTATTACACCTATATCAAGCGAGTGTTGATGTACCAAAAATTGCTATCCGTTGGGACACACTCAACGGTCTTCGGGCTAGCAAGAGACTCGAGTAGCAGTTTCATGCTTCTCTAAATCACATCTGTCGCTTAATTGCTACACACACACACACGAAAACCCTGTTTATTTGCAATTGAAGAAAGGCACAAACATAAGAAGAAGGCAATAAATAGACCCATGAATTCAATATTGTCAAAGATTAATAAACTAACGGTGGTAAAAGCACCTACATAGGTGGAAAAGCCAGAAAAATAAAACCACACTGTGCTCACAAGCCTCCATAGCATGTTAATTTCCGAAATCCTTTATACTTAGGCTTGCTTCATCTTGGTCAGTGTCATCGAAATAATTGACAATCTAATATAAAACCAATAGAACATTTCATGAGTTGTTAATACACAAATCAAAACAGAATTGATGAACATATGACACGTGAGGAAAACTACATTTCATAAGTTTCTAATACAGATCCCAAATCAAAACAAAGCACAATTGATGAACATAGAATACATGAGGAACACTACATTTCATGAGTTGCTAATACAAATCAGTAATCAAAATAGAGCACAATTGATGAACATATAGGACACGTGAGGAACACTACATTTCATGAGTTGCTAATAAAAATCACAAATGAAAACAAAGTAGAATTGATGAGCATAGGACACGCGTGGAACACTAAATTTCATGAGTTGCTAATACAAATTACAAATAAGAACATAGCAGAATTGATGAACATAGGACTGGTGAGGAACACTAGTTCATGAGCAGAGCGATTTATACCTCATCGTCTCTTTTTCCTAGACGACGGCCTCGCATCTCGGGGCACCTCCTCCTCCGCGCCAGCAGCTCCTGAGGTAGAATCAGCCAATTTTCTTGGCGAGGATGCCGACCTCTCCTCCCGGGCCTCCTCATCGACGGCCAGATCGGCAAGGCTAGGGAGAGATTGAGAGGGTAAGGGTCATGGGATAGCCGCCGCCACACCTGATGAAGAGGTAGGATGAGAGGGCAAGAGCTAGGGCGCTGCCACACCGGGTTTCAGTCCAGCGTGAAGGGGAAATGAGAGGGTAAGGATTATTCTAGGTTATGTAGTATTTTATATTTGCGTGACGCGTAAGTGTATATAACTGTTTCCTCTATGGTTACACAACTTCACAATTTTCTACTGATTTCATTGTTGCATACAAACCTACGACATTATACTGATTTTTATTGCTACACACGAGTTCGTACAAACTACATTCTACTGATCTTCATTGCTGCACACGAGTTCACGCCTAGTACATTCTAGTGATTTCCATAGCTGCATACAAACCTATTACATTCTACAGATTTCCATAGCTGCATACAAATCTATTACATTCTACTGCTTTCCATAGCTGCATAGAAACCTACTACATTCTACTGATTTGCATTCTTGCATACAAGTTCACACCCAATAACACACAAACACACAACTATTTCTGTTCCTTTCTGCCGCTCCTTTCGCACAACAACAATAGGTCGGACACCACCAGACAACCCCGGACGATTCGTAGTACAGGAGCCCCACGAGGACGAGCCTCGACACCACCAGACTAGCCGCTCACCAACATGCGGTCAAACGATTCCGAAGCCACCATCATCGTCTCACCGAAGAAGCCGTCACGAGGTATGCAAGACGGAGATGAGAAAAAATATGAACCGGGAGCAGCAATACCGCAGCCGAGCGGGAGGGAACAACCTCCACCGCCGAGGACGGTAGTCGACCGGACGCGACAGCGGAGCACACCAATCCCCGTCAGGTTCGGCCGGGCACATCGGGCCCGTAAAGCCCCCACGGAGGCACACCAGTTCTATCAGGGTCCGGCCGGGCCTAGAACGGGCCCGTGAAGCTCGCCGCCACACTTCAACAAGGTCGGCCGTCGTCGCCGCTGCCCCTGCCCTCTCTTTCTCCCTTCCAACTTCAGAACACACATCAGCTCCAGCCGGCCCGCCCCAACCCAGATGGTCGTAGGGCCAAGGGGCTGAGCCAGGCCGAGATGCAGCATGCCGCCGACCGCACTGCTGCTCCGCCCCGCAGCACCACGGGAGCACCTCCGCCACGCCGCCTCCCTGGGAGCGCCGTCGCCGGGAGGGCAGGACCCCGATCCCGCCTCCATCGACGCGGGGAAGAACATGCCGGTGCTGCCGGGGTGCCGACGGCGACGACGGAGAGAGAGGAGGGGTAGGGAGACGAGAGGGGGAGAGGGGGAGGAACGCGCCGCCGCCTCAGGGGACGACGGGCACGTGAGACCTGTTTTTCCGAATTCACAGCAAGAGAGAGTCTAGATCACAAGCGATCTCCACAGGTGCTAACAATTGTAAACATAGTATCAAGTGAGAACGATAACACTGGAGAAGTTTCTTCGAGTATTCGCGAGTGGGAAACACTTGCACAGATATGTTTTTCGGCTAAAACTTGGAGGCTGAAACAAGAAGGAAATTTACGAGGGGAGTCAATATAGAAAGAGATCGAATATGGTCCGCAACTCGAATTAAAAATAGCTCCAGTTTATTTATCTGGCAAATAAGTATAGCAAGATTTTTTGATACAAAAAAAATGTATTTTGGCTCGTAGAGAAAAGCAAATACTAGGACAAACTAAAATGAACAACTTAGCATGGTAGGTCGGCCAAAGAAATAAGCTCTTGTGCCATGGTGTCGCTGTGCGTGACAACCTGAGTTGAAGTAGCAACTGAGAACTCATCGTGTCGCGTACTGGAGCTAGTTCCAAGATAACTAGAATAGTTTGAAGGTAACAATGGAATGGCTTCGTCATCCCCCTCTAACTCATGGATCTTCCTCAGTACCATCTTTCCTCTCAGGAGCTGTAACCTTGCCTCCACTTCTTTCATGGTAGGCCTCTCTTCTCCTCTGTGCCTCAAGCATGCACTTGCAAGGGAAGCCATCTCGATGATCTGTCTCTCATTACCTTCCTGCAGAACCTGAACATCGACGATCTCCATCATAGTGTTATCTTGTAGACTTTGAAGGAAGCAAATGCATATATTTTGCTTCTCATCCCGGGAATTTAAGAAGATTGACTTCTTTCTTGTTAGGAGCTCGACTATTATCACACCAAAACTGTAAACATCGCTCTTCTCAGTTAGCTGACCTGTGTGGTAATACTCAGGATCCAGGTATCCAAGAGTGCCCTGCACTGCTGTGACCACACGGGTTTCCTCGATGGAGATGGATCTCGAAGCACCAAAGTCTGCAATTTTTGCAGTGAAGTTATCTGTTAAGAGTATATTGGCACTTTTCACATCTCTATGGAAGACTGGTATTGAAGCAGCAGAATGAAGATACGCAATAGCACTTGCAGCCTCGCTAGCTATTCTGATACGATCTTCCCATGATAACAAGCACCTATCACTCACTTGGTCATCATGAAGAAGTTCAGACAGCGTGCCGTTTGAGATGAACTCATACACGAGCAAAGGCACCTCCGACTCAAGGCAACATCCAAAAAGTTTCACCACATTTCGATGATTAATGTGTGACAAGATTGCAAGCTCATTGACGAATTGATCAATCTCCCTTTGATCAGCCATTTTGGACTTCTTTATTGCCACCACACGTTGGTCTGATAAAATCCCCTTGTAAACAGTACCATGCCCTCCATGGCCAAGAATGCGTGTGGCGTCAAAATTGTCGGTAGCCTTTTCTAACTCATTCAATGAAAATATTTTGGTGTTATCTGTGGCACTTCCATTTGATGAGATCAATTGTTCTAAGACAAGGCCTTTGTTTCTCCGGAAGTGCGCTCTCCGAACGCTATTTTTAATGCTTCTCTTCCACCTCTGAACCAGCAAAAATAAAATTGACAGAATGAATAGAACTCCAGTACCACAGCTTAGACCAACAATGACTCCTGCATAAGTTTTCATATGTACTAGTTAGACACATATTAGTTTTTCCTTCTTTATGTAAGTACGAGTACTTTTTTCCTTTTATGTAACATAATAGTTCGATGAATGCAAGGTGCTAACTTCTGGTGATTTACCTTTTAATTGGTTGATGCAAGAAGTTGTTTCCTTTGCAAACTTGCTGCCAAAGGGGCATGAACACTTGTACTCTCCTACTGTGTTTTGGCAAGTTGCAGACTCGGGGCATGGACTTGGACTTTGCTCACATTCATTGACATCTGCAATGAAAACCGAACAAAATGCATGATTGTAAATGAGTCCTTCGAAGGTAATATAATAAACATATACATTAGAGTATTTGATATTGGAGCTGCATTTCTTGTTTTCCAAATCCACATAGTCTAACCCCTGATTTTTCCTTTCTCTCTTTGGATTTTGTGCATGCTTGAGAGGAAACAAATACTACGAACAAAAGCATGCACAGAATCCATTGCGGAGATCCTTGTTTTGAGATTATTATACAAATTTGTCCATGGCAGTAATCCTTGTTTTGAGAATATTGTACAAGAAAAGTTCCCATGAGAACATAAGATTGAATACAGAGGACGGGATAATAGAACTTGCCTGTGCATCCATCATAGAGGTAAGGATTCCCCTGGTATCCGCTGGAGCAGTTGCACAGATACCCTGGGCCGTTGGACGAATCCACGCACACGGTGTTTCCGCTCCGGCACGCGTAGGAAGACATGTTTCTTTGTGCTGCCTCACACGTTTCATTCCCAATCACCCAGTCAAGCACCACCGGCTGTCGTCCCTTGTAGGTTTCGTTGAACCTCATAGTTGTAATATAATCGGAACTGAAGACAAACGTCTCTGTTTCCACCAAACAGGCGTAGCTGCATTCGTTGGTGTACCATTTAACTGAACTAACATAATCAACATCATTGAAATAGACGAAGTAGTGTGTTAAGCCCTTAGGAACGGAATTTCGGCAACAGCCTACACCAATGCACGAGCCATTTGTCAACTCTTTTGGGCTCTTACACACAGATGCACACCCTGTCGCGTGCCTGTCCCTTACCTCGGTGTTGTGGAGATATGCAAGTGTGTCGCAACCGATGCTTATGAACTCGTTGTGCGCATCCGAGAACCGGTACGGCCAAATTAAGCTAAATTCCCAATCGGGTGAATCCATTGTTCCTGCGGTGCAAAATGATGGCATGATCATTAAAGCTCGCGAATGGCCACGGGACACCGAGATGTTTAGAACCTCCTTTTCATCAATGAATGGCCTCTCGCTTCCATCATCAGTCTTGTTGCAACTGATCTCGAAGCCTTGCTCGATAGCACAACCGACACCAATGCCAAATGGGTAGGGGATCTCGATGTCACCGCAATGTGTTCTGCATCCTTGGTGAGGTTGTGCTAATGATATAGACGCAAGGTGCAGCATGACTGCAACGGCGCCAAGCAGTAGCACTGACGCCATGTTAATTCACTGAAATTGATGTCATCAAAGTTAAGTGTCTTCTGTGCTAAAGAAAAGAAAGACACATACTGTAAAACATGAGAGAAAACACGAGTGAGGCGTTTTGTAGCCCGAGCTACATGTAGCTCGTATTTTGAAAAATTCGAAATAGGCACTTTTCAGGTTCCAAAAATTCTGAAATTTTTCCCAGAGGTAGATAACATCTAGATCTACAAGTGTGCAAAGTTTCAACTCAAAATTTGTTGTGTTGTGGGCTGGGGAAAAATGACAAATGGGTAGATCTGGGTGGTGAACAATAAACAGATTCAAAAGGTGGAAATTTTGTCGAAATTTGTCTTTTTTGTGTAGCCAAATCTACAACGAAATTTGAGTTGCAATTTCGCACGCCTGTAGATCTATACATTATCTACCACTGGAATATTTTACAGGATTTTTGAAAACTGAAAAATGCCGATTTTAAATTTTGAGAAAAATGAGATCCGTGTAGCTCGGACTCTATTCAGAGCCATATCTTATTACTTGTGAGTTTTCTACAAGTTCTATCAATCAGAATCCTCTTTTTTATCGTTTACTAGAAACCAATCTGAACTGAAGAAAAAAGATGAACGGTTTTGAATGAAATGCTACAAAATTCCTGTGAATTACTAATGTTCGAAACAAACGAAGTTATAGAGTACACCGCATGATTTCGGCTTCTAAGAGCATCTCCAACATACGCGCTTAAGAAGCCACGCGCACAAGAAACCGTCAATATAGCGTGTGCGCTCTCGAAACGGCGTCTCCAGCAACCGCGCTTAAACTCCGTGCGCGCTAAAAAGGGGCCAGCGCGCTGGCCCAAGCGGTACTAGTTGCGGTGAATTTGGGGAGGCCGCTCCAGCGCGCGGTGCAAAAGAAATTTGCGCTTGAGAGAGCAACCACCACCCTGAAATTCCCCGCTGCTCCCGCCCTCGCACTCCCTTCGCCTAGTCCGCGCTGCCGCCGGCGAAATTCCGGCGATGGACGGCTAATCGAGCGTTCCTCCGACCCCTCTCTACATCCGCGACCCCTCGCCCGCCGGCGCCGCTGCAAACCCTAGCTCGGGCGTGACCTCCTCCGCCGCCGACGCCGTGATACGTCTCAAACGTATCTATAATTTCTGATGTTCCATGTTGATATTATGTCAATTGCTACATTTTTTATATACAATTCATAGCATTTTTATGCATTTTCTGGGACTAACCTATTAACAAGATGCCACAGTGCCAGTTCCTGTTTTCTGCTGTTTTTGTATTTCAGAAAGTTGTTCTGGAAATATTCTCGGAATTGGACGAAACAAAAACGGAAGTCCCTATTTTTCCATCACGAAGACCGTGTCCAGAGGGGAGAAGCAGGAGGGCCGTTGGCCGGCCATGCCAGGGCACGGCGCGGCCCCCTTCCTGCCGCGCCGTGGGGTGGCGTGGGGCCCATGTGCCTCTCCAGCCGCCGCCCTTTCGCCTATATATTCATCTATTCGGGAAAACCCTAGACACCCGAGCCTCCATCCACGAAAATTTTCAGAGACGCCGCCGTCGTCAACCCTAGCTCGGGGGGGTTCAGAAGCTCTTCCCGACACCCTGCCGGAGAGGGAATCATCACCGGAGGGATCTACATCATCATGCCCGCCTCCGGAGTGATGCGTGAGTAGTTCATCCTTGGACTACGGGTCCATGGCAGTAGCTAGTTGGTAGTCTCTCCACTTTGTGCTATCATGTTTAGATCTTGTGAGCTGCATACCATGATCAAGATCATATTATTGTAATGCTACATGTTGTGTTTGCTGGGATCCGATGAATATTGAATACTATGTCAAGTTGATTATCAATCTATGTTATATGTTATTTATGATCTTGCATGCTCTCTGTTACTAGTAGATGGTTTGGCCAAGTCGATGCTTGTAACTCCAGGAGGAGTATTTATGCTAGATAGTGGGTTCAGTCTCCATTGAATCTGAGAGAGTGACATCAACTTCTAAGGTTGTGGATGTGTTGTTGCCACTAGGGATAACATAACAATGCTTTGTCTAAGGATAATTATGTTGTTTACCTTATGCACTTTACTTAATGCAATAATCTGTTACTTGCAACTTAATACCAACGGGGAACTCGGATGACTACCTGAAGGTGGATTATTAGTCATAGATGCTGTTGGATAACAGTCTATGTATCTTGTTGTAATGCCCGCATGAATATCATAGTAGTCATCATGTCATACTTATGCATTGTTATGCACTCGATATTTTGTCAATTGCCCAGCTGTAATTTGTTTACCCGGCATGTTAGTTATCTTTTATGGAGAGACACCACTAGTGAACTGTGGACCCGATCCATTCTTTTACATCTGATAAATACAACCTACTGCAATCATGTTCCATTTCATTCTCTGCAATTTAAACACTATTTTCCACACCATACGTTTAACCCTTTGTTTTCAGCAAGACCGGTGAGATTGACAACCTCACTGTATCGTTGGGGCAAAGTAGTTTGATTGTGTTGAGACAGGTTCCACGTCAGGTGCTGGTTTCCCTGGTGTTGCGCCGCACTACACTCCTCCACCGACAACCTTCAGAAGTGCTTCTACTCCTACTGGATTGATAACTTGGTTTCGTACTGAGGGAAAACTTGCTGCTACATTACATCATACCTTCCTCTTGGGGTCTCCCAACGAACGTGTGCTTTACGCGTATCAAGCTAGTTTTCTGGCGCCGTTGCCGGGGAGAAGAAACATTTATGTGAGCTCTTCATACTCCCCTACGACGCCATTTTTCTGGCGCCGTTGCCGGGGAGAAGAAGATTTCTGCAAGGGGAGTCTCTCGCTTCCAATCTCTTTATTTGTTATTGTCTTGCTTAGTTTATTTTTATTTAGTCTTGTTTGCTTTATTTATCAAAAACACAAAAAAATTAGTTACTTTTATTTTCAAGTTGTTATTTTTGTTTTGTTTTAATTTTGCTAAAATGAGTACCCCTGAGAACACTAAGTTGTGTGATTTCACTAGCACGAACAACAATGATTTCATTAGTACACCTATTGCTCCACCTGCTTCTAACGCAGAATTCTATGAAATTAAACCTGCACTTTTAAATCTTGTTATGAAAGAGCAATTCTCTGGTGTTAGTACTGATGATGCTGCTGCTCACCTTAATAATTTTGTTGAACTTTGTGAGATGCAAAAGTATAAGGATGTAGATGGTGATATTATTAAACTGAAACTTTTTCCTTTCTCTTTGAGAGGAGTGCTAAAGAATGGTTGCTATCTTTGACTAGAAATAGTATTGATTCATGGACTAAATGCAAAATGCTTTCATAGGAAAAATACTATCCTCCTGCTAAGATTATATCTTTGAGAAGTAGCATTATGAATTTCAAACAATTTGATAATGAGCATGTTGCTCAAGCTTGGGAGAGAATGAAATCATTGGTAAAGAATTGTCCCACCCATGGACTGACTGCTTGGATGATCATCCAAACCTTTTATGCAGGACTAAATTTTTCTTCAAGAAACCTATTGGATTCGGCCTCTGGAGGTACCTTTATGTCCATCACTTTGGGTGCTGCAACAAAGCTTCTTGATGATATGATGATAAATTATTCTGAATGGCACACCGAAAGAGCTCCACAAGGTAAGAAGGTAAATTCTGTTGAAGAAACCTCTTCCTTGAGTGATAAGATTGATACTATTATGTCTATGCTTACAAATGGAAAATGCATGTTGATCCAAATAATGTTCCTTTAGCTTCTTTGGTTGCTCAAGAAGAGCATGTTGATGTGAACTTCATTAAAAATAATAACTTCAACAACAATGCTTATAGGAATAATTTTGGTAATAACAATTATAAGCCCTATCCTTAATAGTGGCAATGGTTATGCTAATTCTTATGGTAGATCTGGAATGCCTAGTGAGGAAAGGATGTTAGAAGTTGAAAAGGCTACTAAGAACTTTATGCAAACGCAATATGAGCAAAACCAATTGTTTACTAAAACTATGAATGAACAATCTGCTATGTTGAAGAATATAGGACATCAACTTGAGAACTTAAATAGGGAAATTTCTGGTTTGCAGATTAAGATTTCTAATGCTGAAACTTGCATTTCATCCATGTCTGAAGCACAAGCTTCTTTGATTAATAGAATGGCAGCTAAACCTGAAACTATTGATAACAATACCTTTGCTACTGCCAATGCTATCAAGTTAAAATTGATAATAATGTGAGGATGTTAGCTGATTTACATGCTAGGTGGGCAAGAGAGGATGAAATTGCTAAAAAGAATAGTATTGCTAGAGTTTATACTATTACTACTACTGAAAATGCTAAACTCAAGTGTTAACAAACCTCCTACTATCAATGGTAAAGTAATTGGTGTTGGCAATGTCTCTACTTCTGTTGCAAAACGTTTAAAATTGCCTGAAAACACTGAAACTGTTCCTGATAAAAGTGCTGAAATTTTTCGAGATGGGAGACAATGGTCCATTACTTTTGATAATAATGATTTTGATTTTGATGGTTGCAATATTTCTGAAGTAATTAAGTTCTTGCAAAAGCTAGCTAGAAGTCCTAATGCTAGTGCTATAAACATGGCTTTTACTAAACATATTACTAATGCTCTCATGCAAGTTAGGGAAGAGAAATTAAAACATGAAGCTTCTATCCCTAGGAAGTTAGAAGATGGTTGGGAGCCCATCATTAAAATGAAGTGAATGATTTTGATTGCAATGCTTTATGTGATCTTGGTGCTAGTATTTCTGTTATGCCTAAGAAACTCTATGATATGCTTGATTTAGCACCTTTGGAACACTGTTATTTGGATGTTCACCTTGCTGATAATACTATAAAGAAACCTTTGGGGAGAGTTGATGATGTTTTTATAATGGTTAACAATAACCTTGTCCCCGTTGATTTTGTTGTTTTGGATATTGAATGCAATGCTTCTTGTCCTATTGTTTTGGGAAGACCTTTTCTTAGAACTGTTGGTGCTATTATTGATATGAGAGAGGGGAATATTAAATATCAATTCCCACTCAAGAAAGGTATGGAACACTTCCCTAGAAAGAAGATGAAGTTACCTTTTGATTCTATTGTTAGAGCAAATTATTCTGTTGATGCTTCATCACTTGGAAACACTTGATTCTTACTTTCTGCGCCTAGCTGAAAGGCGTTAAAGAAAAGCGCTTATGGGAGACAACCCATTATTTTATTTCTGCAATTTTTCTTTTTTTTTGAGTCAAGGAGTTGTTTACTTCTGTAACAATTCCTTTGTATCTTTATTTTTTACATTGTTGTGCCAAGTATTGCCTCTAATAGGAAGATGATGCTAGATTTGGATTTCTGCGCAGGAACAGATTTCTGCTGTTCACCGTTTTAATTCTGTAAAATCACAGAAAAATTATTTAAATCTGAAATTTTTGTGCGTGATCCTCAGATATGTACGCATCTTTCGTTAGTTTAAAGTTTTTCGATCTGAGCAACGTAAGTGCCTCGAAAAAATTCGTCTTTGCGGACTGTTCTGTTTAGACAGATTCTGTCTTTTATTTTTCGCATTCTCTCTTTTACTAGTGTTGAGTGGAATTCTTTTTTAGGGTGAAGAGCTTCACATAACATCAGTGGCAGTAGCTAATGTTAAAAGTAACGGTCATTTGTGTTTATAGAACATGTGAGTTTTTGATTGTGCACTAACCCTCTAATGAGAATTACTTTGAGTTTGGTGTGGCGGAAGTTTTCAAGGGTCAAGAGAGAAGGATGATATAATGTGATCAAGAAGAGTGAAGAGCTTAAGCTTGGGGATGCTCCCATGGATCACCCAGCATATTTCAAGAAGACTCAAGCGTCTAAGCTTGGGGATGCCCAAGGCATCCCCTTCTTCATCAGCAACTTATCAGGTCATCTCTAGTGAAACTATATTTTAATTCTTTCACATCATATGTGCTTTACTTGGAGCGTCTGTGTGCTTTTATTTTCAGTATTTTATTTTTTCTGGTAACTTGATTGGACCCAGCATTCTTGATTGGGAGAGAGACACGCTCCGCTTTTTCATATGAATACTCCTATTCTTCACTTATACTTGTTGAGTATTCTTTATAGCTATTGCTATGCTTTTAGCTCCTGTTTTTCATGCATCTCTTATTCAGAGCTGTTAGTTCTTTTAAAGAAAGTACTCTCTTGCTTCATTATGTTTGGAGAGTTTATGTTGAAATAAATTGATTGGTGTTTGGTTGGAACAGAAAATGTTGCATGTGGTAGATGGTATAATGGAAAAGACTTACATATTCTTATAGATCACTGTATTGGATTTGATACTTGTCAATTGTTTTGAGTTATCAAGTAGTTCATGTTTAAGCTTTTGTATCATGTAGTTAAAACCTATTAATGAAGAACTACCGAAAGCTCGTTGAAATTTGGTTTGCATAATTGGTATCTCTAAGGTCTAGATATTTTCTAGTAAAAGGGTTTGGTTAACAAGGAAGACGGTGTGGAGTCGTATAATGCTTGCAATATGTATTCATATGAGCCTTGGTATTGTTTATATCCTGTGTTTGCTTCAAATAACCTTGCTAGCCTAAACTCTGTACTGAGAGGGAATGCTTCTCGTGCATCCAAAACCTTGAGCCAAATCCATGCCATTCGTGTCCACCATAACTATCTATATGTGGTATTTCCTGCCATTCCAAGTAAATACTTCATGTGCTACCTTTAAACTATTCAAAACTTTATTACTCCTTATTTTGTGTCAATGTTTACTAGCTCATGAGGAAGTTATGTGGGGTTTCTCTATCAATCTTGTCAACAGACTTTCACAACTGGACTAGTGGCATATACACCGCTTATCCAATAATTTTGCAAAAAGAGCTGGCAAATGGGGTGCCCAGTCCCAATTAGTCAAGCGATGATACCAGTGAATAACTGCATGTGTAAACAAAAGAGAATAAGAGGGATGATCTACCTTGCTGGTAGAAATAACGTCCTTCAGTGGGAGCCGCTCTTGAAAGTCTGGTTGACAAGGGGGGTAGTGTTTTCTCTACTGCCAATTGTTGACAACGACATACATAGCTCAAAACTTATATTTTTACTCTCTATATGATTTCAAAAACTTAAAAAGCTCTAGCACATGACTTAATCCCTTCTTCCCTTTGCGAAGGGCCTTTCTTTTACTTTTATGTTGAGTCAGTTTTCCTACTCCTTTCTGTCTTAGAAGCAAACACTAGTGTCAACCTTGGTACAACAATTTTCATATGCGGGCATATCGTGCTTATTATATTTCTTTGTGTTGACAAATGTCCATGAGATATATATGTTGAAAGTTGAAAGCAAATGCTGAAACTTAAATCTTCCTTTGTGTTGGTTCAACTCATTTTACTTAGAGACTATTGCTTTATGAGTTAACACTTATGCAAAACATGTTGATACTTGTCTAGAAAGTACTATTTATGAAAAGTTTTTGCTTACATGATATAGTTGGTAACTCATTACCTATTTGATAGCAAACTATAGACCATTGATATGGATCACTTCATTCATAACATATGCTTTACAATACTAATTGATCAAAGATTACGATGGTAGCATGTCACCTCAGAAATTATTTTGTTTTTATCGTTTTACCTACTCGAGGACGAGTAGAACTAAGCTTGGGGATGCTTGATACGTCTCAAACGTATCTATAATTTCTGATGTTCTATGTTGATATTATGCCAATTGCTACATGTTTTATATACACTTCATAGTATTTTTATGCATTTTCTGAAACTAACCTATTAACAAGATGCCACAGTGTCAGTTCCTGTTTTCTGCTGTTTTTGTATTTCAGAAAAGTTGTTCTGGAAATATTCTCGGAATTGGACGAAACAAAAATGGAAGTCCCTATTTTTTCATCACGAAGACCGTGTCCAGAGGGGAGAAGCAGGAGGGCCGTGGGCCGGCCACGCCAGGGCATGGCGCGGCCCCCCTTCCTACCGCGCCGTGGGGTGGCGTGGGGCCCACGTGCCTCTCCAGCCGCCGCCCTTTCGCCTATATATTCATCTATTCGGGAAAACCCTCGACACCCGAGCCTCCATCCACGAAAACTTTCAGAGACGCCGTCATCAACCCTAGCTCGGGGGGGTTCAGAAGCTCTTCCCGGCATCCTACCGGAGAGGGGAATCATCACCGGAGGGCTCTACATCATCATGCCCGCCTCCGGAGTGATGCGTGAGTAGTTCATCCTTGGACTACGGGTCCATGGCAGTAGCTAGTTGGTAGTCTCTCAACTTTGTGCTATCATGTTTAGATCTTGTGAGCTGCATATCATGATCAAGATCATATTATTGTAATTCTACATGTGTGTTTGCTGGGATCCGATGAATATTGAATACTATGTCAAGTTGATTATCAATCTATGTTATATGTTATTTATGATCTTGCATGCTCTCCGTTACTAGTAGATGCTTTGGCCAAGTAGATGCTTGTAACTCCAAGAGGGAGTATTTATGCTAGATAGTGGGTTCAGTCTCCATTGAATCTGGGAGAGTGACAACAACTTGTAAGGTTGTGGATGTGTTGTTGCCACTAGGGATAACATAACAATGCTTTGTCTAAGGATAATTGTGTTGTTTACATTATGCACTTTACTTAATGCAATAATCGGTTGCTTGCAACTTAATACCAATGGAAAACTCGGATGACTACCTGAAGGTGGATTATTAGTCATAGATGCTGTTGGATAACGGTCTATGTATCTGTTGTAATGCCCGCATGAATATCATAGTAGTCATCATGTCATACTTATGCATTGTTATGCACTCAACATTTTGTCAATTGCCCAGCTGTAATTTGTTTACCCAGCATGTTAGTTATCTTTTATGGAGAGACACCACTAGTGAACTGTGTACCCCGGTCCATTCTTTTACATCTGATACATACAACCTACTGCAATCATTGTTCCTTTTCATTCTCTGCAATTTAAACACTGTTTTCCACCATACGTTTAACCCTTTGTTTTCAGCAAGACCGGTGAGATTGACAACCTCACTGTATCGTTGGGGCAAAGTAGTTTGATTGTGTTGTGACAGGTTCCACGTCAGGTGCTGGTTTCCCTGGTGTTGCGCCGCACTACACTCCTCCACCGACAACCTTCAGAAGTGCTTCTACTCTTACTGGATTGATAACCTTGGTTTCGTACTGAGGGAAAACTTGCTGCAACATTACATCATACCTTCCTCTTGGGGTCTCCCAACGAACGTGTGCTTTACGCGTATCAGCCGCACCAATTCCAGCCAGCGGGCTCGCGCGCGGCCTTTTCATGGCGCCACGTATGAACTCCATCAGAGCCGTCACGCAGGCGCGCGGTGCGCAGCGGCGGAACGATGTCTCCAAGAGGCCGATGGCGGTGACGAGGACGGCGGCGCAAGCCAACAAGAAGGTGAAGAAGGTGGTGCCGCTGCGCCGGGGACGAAGCGCTTGAGAACCCTCTGGCAGTGCCATGCCGCCCCCGCCTCCGCCACCCGTAGCGCCGGAACCCACGCCAGAACCGTCGCAATTTGTTGCTCCGGAGGCATATGCGAATAGGGTGTTGAAGAAATGCCCACAGGGTACTTTTCTTCACCTTGGTTCACAATTTTATTGAATCTTCACCTTGCTTGATTATCTTCACCTTATTTGTAGTTTGAATGACGATGCCTATTTCTCAACAATGGGAGTTGGCTCCAACACTTCACATTAGTCTCAAACCAGTGAAATACATGAAGAAGATCATGAATATGAAGAAGTGGATGAGGATGGAGAGGGTTAGGTGGGTCCTCCGAAAAGATCGGTGAACTTACCATGCAAGATGACACTTTGCTATGCAATACATATCTAAATGTGTCTTTGGATGCCTCCATCGCAATGGCCCAAACATTCAACGCATATTGGGATAGGATGAAGGAGTACTATGACACATGGAACAAGAGTGGAACTGAGCGTAGCAATAGGTCACTTCGCTCTCGGTGGTCATTGATAAACACCGATTGTCAAAAGTGGGCGGGGGCAATGGCGGCGGTTGACGCCCTAAACCAAGTGGCACAAATGATATAGATAGGGTAAGTGTCAATTCTTTGTATACCCACTTCATTGCTACTTTGCTATTTTTGTGTTTTTACTTGTTCTTTACTATGTATAGCTCAAAATTGCACAAAACTTGTTTCGTGGAGAAGATAAGAAGAACAAGAAAGGCAAGGTGAAGAAATGGAAAGCATTTGTGTTGTCCCATTGCTATGAGAAGTTGAAGGATGAAGAGAAATAGAAGAAACGTGATATCCTAGAGGTGCCAAGTATTAAAGAGGTGATGAACTTGGATGATGATGAGGCATCGAGCGACGGCGCCAAGAGGAGCCCGACGCCCAACTCGGTTAACTATGCAAACCCAAGAAGACCAACAGGTGCAAAAATAGCAAAAGAGAGGAAGAAAGGAGGAGGGATGATGAGCTAAAGCATGCTATGGAGGAAATGGTGCAAGCACGAAGGTTGGCAATGGAGGAGAAGAAATTGGAGCAAGAGGAGAGGAGAAAGAAGAAAAGCAAAGACGCGGAGGCCGAATCAAGAAAGGTGGGGGCGTAGGAGAGGAGGTTGGCATTGGAGGAGAAGAAATTGGAAATGGAGGAGCAAGCTAGGATAATGGAGTATCAGAAGTACATCTTCTTCGTGGACATGTCACACTTTGATGCTAAGCAAAAGGAGTACCTCAACATATGTTGTGATCAACTATTGATGAAGAGACAAATGATGGGAATGGCAAGAGGCGTTGGTGCTACCATGGGTGGCTTTGTACGTATATGAACAAACATGGAGGGCATGGGAGGTGGGTGCACCTCCGATGGGCATGGGAGGCATGAGTTTCAGTTCTCTTATGAGAGGCATGGGAACATATGGAGGGATGGGCGCCATGGGAGGGATGAGTGCACCCCGATGGGCTTGGGAGGGATTGGTGCATATCCAAATATCTTTGGAGCATATGGTGGGATGGACACCATGGGAGGAATGGGTGCACCTCTGGTTGACTTGGATGCATCCATGGGTGGAGGCCGGCAATGCTTCCGGTGTGCCTCCCATGCCTTCAGATGGTGCATTTGTAGATAGTGGAAGCACCGTCCGAGTTGATGAGAATGAAGATGGGGCGCTTGAAAATGATGGCAATGAAGATGGTGAAGAGGAGGAGGAGGAAGGAAATGGAGAGAAATAACTTGTGGCATGTGTGTTCATGTTTTATTTGTTTGTATGAAATTTATTGTAATGAATTTGAACTATGCTAGGTTGCTCAATTGCATTTTATGTTGAAAACACATATTGGTTGCATATTTGCCTAGAGCCGGCTGCTCACACGCGCTGCATTTTAGCGCGACAGCGACGCGCCAAATTATAGCGCGTCTGCTAAAGCAAAACAGGCGTCGCGCACGCTAAACCGCTTTTCTGGCGATGCAACAAATATTTAGCGCGTCGGCGCCCAGCGCGTCTATTGGAGATGCTCTACAGGTTAAAAAAACGCACATATGCGGCCCATCCTGCTCACCACGCACAGGAGAACACGGCGAGCGATCGATTGTTTCGTTTCCGAAAGGAAAAAGAAGTCAATATTTGTATTTTATCTTCTCATATATCCCAATCGGCTCTAGACTCTAGTACACATACCCTCTGCCGTGGCGATGGAGGGCCACGTCCATATCTAGCACCCGGTGGCGCTTATTTCGACCACCAGTCCCGCCAACGCCGCGTGGGAAGGACGAGTAGGACTGGGCATCGAGGAAGGATTTCAGGGGCGGTGCTTGGGGCAGTTCCCCGCTATGGGAGATCATTACAAACCGATAAGAGGCCACGCTGCCACAGAACGGTGCGCTTGGGAGGCTGGGAGCAAGATCGTGGCGGAAAATTTTCTCCAACTCATATATGACGTACAACCCGTATTCGTTTCAATTGCGGAAATGGATGACGGACATACACGTTACGTCGTCATATGAGTTGGAGAATCTCATAACCGCGAAACAAGGGCGCATGTAGGCACATCGAAGCCCTCAAACAATCTCCTCCACCACCGTATCGGACTAGGATCCAGTGCCTTGTCGTGGACGAGTCACAGCGTCTGTGTTCAAATCAATCGAATGGCCAGCAGCGTTTTACAGCCATCCAACCTCACGCTGCAGTCAGAACAGGACCTTCTTCCTCCCGTACGCTGCAATCAGAGAAGGAGCACAGCAGAGGAAACAGCTCCGCCCACCTCCGGTTGCTCGCTCCGCCACACTGAAGGATCCCTTCAACGACTCTCTGGACGCCCCCTTCTGCCCCTTCCTTGCCACTAGTATCCAGGAGCCCAACAACGATTGTACATCACAATTTCTTCAGTCGGACAACAACAACATTCAGGGCCATTAGTAAATTGTATTGGCAACACAATACAAGAAAATTCAGTGAACCATCAACCCTTCGTTGCTATTTTTCTAGTTTATGAGATGTGATGTGCAACCGAGTGATCTGTGTGTTGTTTTCAGTCTTGCTAAACTGAACCAAATTGTTGCTGTTTTGGCTAAGTGAACCGTATTCTGGTAACTGAACCAATCTTATGCACTACTTCTGCTTTCTCTCTTCCCTGCATGAAAAAATTGGACCCCAAATCATTTCTGGGCTCGTGGCTATAGGTGGAAATATCCCATTTTGTTGAAGGGGAATAGGGGGTCGTCGGAAGGGCCATAGGAGGGCGTCGGAGGGGCGATTCAGCCATCGGATGTGGGGCGGTGTGAGTAGCCGGAGGTGCTCGGAGAGGTCGTCGAGGCCGTTTTCTCAATTGCACGCCACCGTAGATCACCCTGGATGTGCAGCCGGCGCAGACCCCTTACTTCCCGCAGCGGCGGCGGCGTTACCGGCAGGGCTCCGCTTCGCTCCGCTCGTGAAGCGCCTCGTTTAGTTATCGTTCGATGGATGTCTTGCTGCCTGCGGGAGGAAGAAGGGGTGTCGCTTGACGTTGAAGTGCTGTTGTCCGTTGGATGTAGATGGATGGTGGATATAAGGGCACAAGGCAAGCCGTGCTTTGTCCACAACAAGGCACCGGATCTCGCTCCCACCGTATCTTGGTGGTGCTTCGTGCCGGTGAGCAACGTCATGATACCTTCCGACCATGGCCCATTTTTTTACAAATATAGTCTCCTGCTCAATGAAATTGTCAAAACTAGCCCCACCGAAAATAATTGTCACAAATGGCCCTAGCGGGATGTAGAAAAAAACAACACGTGTCTTCGCGCCAAAAGAAGGTGGCAGGAAGCGACTTTCCGCCAACGTATATGGCGGGAAGACCTTCGTGCCACAATGACGTTGGCGCTAAACTAAACCTTATCTTTATCGCCTTGGCCGACGCCGCCATGTTGCTGGATCTGCGACGAGATCGCGTAGGAAGATGTGGTGGCGGCCCTCCTCTCTCCAACATACGCGTCGAACCACCGGCGGTTCGCCTCATGCCGCATCTTCATGCGCATTTGGGAGAGCACAAACTACACCTTGATGTGTCGGATGAGATCTTCGTCGTTGATGATTGTGACGAGGTCGGCATTGTCGTTTGTGGTGATCAGCTCGGAGTCGTTGGACTCAGCGTCGGCTCCGGCACCACATGTGAGCTACCCGCCTCCGCATCGTGCGAGCATGGAATGAGCCCGACCCATAAGCTCTTGAAGGACGTTGCGCTTTCTCGCAACGGCCGAGCGGCGACGACGATTGTTCTCCTTTCCCGTCAAGCTCGGTACACCCTGCAGTGGCACACATGTCCCGCCATGGCGCCATCGACCTACCGACGCAGCGGATGAAATTGCTCGTTGGACTTTTTAGCCCTAGCGCTAGAACGTTCGGGGTGCAAACCCTAAACGCTGCCCCAACAACGCATCATACAGTGTTGCCGCAACCACTTCTTCAGCGGACTGGAAAATTGTTTCGAGGCTGGGCCGATTTGCGGTGCCAATTCTGGCCACACAAAAAGTTCTAACCCGCATATGTGCTAGAATTTCTAGGCTAGGAGCATTATTCGGCAGTTGCTCTTACGACGTCTGGCCATTAGACAGTTAACTACCTTCACGCGTAATGCCTAACACGTAAACTAAGATATGAGTGTTTTTAGAAAACATTAAAAAATTGAAAAGTGGTGATTTTTTGAAGCTCTAGCCCCAATATGGTTTTTTTTTTTGCAATTTACTCCCAGTTGAAGGTATGAATCCAGGCCCAACACACAAAGAGCAACTCTAGCAGGTACCGGTTAAGCGCCTCGGCTCGGAAAAGTCCGGCTGATTTGGGGTATGGGTCGTTTTTTTCGGCCCAATCAGAAACGGGATAACAGGCGCCACGAAAAATATATCCGGATCGCCGGATAATCGTTGCCTCGTTTATTATATAGCGGGGGGAGGGTCGATTCAGTAGCAAAACCGTACCCCTCAGCCGCATCCATCACAGGTCCGTCGCGACTCTCTCCCATCTCCGACGAGCAATCCGCGCCGCATCTCACCTCCTCTCCACTTCCCACCTACAGATCGATGGCCGGCTCGAGCCTGCACAACTTAGACGGGCGTGGAGGGGGCGGAGGAGGCCGAGTACCCCCCGGAAGACGAGGCCGCGAGGAGGGCGGCCGAGAGTCGCTCGAATTCCTCGCGCTTGCGCGGCTCGTACAAGTTCTGCCAGTGTGCGGGGCTCTTGCCGCGTTAGTTCGGGGAGGGCAGCTCCTCCGGCGGCCGGAGGAGGAAGAGGAGGAGCTTACGGACGACTTCGAGTATGACTTCCGTTTGCCAGAGGAGCGTCCCATTCCGGTGGGGCACTGTCGCGTGACTTCAGGTGGTAGGCTTGGTTCAAGCATCAACCACTTCGATCACATAACAAAGGAGGGGCTACCAGCGTGGTCGCGCGTCCGCCTAGCCGACGAGGAGGTCGTCGCCGCGACGGCGGCGTTGCAGGTCGGAGACGAAGGTGTCGTGGATCGCCTTATAAAGGCGGTCGACGAGCAGGAGCTTGCGGAGACGATGTGCACCATGGTCGAGACGGACGAGCTCGACATCGACCCGTAGGTCGACGCCGGGGGGGTGGGGGGTGGGGGTGGGGAGATCGGCGATGCGTAAAGATGCGACAGGTCCGGTTCGGCCGTTGGCCCTCTGCACCGCACCTGCGTTTTGTTACTGATAGGTTATAGGTTTGGCCCGTAAAAGATCCGGGTCCAACAGGGTCAGACCCTTGCGACCCTAGGTCGAACCTCTACGGGAAGCCGGCGGCCGCATCGTCTCCAAGGTTGCGCCATCGAACGCCCGCGCAGCCGCTGATCCCCGACCCGGAGCGCCTCGTCGTCCCGCCTGGACCAGCCGAGGCGCAGGTGCGCAAGGACGCCGACGGAGAAGGGCGCATGGGAGCGTGCCATGGGCCCACGGCCAAGGCCGAGCTCGACGGCGTCATGGTCTTCCATGCCGCCGTGCGTCAAGGGCACCCGGGAGCTCCACGGCCAAGTCCTGGGAGCGCGCGCTGCACGGGCGTGGGAGCGGGACGCAGTCGTGGAGGCGGCCGACCGCCGTCGAGTTCGCCTCGCTGCAAGCGGGGCTCAAGGCCACGCGCGGCATACGGGCACGGAACGCCTTCGCGGAGGCCTCCTCGCCGCCCTCTCCCAGCGTCTCGGCCCTTTCTGTCGACTTGCCCGGCACCGCCTCGCCAATACGCGGACATCTTCCTGACAAGCTCTGCGTCCTGCAGCGCTCTCGCCACGCAGCCACCACCTGGATGGCGGGGTGCAGGAGGTTGCCACAACCCGCCGAAAATCGCCCGCCGGGCGGCCAATTCCGACGTCAACGAGGCCATCAAACGCGTCATGGCACACACTGCGTCGGAGGGACGACCACTGGAACTCCGTGGTGGCCTAGTGCAGTGCAGCTCAGGAGCCATGCTTAGTACAACAACGTGGTGCTAGCTAGCTAGGGGCAAACTGGGGTACCCCTTTACCCTACAAAGGGAGGACCGGTCCGAACCTTGAACCTGCAAAATTCGAAGAGGTTTGGAGGTCCAACACTCGGGTCAAACCGGACCGGACCTAACGCATCACTAGCGACGCGTAAGAAGAAGCTCGTCGTGGATCTATGGTTTCAATTTCAGTTTTTAGTATGGTTTAATTTTTGTTCTACCACACTTAATTTCAGTTCTATCACAATGTTAAATATGTGTCCTCGTCGATTTCTTGCGCAAACTTGCGATCTCCGTTTCGTTTTGAATATCCGGTTTGAATATTGTGCATCTGTTCTGGCACAGCCCAACTCGTACCGGATAATTAGTATCCGGCTTACCGGATAGGATATATCCAGTAGCAGATTATCCGGTATCTTTTTTTTTTTTGAGAGTCAACCAGATACCGAATAAAGAAAGAAAAGATGAACTCGCTAGCGGCCAGGTGAGTGGCTGAGTGCATCATCATCCATGATGCTTCTAAAATCTAGCATCGCACAAGTAGTATCAGTATATACTATATCACTGCGTACGTAAGAGGGCGGCTGAAACCTGCAGTACGTACCTTCGCCGGGATAGTGGCTGACCAAATTGGAATCTTGTAACACGCGTGGTGGATCGATCGTCGAGGTGCCAAGGTGCAAGCGCTTCCAACCAAAGCAGGGTGACGGAACGGAAAGCAAAGGTGTGTTTGTTTTCTGGCGTCAAGAGAAACACCAGTCTCTGCATTTAAGTTGGACTTAGTAGCTTGAAACTTGAAAGGTTCAGCGTGGATGGACGAGACTTGGGCAGAAGTGGGTCCAACCAAGCCAGGGCCTAAACCAGGGGCGGAAACCAGGGGCCAGCAGGACTGTACTCTTTTATTTTTGACAGAATACTAGGCTGTATTAGTTTTTTCTCTGACTATCACCATCAGGCTTTTATTTCACTGACGGCAACATGTCTGATTGAAGATGCTCAATCAGTAACCCAGTGATAACTTCATACGGGTCCAATACAAAGAGGTGCGCGCGCGCGCATGCATTGCATCTCTTGACATGTTTGCAAGGACGGCAAACAGTAGCACTGACGCCATAATAATTCACTGAAATTGGTGCCATCAAAGTAAGTGTCTTGTGTGCTGAAGTGAAAGAGAAAACACATTGAACATCATACATTGTACTACTCCTCCGTTCACTTTTACAAGGCACACTAGATTTTTTTTTTCATTTAACCAAATACATATCAAAATTATTGAATCTAAACTTACTTTGCACATTATAACTCATTATACTATGTATGTGGCCAAATGAAAAGTACAGCTAGTGGGGGGTACTTCTTAGTCGTCCACAATGCGTGTTTTTTTTTGTTTATACATTACATGAAACTCAATCTGAAAATTACGAACATACAAACACGCTTTTGAAAGATGAAATGTCATCTAAAAAGTTCTGGCCAGTCTATTTTGTATGCTTTCATAGTTGATACCCCTAACTATAGAAGACATATAGTAAGACTGTCTAATCTATAGTCAGTTGTATTTCATTTCAGGCACATTCGTTTTTCCAACCAGTAGTAATCTGCCACGTGTTTGTTTGTTTGCGTTACAGACCAAAAAACGTGTGGAACCAACAGAAACACAGCCAGAATTGAAACCCCATCCGGGAAGGTTTAGTACGCGCCCGAGCTAACAGACGGCCCGACAATCTGGATACGGGCTGGAAGAAAACCTAAATATGGGCTTTGGGCGGGTTTTGAGCTGATTGGGCTTCTTACGGATGAAAGAAGTAAAACGGGCTTTCCCTTTTCTGTAGCGACAGAAAAAAGACAAATGAACAATAAGATTATGACACTGACAGTTGGAATTTTTTTATACCAGGTAGCAGTGCATCCGTTGCGAAGGCACCGTTGTGCCAAAAAGTCGAAGTACGGGAAGACGGAAGAAAAAGTCTACAGATTCATCTCCATCATGTGTTGAGTTGCATAAGGATGCCCAAAACAAAGAAAGTGACATACTGGAAGAAGATCCTCGAAAGAAGTGCCGAACAAGTCAAGAGGTGAGCTGAGCAAGGACCATGTATGAGAAGAAGGAAAAAAATTCATCGAGAAGGACAATGTAAAAACCATGATAATGATTTGTACTAGGGTTCAATGTTTATCACACGAGAAAAGACAAAGTTTTGAGAAAACTGAGTTGAAATTATATTTTGCATATTAAAAAGTTGTTTATTTATGCTTGTACTATCTATTTTTCTTGCAACAAAGAAAGAAAAGACCCCGTTGAAAAAACCAGTGCTCGAGGAAAAATGTAAACGTGATCCTCCTCTTTTCCCGGGCTTGGAACCGGCTACCATACACAAGTATGCCTTGAATGTAGCAGGCGGAGTTACCCCGTTAACAAAAATAGAAAGAAAAGACTGATGAAAACATCCCTTCATTAGACAAATTTAAGACAAAGGGAAAGAGGACAACACATTTCAGAGATCAAACAAGAAACAGAAAGAGAAAGATGAGAAACACATTTCAGAGATCAAACAAGAAACAGAAAGAGAAAGATGAGAAAGAAAGAAGAAGAGAAAGATGAGACCCCCTCCACCCTATCGGGAAAAACAAGAAAGATGAAAAACACATTTCAGAGATCAAACAAGAAACAGAAAGATGAGAAATAAAGACGAAGAGAAAGATCAGACCCCCTCCCCCCATCGGGAAACACAAGAAAGAGAAAGAGAAACACAAGAAACACGTTTCAGAGATCAAACAAGAAAGAGAAAGATGAGAAGGAAAGACGAAGAGAAAGATGAGAACCCACTCCCCCCTTCGGGAAACACAAGAAAGAGAAAGATAAATATGAAAAACACATTTCATAGAACAAACAAGAAAGAGAAAAAGAAATATGAGAAAGACAGAGATAAAGATGAAAAAGCCATTTCAGAGATCAAATAAGAAAGAGAAAAAGAAAGTGAAAGATGAGACAAAATACGAAGAGAAAGATGAGACCCCCCCCCCCCCTCCCCCTTATCGAGAAAAACGAGAAAGGCAATGATAAAGATGAAAAACTCATTTCAGATATCAAAATATAAAAATGAGACCCCTCCCCCTATCGAGAAACACAAGAAAGACAAAGATAAAGATGAAATGAAATACTCCCCTTTCAACAAAAAACAATGACAAATATGACATATAAATCTACTCAAAGGCATAGAAATTAAGAGGCATCGACAAAAAGAAAATAAAGACTGATACTGACAGACTTGATACAAAGGTCTAGTATGAATGGATCTAGCATTACAACTTATTACTAATCATAATGCTCTCTCGTTATGAACTTTCTACATATCCAGTGTTTCTTCCATTAGAACTGTGAAGTACATTCGCCCAAGGTGCCGCCGCAAACGGAAGATACCGTTCAGAGCCAAATCATCAACAAGGTACAGATCTATATCAAACCGAATAATGCACTGCTTCATTCCTGAAGTGAATCAAAATTTAATACTGTTTAGCACCAAATACATAATACAACAGCCAAAACAGCTAGAGGACATCGAATGAAAACTCCATGTAACCCTAAGTTCGTGCAAACCCCTTGATAGCATCATCACGCAAAAAAATACATACTGCTGCCACAAAAAACATCAGATCCAACTTCAGATCCCATGCTTGGTTTACAAAATATATACTGACAAACCACATCATCCCAATACTGCATCCCATATGAACACTCAGCACAACAGCAGATCCAAGCTTGGTTAACTACTATGTGTAGCTCATTTTTGTGACATCCTTTTCCAAACGGAGGGAGTAGTTTTTAAGCAGCCCAGAAACGCTATTGCTAAACAAACTGATGTAGAACAAACTACAGTAGGGGGACACACTTCTACTGTCCCAACATAGAAGTAAGAACAGAAATCACTACCTACACCTCTAGAGATCGCATTGCGCCCGCAGCATAGAAGAACGCCTCTAGCCCATCGATTTGTTCATGAACTCAAAAAATGACAGGCAAACTAGGACATATAGAGTCACGGGCAAAATAGAAAACAGACAGGAATGACTGCTCACCACTCCATCGACCTGAAGCTCACCTAGCAAACAACTAAAAAAATACAACAGAGTATTTGCTCAAAAGCAGTAGCGCATCCTACCTCAAACGATTTGCTCATGGAGAACTAAGTCGAACTAAATCGACTAACATAGAACACAGAGAAGGTGACGGGGACAAAATAGAACGCCGCCTCCGGCGAACTCAACCTAACCTCCGCCCCCAAATCCGACGAACGAGTATTTGCTCAAGCAGTAGCGCATCCTACAACAAACGATTGGAGGAAAACTAAATCGACTGACATAGAGGGCAGAGAAGGTGACGCGGACAAAATAGAAGCCGTCTCCGGTGAACTCAACCTAACCTCCGCCCACAAATCGACGAAACAAAACAGCGGGGCGCGACTGGATACAAAACTTACTCGCGAAACGACATAAAACAAACGAGAGAGTAGCGGGGGTAGAGATGCGCGCATGGATACCTCCGCCGCTGGCGACCTCGCCTCTCACCACCGCTGATTCTCGCCATGACCAGCCGGCGCGGATTCAAACACAAAGCTCCCTCCGCCTCTCCCCTTCCTCTTTTCTCCCCAAATCCACCGAATGAAAATGACACGCGGCGAACCTGACGGGCCTACACACCCAGGAAATAAAACAGGACCCAAATTCAAAAATGGACTGGTCAAAAAGAAAAAAGGCACATGCCCAAATCCAACAAGAAGCCCACTAGAGATCCCTGACCCGCCTAACTGGCCCGAACCACGGACTCGGACTGGGACGCAGCAGCAAAAGAGACGAAAGAAGCACGAATCACAGAACGAATCGCGAGCCTACAAAACGAGTGTGAACGAAATAAAAAACAGCTAGTCGTAGATTAGCAGAATCCTATAGTAATCCGGTCGATCTGTCTAGATTACAATCATTCAAGAAATAACACTTTCCCTGATGTATGTCCCCTTTCGGGTAAAAATTAAGGCCTCTATTCCCTGGTGAAACAACGTTTTTTTCCTGTGGAGCATTTGAACATGGTGACCGTCGTTGAAAGGGTCAGGATGGATACTGAAGCAAAACTCCAACCAACCTTGGCATGCTTACCGTACAAGTTTTTTTTGAAATCACCATGTTAACAGGGATGCTTACCGTACAAGTTAACAGGGAACTTTTTTCACTTAGTAAGTTATAAATAACGGGCACTTTTTTTGAAATCACCATGTTAACAGGGATGCTTACCGTACAAGTTAACAGGGAATTTTTTTCACTTAGTAAGTTCTAAATAACGGGCACAGACAAACAGTGTCAGACCTCCAAAACAACTATATCGGGGCTAAATGAAGTCATATTGCGGCTAAATGAAGGTATAGCCTATGTTATACTAGCATTATCAATTGTCTGTTTATTTTGCAGGACACAAATAGCCACTATTGCAACAATTTTTATACGAACAATTGGAAGCTCGTATGATCAAAACCACTGTGTAAACTAGTATGAACTCTCTTCGTTAGAGAGCAGTAATAAACAACAGCACAACATCGATCACGGCAGACACTGAACAATTCCACATATACCAGGAGACATTAATTCACGCACAAGTAAACTCCCGCCCCGTACAAAAGGTCCATGAGAAGGAAAATGGTGCCATGTCGTTGCATTATTCTCTCTTTCGTGCCACTACGAATCAAGCAGCAAAACCAGGCCACGACTCGGACACACGATCACGGTTCATACACGGCACGGAGCACCTATCTCAGACTTTCTATGTTACGCGGTAGCCAAGCCGCCTCTCTTTGATCGCTTATTTCTTCCACAGGTGTCTCCATCAGGCTGTAACTTTTTTGGACGTCACCGAGTTGCAGATGGTGGCAAAGTCTGGGCCCTGGGGCACACCCGAATATATTTTAGTGCGAGAATAAGAACATGATATAACATCGAGCAAATAATAAAAAAGCATGTGACATTAGTTTGTGATTCTGGTACCTTCAGAGAGGCGCCTCCAACAAGGAAGCCATCAATGTCTTCTTTCTTTGCTAGCTCTGCAGAATTCGCTGCGTTTACGGAACCTGAAGAATAGGAGGATGGTCATATCATAGGATCAAAAGTCATGTTAACCATATCAAAAGTGCTGGCTCTAACCCAAAAGTCTAATGGGGCTTCAAGATATTTCTAACACACTGCAAATATCAAGAAAACATGGTTCCAAATGCCCCCGTACAATAGGCGGAACAGGGAAGCGTGCTCAGATGCTATGAAGATGTACCATCTCATACTTTACTTATGATTATGAAGTTCATCTTCCAGTCATCAGTTTTAGCATGGGAAAAACAGAGACACTCATTGACCATGATTCAGGAAGACTGAGATAAGCAACTAACCTCCGTAGATAATTCTAACGGTAGAAGCAACATCAGCTGATACATTGGTTTTTAACCAATCGCGCACAGCTGCATGAACTTCCTGAGCTTGCTCCGGAGAAGCAACTTTTCCGGTTCCAATAGCCCAGACAGGCTCGTATGCAATTACAACGTTTGTCCAGTCTGTAATGTTATCTGAGAGCACGCACAATACAGATAAATCAATGCTGTTAAGGCCCATCAGTAAAATACAACATATGAAGAAAATTCACCTGCAAAAGCCTTCAACTGCTTAAAACAGACATCAAAAGTTTTCCCTGCTTCCCTCTCTTCCAGCAGTTCTCCTATGCATGCCATAACCTTAAGATTTTGGCTCAAGGCATATGCAGCCTTCTTTCCAATAAACTGCATCACATAAAGTTTTATATTTTAGATCACAGTCATAAAATCCCAAACCGTAGCACGACAATAGAAACCATACATCTCAAGAGGCGACTTCAGACTGTCATGGCATCAACAAGGAACAAGCAATTAAGTAGCATTTGCAATTACCTGATCATCTTCACCGATAACATGTCTACGTTCAGAGTGACCAAGAATAACCCATTGGCAGCCAATGTCTACCAATTGCTCCGCACTGTAGTAAAGAAAATTAAATTCCGAATGAAAGACCAAAAGGAAGAGAAGAGACACAATATTTTGTAACTCTCGCTACGTACTACATTCCACGAAAACGAAGCAAACAAAATGTTTTTTTGGTCATCGATGTCATAGAAAGAATTTACAACCTCTCGTGTACCAGAAAAGACAAGGTTGACAAGTTTAGTTTGCAGAAGTCAACCTGATCTCCCAGTGAAAGCTCCTCCTTTTCCGATCCATGTATTCTGAGCAGACACCTCAATGCGATCAGTCAGTGAACTCTTGACCTGGTCGATATAAATGAATGGTGGCGCTACCACAACATCTGCAGTATAGCCACAGTTAAATATATTAATATCTTGTTGAGTTAATAAGAACAAGTAGCAAACTTAGCTTAAAATTGACTACATAACAATGTACATGATCGAACATATTAGCCTCATAAGCGTGCACCCAAAGTGATTGGAACATCCCTTTTTTTTACAGTATACTCTGGAATTATATAGAAGAAGTTACTGCATTGATTTTGGTGATCAGTTTTACTGATATTTTGCGACCCAAGGTGCAAAATTTCCATCTAATAAACAACCACACATGTTGTTCCTGTGGAACATGTAAAACCAAATACATGCTGCTTTCCTTCAGCAAAATGCCCATACTATATGGAAACGGGAATAATCAACATGATGTATACCAATTAAACAAACATGCCTATCAAACAGGCTGAGATACCATGACGAAAGGGAGCTTAGGATACAAGTATAAGAAACAAATGAGCTTACCTACATCGTTTTCGAGTGTGGCAGCATTCAAGTCAGAGATAAGCTTGCTAATGGATTCCTTTGTTCCATTCTAGAGTCATGGACAAGAAGAAAATAATCATCAGACATTCCTACAAAAAATTCTAAGATAGCTGAACAAACACACAAAGCAATATAATTTGATATATTCAGCAGAAGCTCCCTACAAATGTGAAGCAACGACACACATAAACACAGGAAGGCTTGCGTAACAAAAAAAAAGAGTGCAAATTAGCTATTACTAATGACGGCAATGGCACAAAGATGGAGCTATGGATTTTTCATAGCTATACTTTGGACTGTTACATCCTGTTTGCACAACCGATAATACCATCACAAGTTGACATCATCCCTCATTTAACCTCACTTCACTCACAAGTCACAAGCACTCTAAATGACATCTGAACTGTCAACGACAATGCCCTAGGTGCTGCAAGCCTTTCTACTGATGGCTCTACCGATGGCTTCGAAGCTCACTTGCTTAATGCCTAAACCAAGGATTAAACATAACACTGTGTCTTATTATTCATCCCCAAACCATAGAAAACTGGCAACATTCATCTGGTTCTGTAGTCTTGTATCTATCAGATGCCCCTGAAACCTTGACATCATGGAATCTGACGAAAGGTAACAAGGAACAGAGACCCAGTTCCCTTTTTGTTGTGTACCCACGAAAATAGCATGGCAGGGCAAGCAGAACTAGGCGGCACCAAAAGAGAAGTCCTATTGTATGCAGGCCACGATGTTTGTATGTATGGATGGATGAATGGGGACAAAACGAGAATCCCCAAGGCGGCAAGCACAATTCCTGCAGAGGACTAGGACGTCACACGGGACGCAGGGCGGCAGGGGGAATCTCCACCGCCACCGCCGTACTCCTGGATCCTCATCGGCACGGCACGATGTTGACGCCTAAAACCCGTGCTTGGAGAGCTTGTGGGATAATGGGAGGAGCGGGTACTTACGCACTTCCAGTTGCCTCCGACGAAGAACTGCGAGGCAGAGGGGGAGTCAAACGTCAGCAGAACAGCCTTCTCGAGTAAAAAAAGTCAGAGTAGAAGGATTTATGGGGAGCGGTACCTTGCCGGATCCGGCCATGGCCACGAGGCGCTGCGCGCGGCGGCGGGAGCATCCGAGGCGGAGCTGCTGGTGCTGCGGGGCCGGGACGGCGGCGGCGGCGGCCAGGCGGAGGTCCGCGAGGCGGGAGGAGGCGAGGGACGACGGCGCCGCCATTCTTCCGTGGCTCAATGAATCACGCTGCGGTGGTGTGGTTGGTGGGCGGTGATGAAGCGCGCAGCAGCCACCAACCAGCTGGGGAGGGAGGGGCGCACGGGAGGGAGAAAGGAGAGCGACCCGTGCGGCCACGGCTTTGTATGGCGGCCGCGGCGCGAGCCTTATCGGCCCACGGATAGGATACCGAGGGCCGTCGATTCCGCCACGTTTGAGCGGACCGGACGGAGATACCTACGGGGGAGACGACGAGTCTCAGTGGGCCGGGCCGGGCCGGCAGAGGAGGGCGACAGGCAACCCGTTCCCGGAAACCAACTCCCCTCTGCTCCGGTGCCTACGTGGCAGGCAAGGTACTTATGTACGAGGTGAAGGCAGGTACCACCTGGACATCCGATGACGTCCTATCAACAACCGGCGAACAATGCTGCTTTTTTTTTTTTTTTTTGAACAAGGTAGACCAGCGTATATTCATAGAAGCATATTAAAAGAGCAAACTTGTGTTGATACATTAAATTTGATCCGTTCAATATTTGATCGATGGCCCAGATCGCTACAATGTTTGACAACTCAACACACATTTTCAATCCGTGTTAATTACATAATTTTTGCCACCGCTTCCGTTTTACATTGTTTCCTACGTCGTGTGATATAGAGGCCCGATCGATCGGTAGGTCAAAGTCGTGTGTGACCGTGTTATACTCAAATCAGGTTACAGAATTACATCACGTAGCCCCGTCTTGGTGTGGCTCATGGCCGCCTCACCGAACCGGAACAGCGTCACGGCGGACAGGCCCGCGTGCGTGATCACGATGCCCTCCACGACTCAGTAGTCCTCCAGGGACGACCTGATGGTGGTCTCCCAACACGGCGTGTTGGCCCGCCCGAGTGCGGCTGGATGCGGGCCATCGTCCACAGCACGAAGCCGCCTTGCTCCACGGCGGCGACGCCACGGCCGCTCGGTCCGCGGCGCGCGTGGCAGTCTCAAACTCGGACGCAACCATCCGCACCTTGCCCATGGCGTACGCGTTCCGCACCGACTGCAACATCTTGTAGCCGCCGGACACCGCCATGTACTAGACACGAGCTCCGGGGGCGCCCTCTCAGGGAGCTCAGTCCTGTCGGCATCCCTGGGGCTCGGGCAGCGGCCTTTGGCCCTCACGGACTGGGTCGACTGCTGACTGCATGTAGGGCTGAGCGTCACCAGCGTGCCGCCCGTCTCGCCGGCTTCCGCGTCCCTCGATCCCAGGCTCAGGATCCTCGGCATCTCCCCCGACCGCGTGCTTGTCGTGCACCGCAGCGAGACCTCCGTCCAGCCGCCGCCGCTCACCACGTGCTCCTGGCTGCTCCGCGGGTGCTCCGACAGTGAGGTCGTCGATCTGTGCAAAGAGTCCACCCTCGGCGCCCGGGCCGGTGGCGCGACTGTGTTCCCCAACACCAACGTCGATCGTGGCCGCGTCAACGACGACGGCGACTGGCAGCCTGGTGGCCGGGGAGACCAGCCTGTAGGCGTCGTGGTATCTGGATCGAGATGGACACCCTCGGCTTGGCGGCACGGCCAGCTGTCTTGGGCGTAGCAGGGCGACGACGTCCTTGTCCGGCCGAGGCGCGGTCTGGCAGTCCGACCGCCTCGCTGCCACCGCCCGGGCCATTACTCCGTCTCGCACGCAGGTACAGGACAGAGTTCAGGAAAAGAACATGAACAGAAGGTCTACACCGAACTACAATGGCGATCACTACCTGCTGAGAGAATGACAGTGCCCTCTGCCGCTCGATGCAGCCTCCTGTTTCATCTCAAGCGTGGCCTCCATCTGCTACTTGGACTGATGGCTGTGATCCCAGCCTTCACCAATCTGTTAGAAAACACACACACTGGTCACGCATTCGTACAGCACAGCAGATAAATTTTCAGATATCCATATACACTAAGATGAACAACAAATGTTGTTTCAATATATATTAGGGAAGCTCCACACAATTTAATTTTGAATTTTGTTTTGTAGTTTTTCTAACCACCTTGAAAAATATAGCATGTCATTTTAATGATTCCTTCTTTATTTTTAAATGCAAATTTTCTTAGTGCCAAAATAATGCATGATATGACATTATCAACTCATTCATACTTATCTATACTACTTATAAAATAGCAAAAATATTGGTATACATTAATCCCAAGGCGTTCAATTAACACGATCAAGATTGTCAAAATGGGGAGAACCAAATAATTTTGACTGGTCCAACCATTTTTGTTATCTCGATCCGTATACATACAGGGGAAGAGGATAAAATAAATTTGAGGTCTCTTGATCGATCTATCTCCAAGAACTCATTTATACTTATGTATACTACTTATAAAATAGCAAAAATGTTGGCATACATTAACTCTAAAGCGTTCAATTAACACCGTCCAGATTGTCAAAATGTGGAGCACCAAATAATTTTGACTGGTCCAACCATTTTTGCTATTTCAAGGTCTCCTATGAATCTATCTCCAAGAAAAATATGTTTTCTCTACTCTCCGGAACAATCCCCACCTCCGAGCGAAACAAAAGCCACCGTCGCCACCTCAATCTCAGCCGATAGAGCCATCGCAATATTCCTTCCATTGCTTTCTCTGCATGTAACCTCCATGCGCTGAGTTATGATACCACTTTGTTGAGGTACAGGTCACAAAAAATCCACATAGACCCTGCTATGATTTTTCTACTTGTAAATTGTCCAATGTAATTGTGAAGACATGCGTTGCACGTACATGTCAACTAGTTCATAGAAGCATACAAAGTACAGAAATACACTGGCCACAACGCACGCAAACGCTACTGGTACAACGGCGACGAAGAACACCGCCGAACCACCGCAGCCACTGCAACTTCCAGGACGCCGACAACGCCGGAGAGGAAGAAGAGAGCAGCACACCCGCACCTTGGAGAAGTGAAGACCACGAACCTTGTCGACGACCGCATCAGCCATCCGCCGCAAGCAGCGGAATCTCGCACACTGAACACGCACGGCCAAGCCTTCGGCAGCTCCAGATCCCGCGCCCGTCGCCGCCGGAACGGCTAGGCCGCGCGAGATCAGCCTCCCATCATCCACAGAACCTGCACCAGAAGCGCACGAGCGCCCCCCTCTCCTGCACAACACCTCACACCCCCACAGCCACCGCCGGAGAAGAACGGTACCATGGCGACGAAGGGGTGAAGGAACTTGGATCCCACAGAGAGCAGATCGACGGCGACGCCCCATCAAACGCCCAGGAAAGCAACCCTCCACCGATCCGAAGAACGGGGAGCAGAAAGACCACCGGAGCCGCCGTCCGGAGCCATCAAAACGGCCTCCACCCGCCGACACGGCGAGGAAGAGGAAGGAGGCCGGAACAGATCCCTATCGGCGCCAAATCCCTCTCAGATTCGTCACCGAGGGAAGCTAGTCCTACTCTAATTACACGCCAGGACACCAGGAGCAAGATCCCCACCCACCCCCCACCGCCGAGGCGGCGAGAGGCGGCGGAGATCCGCTCTGGCTCCGGCGAGGAAGAGAGGAAAACTTTCGCCGCCCTGGTCGCCCGCTCTGCACTGTAGAGAGAGGAAGGGAAAGCGAAACGAGCAAGTTGGCATGTTATTAACAATGCTGCTTTTTTTTTCGTTGTGCAAACCCTAAGCTAGCAAGGGTGCTAAATACAACATGCGCAACCAAAGTTTTGCTGTGGCTCGATCAGCATCAAAACAACCGGCCGGGGAGCAATGATATTTTTTTCTTCTTTCTAATCCTTCATTGTCATCCATGGTTTAATTATTCCCTCTCTTCACCCTCTCGCCTTGTCGACGGATCATTGCCCCTCGCCTTGACTAGATAAAGTCTCTAAGCTCGACGAGGCACACATTATACCTCGAGCATAGGAGTATATAGAAAGCTCGAGACTCGTCTTGGGCTATGTGATGCTCGCAAGAGCTTAAAGAGCTTGGTCCACAAACACAATGTTGGAATTTACTAGTATTTACTAGCCCAAGATAAATTCAGAAATTCTCATTGGCACATTATTATATTTTGTTAATTGGGAAAATTAATGAGTCATTGATTAATTAGTAACGGTCATGTTTATTACGGCCGTTTCTAATTCATTAACAGACACGGTTAATACAGCCGTTTCTGATTCACAAACACGTTTATTGTGACCGTTTTAATTCATAAACGGACGTGTTTAATACGGCAGTTTCTAAATCATAAACGACGCGTTTATGAGGGCTGGTTTGACTCCCAACCTGCACTATATAAAACCGAACCAAGCCAATTTTGTCATATATACGCAACACATGGTCTCGCACCACCGTTCCAAAACCTTGCGCCGCTGTCTTCCAAGTCTTCTCCATCCCGTCTTCCGGCGTGCACCGGTTGAAGGGACAGTAGGCCTCCGGAACCCCGCCTCTTGTGATCCTGTACGGGAGAGGGGCGATCAGGTTTTTGGGGAGCGCACTCGCGCGACTACTGGCATCGAGTTCTTCCCCAACGACGACTTCTTCCCCGACATCGGCAGCCTCTTCATCGACGACATGGGCGACAACAGCAACGCCAACGCTTCGGCTGCCGCTGCACCGTATGATTACTTGATCTTCCTGTTTACGATACTGCTACAGTTTCTGCTTGTAGTAGTTGCTTTAGATTCGTTTTATTTATCTACTATTCAAGTAGATCGCATGATTAGTATAATTCTGGTTATTCTAGTCATAAACTATTTACTGTTTTCGCGGATTAAATCAATAGCTAAATTGCTTATATATTCAACAATCCAAAAACCTGATTATACGCAATTTGCTGCGCCTGGCTTTCTCGCGTCTATGAGTCCGTTTCCCTTCAAAGGGGTACAGTATAAACGGTGGCGCATGAGAGCAGTTTACTGGTTTCAAAACAGTAACTGCTATGCTGCCACTGATACGTGCAAAACGTATCTACTTTCCCGAACACTTTTGCTGTTGTTTTACCTCTAATTTGTGTGTTTTGAATACAACTAACGCGGACTAAAGCTGTTTTCAGCAGAATTGCCCTGGTGTATTGTTTTTGTGCAGAAAGTCAACTTTCGGGAAAATCCCCGGAAAATATCGCGAAGGTCCGATTTTTCCAGAAGATCCACGGAGCCAGAAGACGAGACGGAGGAGGGCACGAGGCCCCCTCACCATGTCATGGCGCGGGTGGGCCCTGGGCCGCGCCACCACGTGGTGAGGGCGGCTCGGGCACCCCCTGACGCCCCCCTCTGGACTACTTAACGGCTCTGACCTAAAAACGCCGGGGGGTTCGACCATATTTCCAGAAACACTCCAGAGCTCCGCCGCCATCGAAAACCCTATTTCGGGGACCAGAAACTCCGTTCTGGCACTCCGCCGGGACGGGGAATTGGAGGAGATCATCGCCATCATCATCACCGACGCCTCTCCATCAACCATCCATGACTCCCCCATCCATGTGTGAGTAATTCCCGTTGTAGGCTGAAGGGGATGGAAGGGATTGGATGAGATCGTTCATGTAATAGCTATAAGATTGTTAAGGCATGGTGCCTAGTATCCGTTGTTAGTACTTTTATGTCATTGTTGCAACGTGTTATGCTTAATGCTTGTCACTCAGGGCCCGAGTGCCATGATTTCATATCTGAACATGTTATTGTATCATGAGGATAATCATTGTTTTAGATCATATCTGCAAGTTGTATACATATATTATTGTCCGGAACCCGAGGCCCCAAAGTGACAGCAATTGGGACAACCGGAGGGGATGGCTGTGGTGTGAGGATCACATGTGTTCACGGAGTGTTAATGTTTTGCTCCGGTACTTTATTAAAAGGAGTACCTTAATTACCAGTAGATTCCCTTGAGGCCCCGCTGCAAACGGGCTGGTAGGACAGAAGATGTTGTGCAAGTTTCTCATTGCGAGCACGTACGACTATATACGGAACACATGCCTATGGTTACTTAGTACTTGGATGCTTTATTATTATTTACCTGCAAATGCCTTGTCTTGATTATTACATGAGTTATCCTATCCATGCAGCGCCCGTTCATCCATCCCTATGCCTACAGTATTTTAATCCTGCTGTTTACTGCAATCACTACTGATGTCTTTATTACACTGCTGCTACTATTTCACTACTGCTACTGCTATAAAACTGTTGCTACTGATAATCTGTGTCGAGCAAGTCTATTTCCAGGTGCAGCTGAACTGACAATTCATCTGTTAAGGCTTATAAATATTCTTTGGCTCCCCTTGTGTCGAATCAATAAATTTGGGTTTTACTTCCCTCGAAGACTGTTGCGATCCTATACTTGTGGGTCATCAAGACTATTTTCTGGCGCCGTTGCCGGGGAGCATAGCTTTATTTATAAGCTCACCTGAAAGTGATATTGTTCGCTGCAATTTATTCATCATGGGTAAAGCTCGTGATGAGAAGGTTCGTATATTGCCTTCCACTACAAGAAAAGGTACGACTCTAAGTACCTCTGCTGCTCTTGACTCACCTACTGTTATGAGTCAACTTATTACACCACCACAAGCTTCACGTGTTGGTACTTCTGCTGAATCTGAAAATACTTCTGATAATTTTGATGATGCTTCTACTGTGCTTGATGAGAGTGTTCAATTAGGTCCTCTTTTAGATGCTGCTATTGCTAAGTCTAAACAAATTGAAAATGCTGAAACACAAATTGAAAATCCTTTTACACCTGTTGGTTCACCTGAGTCTATAGAGCATTCTAGTGATGATCTTGATGAAACTTATGTGGAACTTGATGATGATTTTATTGATGCATGTCATGCTACTACTGGTGCAAGTGGCATTAAAAGTCTTCTTGCAAAACATGCTGTTAGATATAAACTGTCTCCTGATCCTAAGTTTGCCACATCTCCTATAAACATTAAAGATAAGGATTATGATTTCTCTCTTGATTTATCACATATATCCATTGTTGAGAAAGAACCTTTTCGTGGTACTGAAAATGAAAGTGCTGTAGAACACATGAATGAGCTCTCTACTTTGAGTAGTTTGTTTTCTGATGATATCAAACGTGGCTACTTTGTTGCTAAATTTTTTCCTTTCTCATTAAAGGATGAAGCTAAAACTTGGTATAATAATCTGCCTCCTGATTCTATTGATAGTCCTACTGGTTTGCTTAATGTCTTCTTTCAGAAATATTTCCCTGCTAGTGCTCAACATGCTGCTTTACTTAGAATATATAACTTTGATCAAGATGAGGGAGAGAAACTGCCTGAAGCCTGGGCAAGGTTTTGTTCTTTAATTAGGGCTCGGTCTGGGCATGAATTGGAAAAAAATGAACTTCTTGATATATTTTATAGTGGACTAACCCCTGAATCTAGGGAATATTTGGATAGTTGTGCTGGTTGTGTTTTCACGAAAAGAACCCAGATGAAGCTGAGGAATTAATGGCTAAAATAGGCCAAAATCATGATGATTGGACTACGCCTGAGCCGACCCCAACACCAATATCAAAGAAGAGGGGTATGATTGAATTGAATGATGAAACAATGAGGGAAGCCAAGAAATCTCTTATAGAGAAGGGTATTAAATCTGAGGATGTGAAGAATCTACCACCCATAGAAGAACTATGTAAGCCAACTCCCCATTCTTCTACAATTGAGGTACACTCTCTCCAACGCTTTAATGAAGGAGATATTCCCTATTCTAAACCTCCTGATCAATGCTTAGATGAGTTTGATAATTATATTGAAAAGCAAAGTAACTTTAATATGAGAGTGGAGAATCATCTAATGGAGAATTCTCGTGCTATTGATAGTTTGCATGATATTGTTGAAAGAACTTCTAATGATGTTAAAATGCTTATTAAACATTTTCATATGGTTCAAACTCAAATTGATCAACTCACTAAAGTGCAAAAAGATATGCTAATTAACTCTTCTAAAGAAAAAGAGAAGCATGCTTATGAAGTGACAACTAGAGGTGGTGTTTCCACTCAGGATCCTTTATATCCTGAGGGGCATCCCAAAGAGTTGAACAAGATACTCAACGAATTAAAGAAACTAGTGCTCCTTCTAAGAAAAAGAAGAAGAAACATAAAATAGTTGTAGAATCCTCTGAACCTGTTAATGATCCTAATAGTATATCTATTTCTGATGCTGACACTGAAAGTGGTAATGAACATAACAATGATAATGATAAGAATGATGCTTCTGATAAAGAAGACATTGAAGAGGAACCTGAAAAGCATGCTAAAAATAAAAAGTACACTAAGGAAGACTTCAACTAAGAAACATGGCAATGAAAGAGAACCTTGGGTTCAAAAGCAAATGCCTTTTCCTGTTAAGAAATTGAAATCAAAGGAAGAAGAACACTATAATAAATTTTGTGATTGGATGAAACCTTTGTTCTTGCAAATTCCTTTGACTGATGCTATTAAATTGTCTCCTTATTCAAAGTATATGAAAGATATTGTTTCTAACAAAGGAAAATTCCCAATGAGGAAATTTCTACTATGCTTGCTAATTATTCTTTCAATGGTAAGGTTCCAAAGAAGCTTGGAGATCCAGGTATACCAACAATTCCTTGTTCCATCAAAAATAATTATGTTAGAACTGCTCTATGTGAATTGGGAGCAGGAGTTAGTGTTATGCCTTTCTCTCTTTATAAGAGACTTTATTTGGATAAATTGATACCAATGATATATCTTTGCAAATGGCTGATAAATCTACTGCTGTTCCTGTTGGCATTTGTGAGGATGTCCCTGTTCAAGTGACTAATAACTGTTTAATCTTGACTGATTTTGTTGTGCTTGAGATGCCTGAAGATGATAATATGTCTATTATTCTTGGGAGACCTTTTCTTAATACTGCAGGTGCTGTTATTGATTGCAACAAAGGAAAAGTGACTTTCAATGTGAATGACAAAGAGCACACTGTTTATTTTCGAAAAAAGGTGGACAAAATATTTGGAGTTAATACTATTTCTAATTTTAGAACTATCAAAGTGGGAAGTATTGATTGCCCCATATATGAACATCAAGAAGGATATCAAAATATTATGATTGGATCCATATCAATACAATTCAAGGTAACATAATTGGTTCATGAGGTTTGATTTCTTTTATGTCATATAAAATTTATTTGGTGGCAAGACTTGATCAACCTTGTTAACAAATACATTTTAAATGCATAGAGAAACTAAACAACATTTCTTTCTTCATCCTTGTTTTACCTATTGTAGTATTGTTTAGTTTGCAAAATTTTAGTTTTGTTTAATTTTTGAAAATCTTTTTTATGTCCTGAAATCATTACTTTTAACACCAAGAAAATGTGCATTTTAAAAGTTTTCAAAAATTCATAAAAATTATACCACTGGTCCTATTTTTGAAAAAGCATTGTGGGAGTGCCTGGGGCTGACCAGGGGGCCCACCATGCCTGCTCACCACATGGTGGCGCGGCCAGCCTTGGGGCCGCGCCATGACATGGTGAGGGCCCCACCTGGCCCTCCACTCACTCAGCCACCTACCACCTCACTCAATCTCACGACAAAACACTCCACCATTGCTCAAACTCGAGTTCTTGCTGTTCTTGCTCGCGATTTTCGATCTCCTTGCTCAGCCCATATTTGCTGCTGAGATTTGGGGCATTTGTTCTCCGGTATGTGACTCCTCCGAATATCCAAGTAGAATTTTGTTTAGTGAAGTATATCTTGAGTATTTTTGCTGCTGTAGGTGACATGTTAAGTGAGTTCCCATGCTTGTTCTATGTTGGAATAATTAGTTTTGATGCATGTTTAGTCCTCTAGCAAGTTCCTATGGTAGTTCCCCTCATTTAGTTGTCTCAAAATCAATTTTTATAATGATTGTCAAAAATTTCAGAGAATGGAGGTGAATATACACCAACTCAACCAGCATGAATTGGAGGTGCATGAAGTCATGAGAGTCCACCGTGAAGAGGGTGTATTCCCCTCCATTTATCCATGCACCGAATTCATGAGAAGTGCAGGAATTCTGCAGGATTTTCGAACTTTAATCTCTAATGCAGGATTGGAAGATTTTGTTGTTGGTGAACCTTACCAATATGCAAAACTAACTATGTCAGTTGTGCAAGATTTTGAATTCGATTGGTCTTCACCTAACCCCATGGTTCGATATAAAATCTACAATAAAGCTGTCAATGTTTCCTTTGATGATTTTTGTACAGCTATTAAGTTGCCACAATGGGGATCGCGAGAGAGAGTAAAGGGGCAGCCAAAGCCACTAATGGACTTGTACAAGGAGATCTGCCAAGGGAGAAGCTTCTCAGATGAGGATGAGGATGAACTTGATGCATACATAGAGAGGTACGGGCATCACGGAGAGGAGGCTGATGTCCACCTCGACCAGTCCTCCGACACCGCAGGCTCCTCGCACCAGCACTCTGGGTATGATGGACCTTCTGCTTCTTCTTCGCTGGGGCCTGATTTCGATCACGCCATGTACGATCCACCGGAGTGGAACTCATACCCACGTTGGGATTGATCTCCACTTAGGCCAAAAGCCTAAGCTTGGGGGGAGGTATACCGACATCTCACTCATTTACATATCATATCCTGTCGGTACTTTGTATATCCATGTTTCGATTTTCTTTCTTTCTTTTTGTTGTGTGTTCTTTTATTCGCTTTCCAAAACACAAAAAGACCAAAAAATATTTCTGTTGTTTCTCTCTATTTATTTCTTTAGTTCCTATTATTAGTTTGCTTGACTTTTAATTTTGGTTTGATATTCGAAAATCCAAAAAGATTTTGCTTTGTTTGCTTGTTTCCTTATGTTCTTGTTTTAAATTCGAAAACACCAAAAATATTTGTCGTTCTTCTTCGGTTTTGTAAAGTTTGCTGCAGAGTTTAGCGGTCTTCGATGACTCCATGGAGCTTGGTTATCATTTCATATTATTCGAGCCACACAAGTGAAAAGCAATTATGACGATCTACGACAATTCGAGTTGGGGTGAGATGCTGGTATGAACTCTATTTGTTTTCATTTTTGTACATATACTCATCCATGTGAACATGCTTAGTTGGTTCATGTGAGGTATATGTCATTTAATGGATGCTTAGTAGTTTATGTTCTCTTATGATTAGTTCCAATTTATTAATAGTAGGTGGCATGTTATATAGATGTTGCTTGCATTGTTCTGTTCATAAAAGGGTATGACATTATGGTATCCTCCTCTGAATAATTCATTTGAATTGACTTGGCACATGCTCACGCATGCATATGACTGAAAACAAAAAGTCAATAAGCCTCGATGATTTACTTTGCCTCAGAGTACTTGTGTCATTTTTATGCCTCCGTTAATTTTATTTTGTCGCAAGCATGATTATGATGGTTATTGCTCTCTTGATTGTCGCTTCCTAGTCTATTGCTAGCCTCCACTTGTACTGAGCGGGAATGCTGCTCGTGCTTCCAAATCCCTGTAAACCAAGTTATTCCAAAGAGTCCACCATAAATACCTATGCATGGCATTTCAAACCATTCAAGTAAATTTTCATGTGCTACCTTTAAAACCTTCAAATTACTTCTCATTTTGTGACACTGTTTTTAGCTCATGAGGAAGTAGTAGTTGGGTTTGTTATCTTCCATACTAAATTAAGTACCCCGACTTGCATGCTTCATCTGCTTGTCACTAATTTTGCAAAGAGCTAGTTAGACCATTATAACATCAAAAAGCTAAACAAATAAAAATAGGCACTCCTCCATGGAATGTGATTGTTGGCAGGCACCCGAGGATTCGGTTAGCCATGGTTTGTGAAAAGCAAAGGTTGGGAGGAGTGTCATACTATATAAGTGCATGCTATAAATGCTTAATATCAACAATTTGGAACCGCTCTCAACTTGTTTAGTATGGAAGATAACAGAAACTCTATTGCCATTCGTTGACAGGAACAACCACCTCCCAAAACATTTTTACTTCTGTTTTAAAAATAAAAAGCTCTAGCACATGTTAATCCCTGCTTCCCTCTGCGAAGGGCCAATCTTTTACTTTTATGTTGAGTCACCATCCTTTCTATGAGCACCTTCTCGAGAGCATAATTGTCATTCTTAGTGTAATGTGCTTGTCCCAGAATGCGGTTAACTGCGGTATAACTCTGATGCTTTTATCTTTGATAATCTTTACTTCTAGTCTTCCCTTGAACTTCAGAGGTGCCTGGGCATTTATGTTTTGCTGTACAAATACAGGCAAGCGAGATACCACCTTATCATATCTTATTATGAGCATTGCAATCCTGCTGACAGATATGTTTCATGTTGTCTATTATTAGTATGTTGGTATCTTTTTCATGATTGACATAACTATTAGGTGACATTATTTGCATGTATCTTATTATGAATTGCCTAAGTACTTGTCCACAATGTGAGAATATATACACCATATGAAGCAAATGTGTTCGTGAAAGTTCTTTTATCGCACTCAGTTGTTAACTGAATTGCTTGAGGACAAGCAATAAGCTAAGCTTGGGGGGAGTTGATACGTCCAAAACGTATCTACTTTCCCGAACACTTTTGCTATTGTTTTACCTCTAATTTGTGTGTTTTGAATACAACTAACGCGGACTAACGCTGTTTTCAGCAGAATTGCCCTGGTGTCTTGTTTTTGTGCAGAAAGTCAACTTTCGGGAAAATCCCCGGAAAATATCGTGAAGGTCCTATTTTTCTAGAAGATCCACGGAGCCAGAAGACGAGACGGAGGAGGGCCACGAGGCCCCCTCACCATGTCATGGTGCGGGTGGGCCCTGGGCCGCGCCACCACGTGGTGAGGGCGGCTCGGGCACCCCCTGACGCCCCCTCTGGACTACTTAACGCCTCTGACCTAAAAACGCCGGGGGGTTCGACCATATTTCCAGAAACACTCCAGAGCTCCGCCGCCATCGAAAACCCTATTTCGGGGACCAGAAACTCCGTTCTGGCACTCCGTCGGGACGGGGAGTTGGAGGAGATCATCTCCATCATCATCATCACCGACGCCTCTCCATCAACCATCCATGACTCCCCCATCCATGTGTGAGTAATTCCCGTTGTAGGCTGAAGGGGATGGAAGGGATTGGATGAGATCGTTCATGTAATAGCTATAAGATTGTTAGGGCATGGTGCCTAGTATCCGTTGTTAGTACTTTTATGTCATTGTTGCAACTTGTTATGCTTAATGCTTGTCACTCAGGGCCCGAGTGCCATGATTTCAGATCTGAACATGTTATTGTATCATGAGGATAATCATTGTTTTAGATCATATCTGCAAGTTGTATACACATATTATTGTCCGGAACCCGAGGCCCCAAAGTGACAGCAATTGGGACAACCGGAGGGGATGGCTGTGATGTGAGGATCACGTGTGTTCACGGAGTGTTAATGCTTTGTTCCGGTACTTTATTAAAAGGAGTACCTTAATTACCAGTAGATTCCCTTGAGGCCCCGCTGCAAACGGGCTGGTAGGACAAAAGATGTTGTGCAAGTTTCTCATTGCGAGCACGTACGACTATATACGGAACACATGCCTATGGTTACTTAGTACTTGGATGCTTTATTATTATTTACCTGCAAATGCCTTGTCTTGATTATTACATGAGTTATCCTATCCATGCAGCGCCCGTTCATCCATCCCTATGCCTACAGTATTTTAATCCTGCTGTTTACTGCAATCACTTCTGCTGTCTTTATTACACTGCTGCTACTATTTCACTACTGCTACTGCTATAAAACTGTTGCTACTGATAATCTGTGTCGAGCAAGTCTATTTCCAGGTGCAGCTGAACTGACAATTCATCTGTTAAGGCTTATAAATATTCTTTGGCTCCCCTTGTGTCGAATCAATAAATTTGGGTTTTACTTCCCTCGAAGACTGTTGCGATCCCCTATACTTGTGGGTCATCACCACCAAAGGCAAGCCTGAGGGCGATCTCAATGCTGAACAACTGGAAGCTTTCGAGAAGCTCGATGCCCTTTTCAAGGGTGCCCTTCTGAGTGTCTTGACGACTTCATTGTGGACTCGTATATGTCGTTTGATAACGGCAAGGAAATGTGGGATGCGCTCGAGGCCAAGTTTGATGCCTCGGACGCTGGCAGCGAGCTGTACGTCATGGAGCAATTCTATGACTACAAGATGACTGATGAGCGCTCTGTTGTACAGCAGGCTCATGAGATACAGTCACTCGCTAAGGAACTTGAGCACTTTAAGTGTAATTTACCGGACAAGTTTGTTGCCGGTGGCATTATCGCCAAGCTTCCACCTTCGTGGAGCAACTTTGCCACTTCTCTGAAACACAAGAGACAAGAGTTTTCCATTTCGGATCTCATTGGGTCGCTTGATGTTGAAGAGAAGGCGAGAGCAAAGGATACACGTGCTCGAGTTGCTGAGGCTGGTTCTAGTGCCATGTGGTACAGAAGAAGAATTACCAGCCGCCCCACAAGCCCAAGTTTAACAAGAACAAATCTGGGGGTAAAGGCAAGTCTGACGATAGGCACAAGCCTTCACAGTCTACCAACTTCAAGAAGAACAACAATAAGCCAAGGAAGGGAGCATGCCATGTTTGCGGTGATCCGAATCACTGGGCACCTCGCTGTCCTAACCGCCATGAGCTTCGCACATCGGAGAACAGCGGCAAGACTGCCAATGTTGTCATCGGCGACACTGAGATGAAGGAATCTGGGTACGGTATATTTCCTACCATTCTTTCAGTTTGTCATTCTCCTGAATGGTTGATTGACACTGGTGCCAATGTACATGTTTGTGCTGATGCTTCCAGTTTTCTTCTTACTAGGTCACAGGGACTTCTCCCGTGCTGATGGGGAACAACTCACATGCTTCTGTTCGTGGTGTTGGTACGGTCGATCTGAAGTTTACTTCGGGAAGACCGTTGATACGTCTCAAATGTATCTATAATTTTTGATGTTCCATGCTTGTTTTATACCAATTGCTACATGTTTCATATACACTTTATATCATTTTTATACATTTTCTGTGACTAACCTATTAACAAGATGCCACAGTGCCAGTTCCTGTTTTCTGCTGTTTTTGTATTCCAGAAAAGCTAGTCTGGAAATATTCTCGGAATTGGACGAAAATTTACGGAGTCCCCTATTTTATCAGACACCTGGAGTCCGAAGGAGAGACGAAGTGGAGCCACGAGGGCCCCACACGTGGGCTCGGCGTTGCCAAGGGCCCACCGGCGCCGAGGGGTGGTGTCGCCTCCTCGTGCACCTCCTCGCGACGCCCTTTGGCCTATATATTGCTCCTACCCCGAAAACCCTAAAAGGATCAACGATTTCTCCAGAAGAGTTCCGTAGCTCCGCCGCTCCCAAAAACCCTAATTCGGGGGACAGAAGTCTCTGTTTCGGCACCTTGCCGGGACGGGGAATTGCCCCCGGAGCCATCTCCATCGACGCCACCGCCATCTTCATCGCTGTCGCTGCCTCCCATGATGAGGTGGGAGTAGTTCTTCATCGGGGCAGAGGGCTCTACCGGTAGCTATGTGGTTTATCTCTCTCTCCCATGATGTGATCTATATGTGATCATGAGCTTTGTAATCTAGTTGATTTCCTCGATGTTACTCTTCATTATCTTATGATTATGCTACTCAAGTGGTTTTATTAATGTAATCTCCGGAGTTACCTTTGTCCCACGGTGCGAAGTTGACAGTGTGCGCCCGTGTGTGGCTCTTAGGCTAAACATAACATGAATACTTATCATGAGTTATTATTTGCGTTGGATGTCTCTATGAAATTGCGGTGTTTGTCTAGTACTATTTAGGGCGCTCAAGTTGACAGTGTGGGGTTCCCTAGATGTGGAATGCGACTTTAAGGTGTGCTGTTATAGCCCTACGCAGTGGATTGGTGTTCGTTATCCAACGAGAGAATAATTCAGAGTAGCATAGTGAAGAGGAAATATCTATGTATTCAATTATATTATTATTGTTGAGAGTGTCCACTAGTGAAAGTATGATCCCTAGGCCTTGTTTCTAAGCATTGAAACACCGTTTACAACCAGTTCTGCTACATGTTTGCTTGCTGCCATTTTTATTTCAGATTGCAATTACCACTTATAATCATCCATATCACTTGCATTTTAATATCTCTTCGCCGAACTAGTGCACCTATACACCTGACAAGTGTATTGGGTGTGTTGGGGACACAAGAGACTTCTTGTATCTTAATTGCAGGGTTGCTTGAGAGGGATATCTGTGACCTCTATCTCCCTGAGTTCGATAAACCTTGGGTTATTCACTTAAGTGAAACTTGTTGCTGTTCTACAAACCTCTGCACTTGGAGGCCCAACACTGTCTACAAGAATAGAAGCGTGCGTAGACATCAAACTATTTTCTGGCGCCGTCGCCGGGGAGGTAAGGTAAAAGGTACTCACATCCTCCAGCTACTTAGCTATTTTCTAGCACTGTTGCTGACGTGTGAGTGCTCGAAGGTATTTCTTTTAGATTCTGCAATTATATCTTTTTGTTTCTTGTTTTTATTTCACTAGTTAGGCTTAATGGAAAACAACAACAAAATTAGAGATCTTTATGAAATTTATATTGAATTAGGACATGATGTTTTTGAAGAGAAAATTAAAAAACCTATGGAAATTTGTTTGCATAATAGTGGTAGCAATGTTATTAGCATGAATTCTTTTAACACCATTATTGCTAATGCTATGGAAAAGTCTAAGCTTGGGGAAGCTAGTTTTGAAAATGATCTTTTTAGTTCCCCGGTTTTGGAGGAGAAAATTTGCTTTGATGATACTTTGCCTCCAATATATGATGTTTATAATGATTGTGACATTTTCACTCCACCTACTATTGAGGATATAGTTTATGTTGATTATGATATGCCTCCTATATATGATGTTTACAATGATGAATATGATATTTCAGTCCATCTACTATTGAGGATAAAATTCATTATGATTATTCTATGCCTCCAATTTATGATGATTACAATGATGCTTGTGATAGTTTTACTCCCACTATTACTAATATAATTAATTATGCTTATGTGGAGAGTAATGATACATTTATGCATGTGGATCATGATAAGAATGCTTTATGTGATAGCTATATTGTTGAGTTTATTCATGATGCCACTGAAAATTATTTTGAGAGAGGAAAGTATGGTTATAGAAATCTTCATGTTACTAAATTTCTTCTCTTTATGATGAAGGTTTTGAGCTTTCTCTTGATTTGCTTTTATTTGCTGGGTACTTTAAGACCTACTGGTCTTATGAGAGAGGGAGACACGATTTCATATATCACAATAATATTAAGTCTCCTCTCTTTATGTTGAAATTTTTGAAGTTACACTTGTTTTGCCTTCCTATGCTAGTCACTTTGTTCTTCATTGACTTGTTTTCTTACAAGGCTCCTATGCATAGGAAGAGTGTTAGATTTAAACATGTTTTATATATGCTTCTTGATGCTCTCTTTTATGTTTCAACTCTCATCTTTATGTGAGCATCATAAAAATCACTATGCCTAGCTAAAAGGGTTTAAAGAAAAGCGCTTGTGGGAGACAACCCATTGTTTTTATTTCTGCAATTTTTCTTTATTTGAGTCAAGGAGTTTGTGTACTTCTGTAGAAACTCCTTTGTATCTTTATTTTCTTGCATTGTTGTGCCAAGTAAGGACTCTAATAGGAAGATGATGCTAGATTTGGATTTCTGCGCAGGAACAGATTTCTGCTATTCACCGTTTTGCTTCTGTAAAATCACAGAAAAATTATTTAAATCTGAAAATTTTTGTGCGTGATCCTCAGATATGTATGCATCTTTTGTTAGTTCAAAGTTTTTCGATCTGAGCATCGTAAGTGCCTCAAAAAATTCGTCTTTGCGGACTGTTCTGTTTTAGACAGATTATGCCTTTTTATTTTGCATTCTCTCTTTTACTAGTGTTGAGTGAAATTCTTTTTTGGGTGGAAGAGCTTCACATAACATCAGTGGCAGTAGCTAATGTTTAAAGTAACAAGTCATATTGCGTCTTTATAGAACATGTGAGTTTTTGATTGTGCACAAACCCTCTAATGAGATTTGCTTTGAGTTTGGTGTGACGGAATTTTTCAAGTGTCAAGAGGGAAGAGTGATATAATAGGATGGAGAAGAGTGAAGAGCTCAAGCTTGGGGAGGCTCCCATGGATCTCCCCAGCATATTTCAAGAAACTCAAGCGTCTAAGCTTGGGGATGCCCAAGGCATCCCCTTCTTCATCGGCAAAATTATCAGGTCATCTCTAGTGAAACTATATTTTAATTCTTTCACATCATATGTGCTGTTCTTGGAGCGTCTGTGTGCTTTTATTTTCAGTATTGTACTTTTATTTTCAATAAAGTTTGACTGGACCCTAGCAATCTTGATTGGGAGAGAGACACGCTCCGCTTTTTCATGAGAATACTCCTATTCTTCACTTATATTTGTTGAGTATTCATATCTAGCGTTGTTCAGCTTTTAGCTCTTGTTTTCATGTATCTCTTGTCAGAGCTATTAGTTTCTTTTGTAGAAAGTACTCTCTTGCTTCACTTATATTTGTTTGGAGAGTTGATTAAATAAATTGATTGGTGTTTGGTTGGTTCAGAAAATGTTGCATGTGGTAATTGGTATAAGAAAAAACTTGCTTAATCTTGTAGATCACTAATTTGGATAACTTGATGTTTGTCAATTGTTTTGAGTTAACAAGTAGATCATGACTAAATTTGTGCATCACATGAGTTAAGCCTATTAGTGAAGAACTACCGTAAAGCTTGTTGAAAATTTGGTTTGCATCGGTGGTATCTCTAAAGTCTAGATATTTTCTAATAACAGGGTTTGGTTAACAAGGAAGACGGTATGAAGTCTTATAACGTTTGCAATATGTTTGTCATATAAAACTTGGTGTACGGGTTGATATTCTTGTTTGCTTACATAAACCTTGCTAGCCTAAACTCTGTACTGAGAGGGAATGATTCTCGTGCATCCAAATCTTTGAGCCAAAATCCATGTCATTTGTGTCCACCATAACTACCTATATGTGGTATTTCCTTGCCACTCCAAGTAAATTTTTCATGTGCTACCTTTAAATTATTCAAAATGTTATTATTCCCTTTTTGTGTCAATGTTTACTAGCTCATGAGGAATTAGTGTGGTTATTCTTTATTCTATTTGTCAAATGGACTTTTACACCTGGACTAGCGGCATATACATCCGCTTATCCTCTAATTTTGCAAAAAGAGCTGGCAACGGGGTGCCCAGTCCCAATTAATTACAACTTTAACCATTAATTCTCTTCACACTTTTGCCCTGATTCATCAGTAAGCAATGACAAACAGTGAAATACCTGCATGTGTGTAAACCAAAGAGAAAGAGGGATGATCTGCCTTGCTGGTAGAAATAACGTCCTTCATGGGAGCCGCTCTTAAAAGTCCGTTTGACAGGTAGAATACTGTTCTCACCCGCTACCATTCGTTGACAATTAACAAACACCTCTCAAAAATAGATACTCCTCCATGGTATGTGATTGATGGAAGGCACCCGAGGATTCGGTTAGCCATGACTTGTGTTAGCAAGGTTGGGAGGAGTATCAAATATTTTATGCAATCTCTATATGCTTTCAAAAACCTAAAAGCTCTAGCACATGACTTAATCCCTGCTTCCCTCTGCGAAGGGCCTTCTTTTACTTTTATGTTGAGTCAGTTTTCCTATTCTTTCTGTCTTCAACAAGCAAACACTAGTGTCAACTTTGTTACAACATTTGTTATATGCAACGTATTGGACTTGTTATACTACTTTGTGTTGACGATATCCATGAGATAAATATGTTGAAAGTTGAAGCAAATGCTGAAACTTAATTCTTCCTTTGTGTTGATTAAATACCTTTTATTAGAAACTATTGCTTTATGAGTTAACTCTTATGTAAAACTGTTTGATGCTTGTCTCGAAAGTACTATTCATGAAAACGTTTAGCTTGTGTGATTCATTGTTTACTCATTATCTATTTGGTAGCAAACTATAGACCATTGACTTGGATCACTTCATTCATTTACATGTGCCTTACAATATTATATGATCAAGATTATGATGGTAGCATGTCACCTCAAAAATTATTTTGTTTTTATCGTTTACCTACTCGAGGACGAGCAGGAACTAAGCTTGGGGATGCTGATACGTCTCAAACGTATCTATAATTTTTGACGTTCCATGCTTATTTTATACCAATTGCTACATGTTTTATATACACTTTATATCATTTTTATACATTTTCTGGGACTAACCTATTAACAAGATGCCACAGTGTCAGTTCCTGTTTTCTGCTGTTTTTGTATTCCAGAAAAGCTAGTCTGGAAATATTCTCGGAATGGGACGAAAATTTACGGAGTCCCCTATTTTATCAGAAGACACCTGGAGTTCGAAGGAGAGACGAAGTGGAGCCACGAGGGCCCCACACGTGGGCTCGGCGCGGCCAAGGGCCCACCGGCGCCGAGGCGTGGTGTCGCCTCCTCGTGCACCTCCTCGCGGCGCCCTTTGGCCTATATATTGCTCCTACCCCGAAAACCCTAAAAGGATCGACGATTTCTCCAGAAGAGTTCCGTAGCTCCGCCGCCACCAAAAACCCTAATTCGGTGGACAGAAGTCTCTGTTTCGGCACCTTGCCGGGACGGGGAATTGCCCCCGGAGCCATCTCCATCGATGCCACCGCCATCTTCATCGCCGTCGCTGCCTCCCATGATGAGGAGGGAGTAGTTCTTCATCGGGGCTGAGGGCTCTACCGGTAGCTATGTGGTTTATCTCTCTCTCCCATGATGTGATCTATATGTGATCATGAGCTTTGTAATCTAGTTGAATTCCTAGATGTTACTCTTCATTATCTTATGATTATGCTACTCAAGTGGTTTTATTAATGTAATCTCCGGAGTCACCTTTGTCCCACGGTGCGAAGTTGACAGTGTGTGCCCCGTGTGTGGCTCTTAGGCTAAAGATAACAGGAATACTTATCATGAGTTATTATTTGCGTTGGATGTCTCTATGAAATTGCGGTGTTTGTCTAGTACTATTTAGGGCGCTCAAGTTGACAGTGTGGGGTTCACTAGATGTGGAATGCGACTTTAAGGTGTGTTGTTATAGCCCTACGCAGTGGGTGTTCGTTATCCAACGAGAGAATAATTCAGAGTAGCATAGTGAAGAGGAAATATCTATGTATTCAATTATATTATTATTGTTGAGAGTGTCCACTAGTGAAAGTATGATCCATAGGCCTTGTTTCTAAGCATTGAAACACCGTTCACAACCAGTTCTGCTACATGTTTGCTTGCTGCCATTTTTATTTCAGATTGCAATTACCACTTATAATCATCCATATCACTTGCATTTTAATATCTCTTCGCAGAACTAGTGCACCTATACACCTGACAAGTGTATTGGGTGTGTTGGGGACACAAGATACTTCTTGTATCTTAATTGCAGGGTTGCTTGAGAGGGATATCTTTGACCTCTATCTCCCTGAGTTCGATAAACCTTGGGTTATTCACTTAAGGGAAACTTGCTACTGTTCTACAAACCTCTGCACTTGGAGGCCCAACACTGTCTACAAGAATAGAAGCGTGCGTAGACATCAACCGTGCGCCTGAAGAACGTTCATCATGTGCCCTCCATCAATAAAAATCTCGTTAGCGGATCTCTTCTGTGTCGAGATGGTTATAAGTTGGTTTTCGAGTCCAATAAAGTTGTAATATCTAAGTATGGACAATTTGTTGGTAAAGGCTATGAGTGCGGAGGCTTGTTCCGCCTATCTTTGTCAGATATTTGCACCAAAGTTATTAATCATATTTGTCACGAATTGAATATAATGTTTGGCATTCACGACTTTGTCATATTAATTTTGGTTGCATGACGCGGCTAGCTAATTTGGATTTAATTCCGAAATTAACTACTGTCAAAGGTTCCAAGTGTCAAGTGTGTGTGCAAGCTAAGCAACCTCGCAAGTCTCATACGGCTGCGGAGGCAAGAGACTTGGCGCCACTGGAACTTATACATTCAGATCTTTTTGAGATGAATGGCGTGTTGACAAAAGGCAGAAAGAAATATTTCATGACGCTTATTGATGACTCCACTAGATATTGTTATGTGTATTTTCTGAAAACAAAAGATGAGGCTTTAAACTACTTCAAAACTATAAAGCTGAAGCAGAGAACCAACTTGATCGAAAGATTAAAAGGCTAAGGTCTGATCGTGGTGGAGAATATTTTTCCAATGAACTTGATTCGTTTTGTGCGGAACATTGTATAATACATGAGAGGATGCCTCCCTACTCGCCTCAGTCAAATGAAGTGGCTGAAAGAAAGAACCGAACTCCAACTGATTTGGTTAACGCCATGTTAGACACTTCGGGACTGTCTCAGGCATGGTGGGGGGAGGCTCTATTGACAGCTTGTCATGTCCTAAACCGAGTTCCCATAAAAGATAAAACTGTTTCTCCATTTGAGGAATGGGAAAGGAAAAAGTTGAAACTCTCTTACTTTCGTACTTGGAGCTGTTTGGCGAAAGTCAATATTCTAATTCCCAAAAAGCGCAAGCTTGGACCAAAAACCGTGGATTGTGTTCTTCTGGGCTACGCTTTTCATAGCGTTGGTTATAGATTTTTGGTAGTCAAATCTGAGGTATCCGACGTTCATGTTGGTACGATTATGGAATCGAAGGATGTGACTTTCTTTGAGGATATCTTTCCCATGAAGGGTATGCCTAGCTCATCAAATCAGGAGATACCTAGCACATCTAGTCAGGAATTAGCTGTTATTCCTGAACCTACCATTTCGATAGAACACACTGATAACCCTGTGGAGGATGACAATGAAGCTCCTGTTAGGAGCAAGAGACAGAGGACTGCAAAGTCCTTTGGTGATGATTTCATTGTGTACCTTGTTGATGACACCCCTAGTACCATTTCAGAAGCCTATGCATCTATTGATGCCGACTACTGGAAGGAAGCTGTTCGTAGCGAGATGGATTCCATCTTGGCTAACGGAACCTGGGAAGTCACTGACCGTCCTTATGGGTGTAAACATGTAGGATGTAAGTGGGTGTTCAAGAAAAAGCTTAGGCCTGATGGTACTATTGAGAAGTACAAGGCGCGGCTTGTGGCCAAGGGTTATACCCAGAAAGAAGGTGAAGACTTCTTTGATACTTACTCACCTGTGGCTAGACTGACCACGATTCGAGTGCTACTTTCATTGGCTGCCTCGCATGGGCTTCTCGTTCATCAAATGGACGTGAAGACAGCTTTCCTAAATGGAGAGTTAGACGAGAAAATTTATATGGATCAGCCCGATGGTTTTGTAGTACCTGGTCAGGAAGCAAAGGTGTGCAAGTTGTTGAAGTCCTTATATGGCCTTAAGCAAGCTCCTAAGCAATGGCACGAAAAGTTTGAAAGAACTTTAACTGCTGCAGGTTTCATTATAAATGAATCTGACAAATGTGTGTACTATCGCTATGGTGGGGGCGAGGGAGTTATTCTCTGTCTGTATGTCGATGACATAATGATCTTTGGAACCAACCTTGATCTAATCAAGGAGGTTAAGGATTTCTTATCTCGTTGCTTTGAGATGAAGGATCTAGGAGTAGCCGATGTTATCTTGAACATCAAACTGCTGAGAGATGGTGATGGTGGGATTACACTGCTTCAGTCTCACTATGTGGAAAAGGTTTTGAGTCGATTCGGGTATGACGACTGTAAGCCTTCTCCGACACCATATAATCCTAGTGTGTTGCTTCGAAAGAATCAACAGACTGCTAGAGATCAACTGAGATATTCTCAGATTACTAGCTCGCTTATGTATTTGGCTTGTGCCACGAGGCCTGACATCTCTTTTGCTGTGAGCAAGTTGAGCCGGTTTGTTTCTAATCCGGGAGATGATCATTGGCATGCGCTCGAGAGAGTTATAAGAGCAAGTCCAACACGAAACATATTATTTGACTCTTTATGTCCATTTGCCTAAAACAATTGCGGCTTCGTTAGCATCTAATTTTCGGTGGACCCCACAAATTTTACAATTTATGTTTTACTAATACCATATTCCATGTAACTACCAAACGATACAACACGACAATCCACACACAGAAAATTACGATAATCCATATAAAGACACAAAATAAAATCTTTAATAATTCATAATATGTTTTTGTTTATCTACCATTAATCTCAATTTTTGTTTTAGAATACTTTGTTTTTATGTTTTCCTCTGAAAGACCTTGGGACACACGACAATCCTGATAGGGAGCAATTGTAACTTATGGGTCTACACAAAAGGCTACCAATATGCCTCGCGCAACAACCATCTATATTTTGTTTGGGGTTGCAATATGTCATCCGCCATCTTGAAGCTGTCATGCTTAAACATATGTGTAGCTGGACTTGAATAATCATTGATGTGCTCCATTGCTACTTCCTTGACACACCACCTGCAACCGCAATCCCTTCGTCTTTTCATCACAGTCAATGCTCACATGAAAATTACGTTTGGACTGTATTGTGTTGCTAACTTTTTGGAGTATCGTTCGTTCAACTCCATCACAAACCGATAATAAAGACACCTTGTCCGACAACATTTTGTATTGTCATCCTCGTAGCATATTTATCATATATTAAACACATTTTAGGTCCCACACATGTACTAAGAGTTAACTGAACTCATGATTCTCGGTATCACCCACAAACACACATGATCCCTCTCCCTCACATCACGCTCTAGCCTCTCTAATCACCATCAGCGAATTATCAACCATACATCTTAGCTGTTTTTCTCTCTCTTCGGTGATTAATTTGCTTCCGCGTTTGAACGACCACACCACGAACAGGTCCTGACGTCCTCTGGACAATCTCCACGTGCCGATTTATTTTTCAAACAAATCTTGTTGCATGTGATATTTTACAAGAACAGCTCGGATACGGTGGCACGCCGGGTCAAACACTCAAACTCCAAGGCGGACTGGGTTTGCTGCTCTCCGGCCCTTTTCACCCCGGACTGCAATCTCCGATTCCACTCGCCCACTTAAACCAATCCACACAGGAGAGATCCACGTACCCAAGAAGAAGAGGCAATCGATCTAAGATGAAGAGCTTCAAGACGGAGGAGGAGACCTTGAAGGCAGTCGATTTGGGATCGAGTGAGGAGGAATCCGACGCAAGTGACGAGGACTGGTTGAGCAGCGACAGTGAGGAGGAGGACGTGGAGTGCCCTCCTGACCATGGTTATCCTGACGACGACGGTGAGCGGCCACCCTTCGTTCTCATGGACCGACGCGCCTACTTCGCCGACCGCCACAACGCCACCACGGCGACCGTCACCGCGGCAGTGGGTTCCAAACTCAAGGGCAGCATCAAGGTCACCTTCTGCCCCGTGGCGCCGCCGCTCGTCTCTTACCTGTGCTTCCACGCCATCGACATGGACCGCACCGAGTTCCCAGTAGATCCCGAAATCATCACCACGGGGACAAATGGCGGCCTCGTCCTCCTAAGAGTCGTCGTCGGTGACCATCCAGAGGATTGCGTGTGGATCAGCGAACGAGAGTACTTGGTCTACCATGCCCGCGCCGCCAAGCTCGACCACCTCCCGAACCCCGGCCGCCAACACGAATTCGACGAGTACACAGTTGCCATCGTGCGCAAGTGCAGCCAAGACTGCCGTCACGAAGATGACTGCACCTACGTCGTTGCCGCGCTACCTCTTGGGTTCGGAGGTCCAAAAACTTCACACCTCTGCATGTACCACTCTGACACCCAGACCTGGAGCAACAAGCCGGTGGTGGTGGACAATTCATATCCATGGAACCTCATGACATCCAAGACACTGACCATCGGAGGAGACAAAGGCACCGTGGCATGGGTCGATCTATGGAAAACCATGGTCTTCTGCGACGTCCTCGACAAACAGCCCAAGCTCCGTTGCCTGAATCTGCCCAAGCCCATTGATATGGCGCTGTCACCTGTGTCAAATTCTACTAGAAACCAGGAATTAACTGATGTTGCTTTGACGTATAAATACAGCGGCACTTTGAAGGATTCGTTCATCAGCTACAACGATCAGGATGGATTTGCTCTCATGTTCATGCATGCAGGTGGGGCCAGCCATGAATTAATCGGAGGATACTATGTTTCCTACGTGCATGAGCAAGCTAATCAGAAGTACATGCTCCTCAATAATGGATACACGGCGCAGCCAGTCGAGATAAAACCGGGTATCTTTTCTGGTACAACATTTGGAGATACGGCAGAATCTGATTCATTTGAAGAGCCCAACAGAATAAAAGTAAGATATTTGTTTCTATTCCTGCCGGTAAAGAAACATGTACGTGATGGAAGAGGTGTACGTGACCAGCTCTCGTTGAAGGCAATCGGGTGGGGTCCACCAGGAGAATAGTATCCACGTTAATTAAACTAGGTTACCTTTTATTTCTCTAGTCGGTTTGTAACAGATTTATTTCCTACGCAAGTCTAGGAATCGGCTACTGCTATAAAGCCATAGAGCGTCCGTGGAAATACTTAGGTTAAGTCTTATGAGTTAAAAACACGTGTGTGTTTCGGCCGCCGTGCCGTGGGGTGGAAATCCCTGTGTATCCGTCGAGACCGATCAAGGTTGTTTCATTGCGTTGGATTGGAGGTGTTGTGCTTCTAATTGCTGCGTGGTTCGTCTAGAACCGTCCAAGTAATTCCTCTCACCGAGAAGGGTTTGCTTGTTGTTCGCGTGAGTTTGCATCGCTCAGATTGTAAGCCGCGTTACTTACCGTTGTTTCTACTGATCGCCGTGAAAGATTGGACCTAAAACCCTTTGGATCACGATTGATCCTTATCATCTTGGTATCAGATTTGTCGGGTTTCTCACGTCGATTTTACTGCTGAGATTTATTTTGCTGTTCTGAGAGTTGCTGCCGGAGGCGTTCTGCCAAGACACGGTGTTTGATCTGTGTTTTGGATGAAGAGAAGAGTTGGGTGCTTTGACGGATTTATTTTTCTGTCACCGATCTGCTTTTTCGTGAAGATTTGCTGAAATTCTACATCGGTCTGCTGAGGTATACTGCTGCTTATGCCCAGTTTACATCGCCCGAGGAGACGGACAAGAAGATTTGGATCGATCGGAATTTTTTCGGCGTCGCTTTGGTACCTCCTCTACTGTTGTTTCCGCTGGAGTACGTACTGGGACAGACTCAGTTTGGATCGCGTGGTTTGCTTGGCATCAATTGGACTGCACGAGGAATCAAGTTAGTACTATTTCTTTAGTTTTCTTGTTATGGAGGTCGGCAACTCATATTCAATGAAGAGCTATTGGAAGTTTTCCGGCGATTTCTTTCTGGAAGAGCAAGGTTACGGAGCCGAGCTTTTTCATACATATTGTAAGGTGGGAGAGAGAGCTTGCGCCACGACGATAGACCACGACAGTGCAATCAGCGCGGTCGGCGTCGACATGGTGGAGAAGCTGGAGCTTTCGACGACACCACATCCACGAGCCTACTCATTGAGGCGGTGCCACGACAAGCTCGACATCACGCATCAAACTATGGTACATTTTTCCATCGGAAAATTTTCTTGCAAGATTTTATGCGATGTGATACCGGTGCCCATGGGTTCATGTTATCTGCTGCTGGGAGAGCCATGGTACAAGGAGAACAAAGTTATGTACGACTTTCTTGCTAACACATATACTGTCACGCAAGACAAGATGTACGTTCTCAAGGCTATGGAGAAGAAGCTGTTTATTGCTTGGAGGAAGGATCGGCTGCAAAGGATGAAGAAGCAAGAAATGGAGCCTACAAATATCGTCAAAGTTGCTGAAAACAATCATGCGCCTGTTCAATCCATGGAAGATGTTGCGCCGGAAACTGACTCGAAACCGAGGACGGTTTCATTTGAAGAACGGGAGGATGATATGGCGCTGTCACCTGTGTCAAATTCTACTAGAAACCAGGAATTAACTGATGTTGCTTTGACGTATAAATACAGCGGCACTTTGAAGGATTCGTTCATCAGCTACAACGATCAGGATGGATTTGCTCTCATGTTCATGCATGCAGGGGGGGCCAGCCATGAATTAATCGGAGGATACTATGTTTCCTACATGCATGAGCAAGCTAATCAGAAGTACATGCTCCTCAATAATGGATACACGGTGCAGCCAGTCGCACTACAGGAATGGCCACCTGTGCCGACGGCCGCAGCCCGTCGGCAAAGGAAACAATGCCGTCGGCACAGGGTGGTCGGCATAGGGCCCCGTAGGCACAGGCCACCTGGCCGTCGGCACAGAAGAAAACCGTCGGCACAGCTTTTCCCGACGGCCAGAGACGCACCGTCGGCACCTACTTTGTCGGCACACGGCGGGTGGGGCCCACATTGGTCGGGCGAGGTGGAGGGGTCTGTGCCGACGGCCTGCCGTCGGCACAGCGTCGCCACGTGGAGGCAGCTGGGCGCTCCAGGGATGGACCTGTGCCGACGGCAGTGCCGTCGGCAAAGGTACGCCCATTTGGTCACATTAAGGGGTCTGTGCCGACGGCAGTGCCGTCGGCAAAGGTACGCCCAGAATTTTTTTCCAGCGGCTCGTTTTTTGCAGCAAAAATAGCAGAAAAAATAAAAAAATCACGACAAATTCACAACAAACAAGATCACACAATGGCTCCATATATCATCAAGTAGATACACACATAGGACCATCATCAAGTAGATACATACATAGCTAGATGTCTAGACGTCCAAAGCCCTACATCTATTGCGCCGACGGCGACGGGGTGAACCCCATATCTCCCCGGCTGATAATAGGTGAGCGTCGGATCGGCGCAGCAGAAGCACCGGAAGAAGGCGAAGCACCAGGAGAAGCTGAAGAACCGGGAGAAGGACCACCAGAAGCGCTTTCCTTGCCCTGTCTCATATTGTTCAATCAACTGCATTGAGAAAGAGAAAACAAGTAAGCATCAAGACATAATAAAATGTAGACACTAAGCATAAAGACATATGCAATGAAGAAGCATGTCGAAAAATAAATACTAAAGAATAAAAGACATAATAACATGTAGATACCAAGCATAAAGACGTAATGCAATTAAGAAGCATGTTGGAAAATAATTACTAAAGCATAAAGACATTATAGACCGTCACCTATCGTCATCACTCTCCTCATCAGGGTGTTGGTTCTCATTCTATCACTATCACTATCACTATCACGTGAGTAGTAGGGCGGAAGCTCATCGCCAGGCTCGTCATCGTCGTCATTTTCCGCATGAAACTTCGAGAGCACATCTATGTCCTTCAGATCCACCACTGACTCACCACGAGTGTGTGCATTGTTCTCGAGGTCCTCGAGACCACCTATTTGTAAGTCAAAGTGCCCGAAGTCCTCTTGCTCTTGATAGAAAATTCCCTCGTATGTTTTAGGGTCAATGTTGTTGTAATCGTCGTCGGAGGGCCTGGGTAGCTTACCATGTGGGGATACCCGGAACACGACTTCCCAGCCCTTGAGGTTCTCTTTCTGGCATGGGTAGGGCAAATAATAAACTTGCTTGGCTTGGTGAGCCACAATATAGACATCGGCTCCGGTATAGGTGGTTGAAGGCTTAACTTCAACTAACCCAATGGAAGGCTCACTTCTCTGTCCACCATGTGGTCCAGTGCATGGGTCGAACCAGTGGCACTTGAACACAACGAGCTTGAGTTCTATGTTCGTACGATTGAACGTCAGCTCGTATACGTTTTGTAACCTTCCGTAGTAATCTACGTAATTGGCTCCATCGGCTCCTCTGGATCCTTTGGTGAAGACCCCAGTATTTACAGTTTTTGCTCCAGGACGATTATTCTGGTGATACTCTGTATGGAAGCGGAACCCATTCACATCATACTTCTCATACTTAATGACGGTACGGTTAAATCCTTGGGAAACACATCTCAGCTCATTTGTCATCTCAACGTTGGGATCAGCTCCCTACAAGTACGGTTCAAATTGTTTTGTGCATTAGTTACGTGTAATAAGAGGGACAAGTCACATATTGCAAGGTAAGAGGGACACGTTAGAAATTACTTTTCCCATGAACCAAGACACAAATTTTTTTCCTCCGTGAGCACCCTCTTTCAGAAGAGTGTCCAGCTCCGCGGGATCGGGATCCACCGTTCCCAACCAGTATTCATCTTGGAATTGTCTAAAAGGAGAAAATACGTATTAGACCGAAACTGAGTTACTAGTTGCAAAGTAATTTGTTCACCATTTACCTCATGAAATCGAGTACTTCCGTCATGTTTATAAGCACATAGAGCATTATGCAATCCTTCTCTTCCTTGGTCAATTTACATTTTTCACCGGCACCGGCCTTGCCACCGGGACATTGGAAGAGGAGGAGCTTGGGGTCATTCTTGGGCTCGTCGACATTGTACCGAGTGACCGGGTTATGCATAGTGGCAACTTCATCGGGAAAGTACGTTGTCACGGCGTCTGCCATCTCCTGAGTATTGTTGCCTCAGCTATGCATGCTTCAATCCTAGCTTTGTTTCCAGTTATGTTTCGAATGTACTTAAACTCTCTCTCAATACAAAACTGCCAACGAAACTGCACCGGTCCACCCAAGAGTGCCTCGTTCGCGAGATGCACAACGAGATGTGCCATCGGAACAAAGAAGCCTGGCGGAAAGATCATCTCTAACTTGCATAGCAACTCCGGCACAAGATCACGCAGCTTCGCAATAATCAGGGGACATATCTGTTTCGCACAGAGCGTGCGGAAGAAATGGCTCAACTCCGCAAGCACTCGCCAGATACTATCGGGGAGATACCCTCGAAGCATCACCGGCATCAACCGCTCAATCCATATGTGATAGTCGTGACTCTTGAGCCCAGTGACTTTTCCTGTAAGAAGATTGACTCCATTACTTATATTGGAACAGTAACCATCAGGGAACATCACGGCGATGTTTTTGAGCCACTTGAATGCCTCCTTCTTTTGGATATTATCAAGGCAGTAGTCGGCATTTGGCTTAAACCAATTTTTTTGACGAGGGTTAGGAGGCTTCATGTGTAATCTCTCCCTATCACAGAGCTTCTGAACATCAACTCTAGCCTTCACATTGTCCTTTGTCTTCTTAGGAATGTTCAGGACTGTGTGAAAGATCATCTCTCCAACATTCTTTTCGGTGTGCATCACATCGATGTTATGGGGAAGTTCGAGGTCCTTGTAATACTCTAGCTGCGTTAAGCCTGCCACATGAGTCCAGTTGTGCGTTACACCATATCCCTCAAATCGTGGGCCAGGTCCCACAGCAGGCACGAGAGCACTTAGCTCGGCATCAACTTTTGCACCATCGAACTTCGGTATCGCTTTTTCTTCACGCACAACTACGCCCTTCGTGAAGTTTTTTTGGTCTTCTCGATAAGGATGCCTTCCTTCGAGGAACTGTCGATGCTTGTCAAACGCGACATACTTGCGACCTGACTTTAGCCAAAGGAACTCAAGTTGGTTCCTGCACACTGGGCATGGCCATTTACCAGCTGTACACCATCCGCAGAATAGGGCATACCCGGGTAGGTCGTGCATGGAATAGTGGAACCAAATTTTCATCGAGAAGTTTTTCTTTGATGCTCGGTCGTATGTCCACGTCCCATTGTGCCATGAGTGGTGCAAATCATCCACAAGCGGTTGCATGTAGACACTCAAATTCTTCCCCGGGTATTCGGGCCCTGGAATGATCAGCGACAGAAACATGTGCTTCCTTTGCATTAGTACCCCAGGAGGGAGATTGAGCGGAATAACAAACACGGGCCAGCAGCTGTATGACGCAGTCGACATCCCAAATGGATTGAACCCATCTGTTGCTATTGCAATTCTGACATTCCGAGCATCTGCTGAATTAAGGGGGTGTTTCAAGTCGAAGTTCTTCCATGCCTCACCATCAGATGGATGTCCCATCTTTTCCCGTCCTAACTCGTCGACGTATCTCTTCCCTTTCCTGTGCCAAGTCATTTGTTTGGCAGACTCCTCGGACATGAAAAGCCGCTGCATTCTTTTTATGAATGAGAGGTACCGAAGAACCTTCACAGGGATTTTTCCCTGCGTCTTCCGACCATCAGGCAGCGTTTTCTCCTCATACCTAGAGGCCCCACAAAGGCTACAGTACTTGTCATTCGCATATTGTTTCCGGAACAACAGGCATCCTTTTGGACAACAATGAATCTTTTCATAATCCATGCTGAGCGATCCCAATAGTTTCTTCGTCTCGTGCATGGATTTTGGCAGACAATGCCCTTTGGGCAACATGTTACCAGATGTTGTCAGATTAGCTTCAAAGCCTGCACGGGTGGTGGAGAACTGACACTTGTCACTTAGTAGTTGAGCTACGGCATCGAGCTGAGAAACGTTTGCACCCTCGTATAGAGGCTTCGTAGCCGAGGCCATCGTCTCATAGAAAGCCTTCGCGGTTGGCTCTGGTTCCTCCGGTTCATCCGGTGCCTCCGGTTCACCCGGTTCCTCCTGTTCCTCCTGTGGAGGTGGCGAATCCGGCATGTAAGCAGCATGGTGATCATCTAGCATGTTTCTCAACCCATCGTACTCATTGCCATCGATCCGCTGCCGCATCACCCCAACTCTGAGACGTTCGTACTGATCAAATTTGACATGCGTGACGTAGTTAGGCGTATACCCATACAACCAAAGATGTTTAGTCATATCTTCCTTTCCTTGACGGTCACGATTCTTGCAATGAGTGCAAGGGCACCTTCCACGAACTCCTTTTGCCTTTGAACCACGCCCTAACTCCTTCACTAATATATTGGTCTTCATCTCCCACTCCTCTGTTCTTTTAATCTTATCGACACGGCCAGTGTACATCCACCCATTATCAGCCATCCTCTGCTTTATTGGGAGCGAAACAAGCACGCAGTCTTTTAATATGCACCAAGTAATAATAAAATGATTTAGTGTCACCAGATTAATTACGGTCAAATTTTAATCTTTACATCATGCAAGGGTTCACCTACACTTCTAATAGGAGGGCCTATCCCGCCCGAGTACGTGTAGATCGAGCCGTGTTCCATGTTCTACCCCGACCCGAGACGGAATTTCGGCAGCACCTCCCCGCTGTTCTTCAGAATACACGTCTCGAGCTTGTCAAGCCGAGAGGGTGTGCATCCGAAGAACAACAGGGAGGTGCTGCCGAAATTACGTCTCAGGAAGGGGTAGAACATGGAACACGACCCGATCTACACGTACTCGGACTGTCCAACAGGACAACCCGGAAGTGTTACGGTTATAAATATGCAAAGATGGACAATCCTGCATATTTATAAATTTGTAACCCTTCCGGATGGGATCTGACTCGGGTTACGCGACTGACTTGGTGATCTAGACCAAAATAAACCTATGCAGCAAGAGAGGCGAAAGATTTATACCCTCGAAGCGTGATCGGTGGCCGGAGAAGGTCGAGGACGTGCTCCGGAAGAGGGCGACAAAACAAAGGGCACCGAGGCGGCCCCTCCTCAGCTGGAGAAGCCGCGACGACGCGCGGGACCGACGGTGCTGGCTGGCGGGAAGCTACGTCATCTAAAAAGTACAAACAATCGAAATATATAAGCAAATATCCCTCCATTTTACCTAATAATTAAACATAAAACAGAATAAACCACAGAACGATGTAACCATATTAGCTAAACATAACACATATAGACAAGTAGCACAATAATACATAGGTAGCATGTATGATAAGTCTAGCAGTACAACAGGTAGCAAGATAAGTCTAGTAGTACGACAGGTAGGATGATAGACATCCTAAACTCGACTCGCGCCGGTGTCAGTGGCGTCGTCCAAGCGGTCCCAACAAGAGGACAGGCTGCTGCTAGAGTCCTCGCCCTGCTGCTGCGTGCCGGAGGGGCCGGCCTCGCCCTGCCCGCGCTGCTGCCGGCTCTCGCTGAAAACCTGGTACTGGACCGCCATCACCTGGGGATCAAGGAGGAGATCCTTGACCAAGGGGTCATCCTCCTCGCGCTGGTGGCGCGCCCTGAGCAGCCTCTCTGCCTGCCGGTGCTCCCTCTCCTCGGCCTTCGTCGCGATCCTCATGCCATCTGGCGCTAACATATGCGCCACGCTCCGCTCATCCTCAAAGTTGAGGATCGCTCTCGCCCCAAAGTGCTGGACCGCCGCGCAGTCGTAGGCGCGGGCCGCCTGCCACGGGCACCTGAAAGTACCAAGCTGGATCTTCCTGTGATCCACTGTGATCTGAGCTGCCCAAGTCGGGATCTTCGTGGGTCTCCGATGAACACCACGAAACTTTCGCTCCGGCTCCGACATGATACTTAGTTAAGTAAAAGCATTTGATACACGGGTTAGTCAAGGAAGCATAGATAAAAAAATATAACAAGAACCATATAACAGCTACCAAATGCATCTAGCAAACATCCAGAAAGCATCTACAGATCCATCTAGCAAGCATATAATAGGATGCAGCACTTTGATGGACATCTAGCAAGCATCTACAAACCGAGAAACAAATTCATTTACCAATCCATCTAGCAAGCATATAATAGGATGCAACACTTTGATGGACATCTAGCAAGCATCTACAGATCCACTAACATCCATTTACCAATCCATCTAGCAAGCATCTACAAACCGATAAACAAATTCGGAGCAGGAAATAAAATAGAAAAACAGAAGAATCGGCCGGGATCGTTCTCACCTTGATGGACGGAGGCGGGGCCGGCGAGGTGATGCCGCGGGGTGGTGAGCTTGGTCGACGGAGGCGGGGCCGGCGAGGTGGTGCCGCGGGGTGGTGCACGGAGGCGCGGACCGGGGGCGTCGGAGCTATCGGCGGCGTCCAGGAAGGAGGGGAACGGGGGCGTCGGCGCGGCGGCGGGTGGGGCGGCAGGGAGCGGGTGGGGCGGCGGGGTGGTGCACGGAGGCGCGGACCGGGGGCGTCGGAGCTGTCGGCGGCGCCCTGGAAGGAGGGGAACGTCGGAGCTGGCGGCAGGGAGCACGTGGGGCGGCGTGGTGGTGTGCCGGTCGGCGGCGGGGAGCGGGGGCGGCAGGGTCGTGGTGGCGGCGCTGGGTCTGGGAACCCTATCCTCTCGCTCGGGCTGCGAGGAATGAAACGAACGGGTAGAGGCTCGCTTGGGTTTTTACTGGTCCAAGACCTGTGCCGACGGCAGCTTAATTTTTTTAAAAAATCCTTTTATTTTATTCTATTATCTGTACAAATGTAAAGATAAAAAATAAACAGCTGTATTTGTATGGCATAACCTAGGATAAAAATAAACAGCTCCGGGGCCCCGCTTCGGCGAAATCCTGAATCCGCTGGAAAAATCCTAACGTTGTCGTCTACCCCATAGACGTGCGTCGAAAGGGGGTAGGCCAGTGGACTTTTTTGCCTGGTTGTGTTAGGTTAGGCCATAGGCACATGGGAAACCAACTTTTATCATAAATCAACACAAGATTCCACCCGGTTCGCCCGAAAGGGGAGTTTTCACCTCTAAGCGCAGAAACTCACTAGAGAGAAACTGAAGTCGGTGAAGCCGGCCACACCCCGGAGTAGGATATTGCACATTTACAACACATAACACACTTGTTTACATATGGTATGGCACAACCTAGGTTTTGGTGGGGTTCCGACGCTCCGGGGCCCCGCTTCGGCGAAACCCTGAATCCGCTGGAAAAACCCTAACGTTTTCGTCTACCCCCATAGACGTGCGTCGAAAGGGGGTAGGCCAGTGGACTTTTTTGCCTGGTTGTGTTTGGTTGGGACATAGGCACATGGGAAACCAACTTTTATCACAAGTTTTTACAAGATTGCCCCCGTTTCGCCCGAAGTGGGAGTTTTCACCTCTAAGTCCACACACTTGGTAGAGAGAAACTGAAGTCGGTGAAGCCGGTCATACCCCGGAGTAGGATATTGCACATTTACAACACACAACACACTTGTATACATATGGTATGGCATAACCTAGGTTTTGGTGGGGTTCCGACGCTCCGTGGCCCCGCTTCGGCGAAACCCAGAATCCGCTGGAAAAACCCTAACGTTTTCGTCTACCCCATAGACGTGCGTCGAAAGGGGGTAGGCCAGTGGACTTTTTTGCCTGGTTGTGTTAGGTTAGGCCATAGGCACATGGGAAACCAACTTTTATCACAAATCAACACAAGATTCCACCCGGTTCGCCCGAAAGGGGAGTTTTCACCTCTAAGCGCAGAAACTCACTAGAGAGAAACTGAAGTCGGTGAAGCCGGTCACACCCCGGAGTAGGATATTGCACATTTACAACACATAACACACTTGTTTACATATGGTATGGCACAACCTAGATTTTGGTGGGGTTCCGACGCTCCTGGGCCCCGCTTCGGCGAAACCCTGAATCCGCTGGAAAAACCCTAACGTTTTCGTCTACCCCCATAGACGTGCGTCGAAAGGGGGTAGGCCAGTGGACTTTTTTGCCTGGTTGTGTTAGGTTAGGCCATAGGCACATGGGAAACCAACTTTTATCACAAATCAACACAAGATTCCACCCGGTTCGCCCGAAAGGGGAGTTTTCACCTCTAAGCGCAGAAACTCACTAGAGAGAAACTGAAGTCGGTGAAGCCGGTCACACCCCGGAGTAGGATATTGCACATTTACAACACATAACACACTTGTTTACATATGGTATGGCACAACCTAGGTTTTGGTGGGGTTCCGACGATCCGGGGCCCCGCTTCGGCGAAACCCTGAATCCGCTGGAAAAACCCTAACGTTTTCGTCTACCCCCATAGACGTGCGTCGAAAGGGGGTAGGCCAGTGGACTTTTTTGCCTGGTTGTGTTTGGTTGGGACATAGGCACATGGGAAACCAACTTTTATCACAAGTTTTTACAAGATTGCCCCCGTTTCGCCCGAAGTGGGAGTTTTCACCTCTAAGTCCACACACTTGGTAGAGAGAAACTGAAGTCGGTGAAGCCGGTCATACCCCGGAGTAGGATATTGCACATTTACAACACACAACACACTTGTATACATATGGTATGGCATAACCTAGGTTTTGGTGGGGTTCCGACGCTCCGTGGCCCCGCTTCGGCGAAACCCAGAATCCGCTGGAAAAACCCTAACGTTTTCGTCTACCCCATAACGTGCGTCGAAAGGGGGTAGGCCAGTGGACTTTTTTGCCTGGTTGTGTTAGGTTAGGCCATAGGCACATGGGAAACCAACTTTTATCACAAATCAACACAAGATTCCACCCGGTTCGCCCGAAAGGGGAGTTTTCACCTCTAAGCGCAGAAACTCACTAGAGAGAAACTGAAGTCGGTGAAACCGGTCACACCCGGAGTAGGATATTGCACATTTACAACACATAACACACTTGTTTACATATGGTATGGCACAACCTAGGTTTTGGTGGGGTTCCGACGCTCCGGGGCCCCGCTTCGGCGAAACCCTGAATCCGCTGGAAAAACCCTAACGTTTTCGTCTACCCCCATAGACGTGCGTCGAAAGGGGGTAGGCCAGTGGACTTTTTTGCCTGGTTGTGTTAGGTTAGGCCATAGGCACATGGGAAACCAACTTTTATCACAAATCAACACAAGATTCCCCCGGTTCGCCCGAAAGGGGAGTTTTCACCTCTAAGCGCAGAAACTCACTAGAGAGAAACTGAAGTCGGTGAAGCCGGTCACACCCCGGAGTAGGATATTGCACATTTACAACACATAACACACTTGTTTACATATGGTATGGCACAACCTAGGTTTTGGTGGGGTTCCGACGCTCCGGGGCCCCGCTTCGGCGAAACCCTGAATCCGCTGGAAAAACCCTAACGTTTTCGTCTACCCCCATAGACGTGCGTCGAAAGGGGGTAGGCCAGTGGACTTTTTTGCCTGGTTGTGTTTGGTTGGGACATAGGCACATGGGAAACCAACTTTTATCACAAGTTTTTACAAGATTGCCCCCGTTTCGCCCGAAGTGGGAGTTTTCACCTCTAAGTCCACACACTTGGTAGAGAGAAACTGAAGTCGGTGAAGCCGGTCATACCCCGGAGTAGGATATTGCACATTTACAACACACAACACACTTGTATACATATGGTATGGCATAACCTAGGTTTTGGTGGGGTTCCGACGCTCCGGGGCCCCGCTTCGGCGAAACCCTGAATCCGCTGGAAAAACCCTAACGTTTTCGTCTACCCCCATAGACGTGCGTCGAAAGGGGGTAGGCCAGTGGACTTTTTTGCCTGGTTGTGTTAGGTTAGGCCATAGGCACATGGGAAACCAACTTTTATCACAAGTTTTTACAAGATTGCTCCCGTTTGTCCGAAGTGGGAGTTTTCACCTCTAAGTCCACACACTTGGTAGAGAGAAACTGAAGTCGGTGAAGCCGGTCATACCCCGGAGTAGGATATTGCACATTTACAACACACAACACACTTGTATACATATGGTATGGCATAACCTAGGTTTTGGTGGGGTTCCGACGCTCCGGGGCCCCGCTTCGGCGAAACCCTGAATCCGCTGGAAAAACCCTAACGTTTTCGTCTACCCCCATAGACGTGCGTCGAAAGGGGGTAGGCCAGTGGACTTTTTTGCCTGGTTGTGTTAGGTTAGGCCATAGGCACATGGGAAACCAACTTTTATCACAAATCAACACAAGATTCCACCCGGTTCGCCCGAAAGGGGAGTTTTCACCTCTAAGCGCAGAAACTCACTAGAGAGAAACTGAAGTCGGTGAAGCCGGTCACACCCCGGAGTAGGATATTGCACATTTACAACACATAACACACTTGTTTACATATGGTATGGCACAACCTAGGTTTTGGTGGGGTTCCGACGCTCCGGGGCCCCGCTTCGGCGAAACCCTGAATCCGCTGGAAAAACCCTAACGTTTTCGTCTACCCCCATAGACGTGCGTCGAAAGGGGGTAGGCCAGTGGACTTTTTTGCCTGGTTGTGTTTGGTTGGGACATAGGCACATGGGAAACCAACTTTTATCACAAGTTTTTACAAGATTGCCCCCGTTTCGTCCGAAGTGGGAGTTTTCACCTCTAAGTCCACACACTTGGTAGAGAGAAACTGAAGTCGGTGAAGCCGGTCATACCCCGGAGTAGGATATTGCACATTTACAACACACAACACACTTGTATACATATGGTATGGCATAACCTAGGTTTTGGTGGGGTTCCGACGCTCCGGGCCCCGCTTCGGCGAAACCCTGAATCCGCTGGAAAAACCCTAACGTTTTCGTCTACCCCCATAGACGTGCGTCGAAAGGGGGTACCCAGTGGATTTTTTTCTTGGTTGTGTTAGGTTAGGCCATAGGCATATCAGAAACCAAAGTCTACCCCAAATCGACACAAGATTCCATCCGGTTCGCCCGAAAACATACAACACACTTGTATGCAACTTTCGGTTGCGGCCTTGCCGAAAACATACAACTTTCGGTTGCGGCCTTTCCTTTGACGATGGCATGAAATGGTCGTCATCATCGCTGTCTACTACCCAGAGACAGGAACGACCATACGAATCACGGTCAGCTTGAGTTCGGCTCACAAGCACTGGAAGGAAACACACGATCCGTGTGCTTCTGCCTGATCCAAGGGCTCACAAGTGCTCGAAAGAAACACACCGCTGATCCAACGGCTCACAAGCACTGGAAGAAAACACACGATCCGTGTGCTTCTGCCTGATCCAAGGGCTCACAAGCGCTCGAAAGAAACACACCGATGATCCAACGGCTCACAAGCACTGGAAGGAAACACACGATCCGTGTGCTTCTGCCTGATCCAAGGGCTCACAAGCGCTCGAAAGAAACACACCGCTGATCCAACGGCTCACAAGGACTGGAAGGAAACACACGATCCGTGTGCTTCTTCCTGATCCAACGGGTCAGCAGCGCCAGAAAGAAACACACGACGCCTATAAATAGGCCACTCCTCAGACATGTTACTCACTCACACAAAACATTCCAGCGTCAGTCGGAGAGGCATCTTTGGGCCACCAGCGGCAAGACGTCTCTGATGATCTGCGACCGTTCCAAACGGTTGCAGATCATCAGAGATGTTTTGCCGGACGGTTGTAGATCATCAGAGACGTCTTACCGCTGCTTGGATCGAAGTGGCGCTCAAACACAAAACATTCGGGTTCCCTAGCTATGCCCGACACTGAATGCAACGACATTCGACCGTGAATCAGTGTCGGGCTGTAGCTAGGAGAAACCGTGTGTTTTGTTTCCCAGGTTACTCACTCATATATTCTACCAGATTACTTATTCAGATGCTAAAGATCATTAGTTGGATCCGAAAGAAGCACACGGATCGTCCCCTTATATAAAGGGCCAGGGGCAGACCCCAGATTTGCTATCAGTGGCCTTGTCCACGCCTCTCGACGACCTCTCCGCGCCCGTGGCCTCCGCCGACGCCCCTCCACGCCTCTGTGGACCTCCCCTAGTCCGTCCCCATGCCAGTGTACGGTACCCTTTCTCCCTGATCCCCTCCTCCCCTCCGTAGGTTGCATGTACCTTAGGTGTTTGATCAAATTCCCCACTATTGGTTTCAGATCTCGGGCATATACGTCGGCGATGGCCGCGGCCGGACACCCGTTGGACAATAACGGCCCTGTGCGGGATTGGGCTCCGCCGGGCTGGCACTGGGAGTTATCTTCCGGAACGCGTAGCTTGGTAAGAAATCCGGGCGAAGTCGCCGACCCGGATCTTGTTTGGTGGAGGTCGCGTGGGCCAGGGAGCTTCCAGAGGGAGCCGGCCCCCGAGGAGGAGGTACGTCGCCGTATAAGGGAGGAGGATGCGCACGTCCGTCGCTACATGCATCTATTGGATACGATGTATACTAATACATGGCAGGCAATGCAAAGGAATCCTTATCATGTGAGTATTGACCCTGTGATGGTTCCTACTCTTTGGGTGAGGAGCGCTCCCCGTGATGCACCCCGCGGCCTAGTACGAGGCAGAAGTTAGTTAAATAAAAATGGCATGAGGACGATCGATCCAGCTGTAACCGGAGTAAATAAAGATGTAACCGTCATACTTTTTGCATATTAATTTGATCTATGTTGCTTTTTGCATAGAGTATTTTTATGTGTACTTGTTGCTATGTGAAATGATGAACTTGATTTTCGACAAAAGTTTTACAAACATTCTTCACAAAAAACACTTGTATACATATGGTATGGAACAACCTAGATTTTGGTGGGGTTCCGACGCTCCGGTATAGACAATTATTCGCGACGTTATTTTATGTGGGTGGAAACCGCTATTCAGCGAAGCTATGTACATAGAATATGAATAAAACATATTAAACTTAATTGAGAGTAATAAATAGATACATAAAAAAGAAGATTAGGGTAAAAATGTTAAAAAATGGTAGAGCCGTCGGCACAGATTGCCGTCGACGTCACCTTAACCTCTGTGCCGACGGCTTCCTGTGTCCCAACGGGTGCCGTCGGGATAGAACATCTTTGCCGACGGCCGTTTCTTTGCCGACGGCCTTGTGGGCGGCTGATCCTCGTACGCCCCTGTGCCGACGGCCCCGATAAATAGCCGTCGGCACAGGTTCTGGCCGTCGGCACAGTTCGCCATTCCTGTAGTGTCGAGATAAAACCGGGTATCTTTTCTGGTACAACATTTGGAGATACGGCAGAATCTGATTCATTTGAAGAGCCCAACAGAATAAAAGTAAGATATTTGTTTCTATTCCTGCCGGTAAAGAAACATGTACGTGATGGAAGAGGTGTACGTGACCAGCTCTCGTTGAAGGCAATCGGGTGGGGTCCACCAGGAGAATAGTATCCATGTTAATTAAACTAGGTTACCTTTTATTTCTCTAGTCGGTTTGTAACAGATTTATTTCCTACGCAAGTCTAGGAATCGGCTACTGCTATAAAGCCATAGAGCGTCCGTGGAAATACTTAGGTTAAGTCTTATGAGTTAAAAACACGTGTGTGTTTCGGCCGCCGTGCCGTGGGGTGGAAATCCCTGTGTATCCGTCGAGACCGATCAAGATTGTTTCATTGCGTTGGATTGGACGTGTTGTGCTTCTAATTGTTGCGTGGTTCGTCTAGAACCGTCCAAGTAATTTCTCTCACCGAGAAGGGTTTGCTTGTTGTTCGCGTGAGTTTGCATCGCTCAGATTGTAAACCGCGTTACTTACCGTTGTTTCTACTGATCGCCGTGAAAGATTGGACCTAAAACCCTTTGAATCACGATTGATCCTTATCACCCATCGTGCCCAAAAAGACAGTGGGGTCTGGCGATCCAAGGTCCGTTCGGGACATTGCCGTCGTCGGTAACTTGATCAAGTTTGTCGACATGCATGTTCACTTCGACAGCGCCTCTAGAACCTTCAAGTCCAAGCGTTGGAAGGCCGCCACATGGAGCATCAGGATCGGTAGCTTCTCCCCTGATGACTGGACCATGGATCACCGCATTAATTCCACCCAGCTGATACCCGCTCAACCATCTCTGCTGCGTAAGCTTAAGGTTGGTGCTGCTGGCATCAAGAGGGCTGCCGACCCAACCTTGTCAACTCTCCACGTTGGCCTGCCCAACCACAGCCTGCAGGATGATGCCATTGTGTACTTCCTCGCCAAGATTGACTACCGCGACAGCAGCCACACAGCATGGGTGCTTGCTGTTGACATGAGGAACATGACTGTTAAGGAAGTGGAGCCGTTTAGCGCCAAGAGGACTCTTGGTTTAGCCTGGGGCTACGATGCAAGTAGGATCTCTGCTGTGTAGGTAACTGATCCTAATTCATATTGGTGCTAGTTTTCTATGTAACAGTTATTCGTACCCAAACTAAATACTGAAGACACGTGGAATTTGATATGCTAGATCCGAAGCGAATACCGAAATAACCGGGGATGCAATGCTTAAATCTTTTATTGGAAGAAGCAGTACTGGAGATGACACCAGGGTGATTACTTAATTTGGGTAAGGAGCTGGCATGAAGTTGCATGGGAGCTGTTTGATCTGAGAATTGTGCGGCGTACCCATGAATTGTGAGCTTTGTACTCTTGGATGGTTAAATAATTGCGGGTGGCTGTGTGCATCTTTTGGATGCAGAGGCCGTGGATCCGCACCCCCTTATCTAAAAAATTTACTTAAAATTAAGTATTACACCCGGCCTCTGCATCACAACAATGCACACAGCCGCAATCCAAGTAGCAACATAGAAGGTAAACGAGCATTAGACGTATTACAATCATGAGAGAATAAAGTAAAACGCCAGCACTGTAGATGGTTGCGATCGCCTATGCAGCACCAATCCGGCGATCAAGCGACCATCCATGAAGGGTAAAAATATCACTCGCCACCTCTTCCAAACGTGCACATGCCTCCGTAAAGAGGTCTCGATGTGTGCAGCGTACCTATAGAGGGTGGATCATGTTTTAGTATAGTCTATCCCTGATTTTCCATGTCTCTTACTTCGTATTTATTTTAGGATTGTGGAGGATCCCTGTAGACCCCGTTCAGAGTTCCTTTATTCATCGCATCTATATATTGTCTCACTCTATCTACTATACTAGTTGAATTTAGCGTGGCGTCACGCCACGCCCTTGGTGATTTTTTTGTACAATATATATTCTTTGTTCACCAAAATGTTGGCTAAATTTGAATGTTCGAACATGTTTTTATTTTGTTATGAATAGGTAGCATTTTTTGTGTGCATTTTTTATATATTGTGTATAATATTCAAATATTGAGTGGTTTGAAATGTTCAAACATGTTTGTATTTGGACGTTAATATTTAATTGAAATCAGGAAAATCCATTTGAATTTGATTCCAAATTTGCGGAAAGTTTGTTCGTATGGTGTCGAAATATTGGCCAAACTGAAATGTTAAATATATATTTGTAATTTGCTATGAGTATATTGGGTTTTTTTTGTGAGCATTTTCGTTATATTTTATGGAACATCGGAATATTCGCTCAAATGTTGGCCAAATCGCAATTTGCAAACATGTTTTTTTTTATTTTGTTATGAATAGGTAGTAATATTTTTGAGCATTTTTTATATTTTTTTAGAATATTCAAATATTTAGTAGTTCGAAATGTTCGAACATGTTTGTATTTCGTTGTCAATATTTAATTGAAATTAGAGAAAAATGCATATGAATTACTTCCAAACGGTGGCAAAATTTGAATATTCCAATCTTTTGTTTTTTAGCATAAGTAGTTTGTATGTATTATTCTGATTGTTTTGATATTTTACTCATATTTGACCATTGGATATATTCAGAGATATTGATTTATAATTTGTTTGAATTTCTAAAATTGGTGAAAGTGGGAAGCTATTCGTATGTTTTTTTTTCCGTTTTTCAAATGTTCAGATTTAGAAGACATTGAAAATTTTGAAGGTTTCAATTTTGAAATTTGGTCATATGGTATAAATAGTACATGTTTATTACATTTACAAATTGTTTAAATTAAAGAATTGTTAAAAGCTGTTCATATGTAATAATTTTTTTTGTGGTTTTTGAATGCTTAGATTCGAAAGGCATTGGAAACTTTAAAAATTTTAAACTTGAAATTTGATCAAATGCAAAAAGGTTTGTGTTTTTTTTTCCTTTGTGTTAGTGTTCATATATTTGTCATATTTGTGAATACTTGGGGAAGAAACTTTAATTTTGGAAATGTGCATGTTCAAAAGTTGTTTATATTTAAATGGTTTGACATTTGGAAGAAGAAGTTTATGTTTACAATTTTTGTTTCTAATCTGCTTAAATAGGGTAGGCCCACATGTCGGAAGTTTAACAGTTTCTTAAATTGTTTCTGAAAAAAAAAAATCTGATATATTTTAGAGTATGTCCAATCTTTAAGCAAGTTGGAAGGTTTAAAAATGTTTATGTTTGTTTATCAATTTGTAATTTAAGTCCATAATGAGTGCGAAAGATCATTTGTCAAACTGAATTTCATAATTAGGGAGTTTGTTTTGTGAAATTCAACTCCATCTAATTGTCCATATAATTGGAGCAAGTGTTTTTTCGTATTTTTAAATTTTGGCCAAATTAAATTGTTTTTGTTCATATAGTGTAGAATTTTGTCGCGTCGGCACGGCGCGCCCTTGCTGAATTTTGTAGCCATCTGTTAGTTTGTATTTTTTCATAAATTTGTAAAATGACTCCATAGTTAGAGAATATGTATTTTGTTGTAGTTCGAAATGCCGAAATCCGTTGAAATTTGATATGTAGAGTATCTCCATATACGCATCGGTTTAAATTGTTTGAATATTTTTGTATTTTGCCATAAATTTTCATTTTAACTCTGTAGTTAGAAAATGCATGGTATGAGCATTTATTAAATTGAACTCCATGTAATTTGAAGAAGTGCATTTGGATGTTTTTTCAAATATTAAGCAATTTGGAATATTGAAATCTGTTTGTATTTTGGCAAAAATAGTTGGCATTTAATTTTGTGAGCATGTTGATATATTTTAGAGTGCCTCAAATTCTTAAGCAAATTGGACTGTGCAAAAAATGTTTTTATTTTTAATCAATATTTAATTTAAGTCTACAATGTGTGTGAACGCACATTTTTTCAATTGAATACCATAATTAGAGGGAATGCATCGTATGAGCATTTATTAAATTCAACTTCATGTAATTTGAGGAAGTGCATTTGGTTGTTTTCCAAATATTCAGCAATTTGAACTATAATGGGTGTAAACACACATTTTTTCAATTGAATTTCATAATTACTGAAAGGTCATGTCGATTGCTTGCAAATATGTACCAAACTGAAATGTGTAATTTAGGTCCGTAATTAGAGGAAATGCATTGTATGAGCATTTATTAAATTCAATAACCCTATGTAATTTGAGGAAGTGCATTTGGATGTTTTCCAAATATTAAGCAATTTGAAATGTCTGAATATGTTTGTATGTTGACTTAAATAGTTCATATTTATTTTTTGTGAGCATGTTGGTACATTTGAAATAGAAATGGTTGGAAAATGTTTCTATTTTTTATCAATAGTTAATTGAAGTCCATCTGTGGGAATGCACATTTATACAATTGAATTTCATAATTAGAGAAGTTTTTAAAATTGAACTACATATAATTAGAGGGAGCGCATATTATTTGCAAATATTTACCAAATTGAAATGTTCAATTTGAGTTCACAATTAGAGGAAGTGCATTGTGTGAGCATTTAATATGTTTAACTCCATGTAATTAGAGGAAGTGCAATTAGATTTTATCCGAATATTCGCCAGTTGAAAATAGTAAAACATGTTTGTTTTCTCCATACATTTTTAGCATTTGTTTTTTTTTTTTGAGCATGTCGATATATTCTAGAGTAGTAAGCACTTTTTTATGGGCATCTTGATGTATTTTAGGGTAGTTCCGAATATTTAGCTAATTGATTTGGTGGAATATGTATTTATTTTGCCATAAGTATTTAATTGAACTACATAAGTAGAGGAAATGCATTGTGTGAGTATATATTAATTTTAACTTCACATAATTAGAGGAAATGTATCTAGTTTGTCTTTGAATGTTTACCAATTTGAAATGTTCAAATATGTTTGCATTCTGCTACAAAAAGTTGGCTGGTATTTTTTTGATCGTTCTGAAATGTTGTTGATATTTTTGTGATGGATAGATATAAAGATATTGATTTTGTAACATTTGTCATTTCTTTGAATTTGTTTACATAAGATGGTCTGTATTATTTGGAATTTCGAAGGTTTGAAATAATTTGGAAAAGGTTCCAAAGTATTTGTAATGAGTATTTTTTTTTAATTTGTTAGAAATTGGTCTGAATTGAGTATTTTGAAAGGGAACTTTGAAATTTATATGTTTCCGAATGACGCGAAGGTGTCAAATGAAGCTTTATGTATGATTTTAACTTTGCAAGATTTGAAATAACTTGAAAAAGGTCACAAAGTATTTAGAATGAGTACTTTGTTTTTTTGCAAATATTTGGAAATTTGTTTGAATTGTTTTGGATCTAAATCTCACATGTTTCAAAAGTGTTGGAAAATAAAAAAACAGGATGGAAAAAAAGAAGGCCGAGGCAGGCGCCCAACAAGCAGGCCGGCCCAGCGGACTGCCCAGCCCAGGTCCGTGGTGACGTCAGGATGACGTCGCCGCTGCCGCGGCGGCGGCGTGGACGCCGGCGTCGAACCACGGCGAGCTGGGATGCGCAAGCGGGCGCAGTGGACGCGCCTCGACGCGGGGAACCCGGGAATGGCGGCGCCGCCATTTCTGGGTCGCCGGAGCGGCGACTGCGGCGTGCGGACGCGGCGGCGGAAGCAGTGCGACGGCGGCGGCGATTCCGGCGAGGAATATGTTTGCATTCTGCTACAAAACGTGGGCTGGTATTTTTTTATCGTTCTGAAATGTTGTTGATATTATTGTGATGGATAGATATAAAGATATTGATTTTGTAACATTTGTCATTTCTTCGAATTTGTTTACATAAGATGGTCTGTATTATTTGGAATTTCGAAGGTTTGAAATAATTTGGAAAAGGTTCCAAAGTATTTGTAATGAGTATTTTGTTTTTTTATAATTTGTTAGAAATTGGTCTGAATTGAGTATTTTGAAAGGGAACTTTGAAATTTATATTTTTCCGAATGACGCGAAGGTGTCAAATGAAGCTTTATGTATGATTTGAACTTTGCAAGATTTGAAATAACTTGAAAAAGGTCACAGAGTATTTAGAATGAGTACTTTGTTTTTTTGCAAATATTTGGAAATTTGTTTTAATTATTTTGGACTTATATCTCACATGTTTCAAAAGTGTTGGAAAATAAAAAAAAGGATGAAAAAAAAAGAAGGCCGAGGCAGGCGCCCATCAAGCAGGCCGGCCCAGCGGACGACCCACTGCCCAGCCCAGGTCCGTGGTGACGTCAGGATGACGTCGCCCACGGGCAGAGCTGCCGCGGCGGCGGCGTGGACGCCGGCGTCAAACCACGGCGAGCTGGGACGCACAGGCGGGCGTAGTGGACGCGCCTCGACGCGGGGAACCCGGGAGTGGCGGCGCCGCCATTTCTGGGTCGCCGGAGCGGCGACTGCGGCGTGCGGAAGCAGTGCGATTCCGGCGAGGTCGCGCCGTTTCGGGACGCGAAACTCGGCAGGGAGGTGGAGGCGAGGACGGCGGAGGTCGTCGTGTCCATCGATCTGGACGGGGAGGGCCGGAGCGGCCGCGAGGCGCGTCGGCGGCGCCGGCAATTTCCGGCCGCGCGCGCGAGGGTGAGGGGAGGGGGAGATTTGGTGATGGTTTTCCAGGAAGATCCTCCATTTTTGCCCAAATTGCAGGTGCGTTCCTCGTAGCGTGAAGTTGCGGACTGTGGGTTTGATTTGTCGATCAGTGAGGGTTTTTTTGCAAACGTGTGACGAGCATGTCTGGTGGACCGTTGGATCGCCGTTCGACGGACGCGAGCGCTCTCAGCTCGCGATTTTGCGCGTCTTTCATATAGTTAGTAATAGTATTGTAATTAATAAATTCAAAGTTTGTATTTCCTGTGTTTTTTTAAAACATATTTTAAAGCTTACAAAGAAATTGGATATTTTGGAGGGAAAGAATTATTTGGGGGAATACTTTTTTTGTGCATTTTTTTAGAAATGATTTGCATTATTGTAATCCATAATATTGAAGATTTTAATTCTGTGAATTACTGGATTCTGTTTTCGAGATTGTAAAAAAGAAATTGGAATTTTTTTTTTTGGTGCAGTTTGTATGTATGATTTCCATTGTTGTAATTAATTAGTTAAAAAAATTAATACTTGTGGTTTTTTTTTAAAAACTATTAATGAGGCCTTACGTACTATTTGAATTTTTTAAGATTCGAAATATTTTTGGAAAGGTCCCCAGGTATTCGAAATGTAGATTTTGTTTTTTAAAAATTTGTATAGATTGGTTTGAGTTGATTTGAAGATGTATTTGAAAAGTTACAAAGTTTTGCATAATAAGAAAAATAAAACAGAAAGAGAAAAAAAAAAAGGGCCGAGCCAGACGCACATAAATCGGCCCAGCCCAGCAAGCAGCCAGCTCCCGCAGCCCAGGCCCACTGTGACGTCGTGGTGACGTCACAGTGGCCGGACTCTGCTGCGGCGGCGTGAAGGACGCCGGCGTCGCGCCGCCGCGATCTGGGACGCGCGGGCGAGCGCACTGGACGCGCCTCGACGCGGGCAACACGTAAGTGGCGGCGCCGCCGCCTGTTGGCCACTGGAGCGTCGCCGGCGAGCACGAAACGCCGCGACGGGCACCGACCGCGGCGACGGCGATTCCGGCGCGGATTTGGCGTCCCGGCAGGCGGCGCGTGGCCAGGAGGTTGAGGCGAGGACGGCGGAGCCCGCCGTGTGCCTCGATCTGGACGCGGAGGCGCGTAGCGGCTGGAGCGCGTCGGAGGCGGCGCGGCGATTCCGGCGTCGCGCGGAGAAGAAGGAGGGAGGGGGGCGTTCTGGACGTTTTTGCATAAAAGACCTTGAGTTTTTCTGTAATTTCATGTAGGTCATTTTCTTCGTAAAACTGTGGGTTGCGAAGCTATTTGTGGCAGCGAGGGGCCTTTTTGGAAAAGCGTCACGGGAAGCGGCGGGATCGTTTGATCGGCAGACGGCGGTCTGGATCGATTGACTGTTGATTACTGTAGTTACTACAGTGACGCGAGGCGCGACAGGCCGCGAAAGTGACCAACTTTCATATAGGTAGTAATAATGAGCTGTATCTAAACTACGTATGAACTATATTATGTCAGTTGTAACCCTTTTACGTGTGCCTTGCCCGTGATTAACTTTTGTTAGCATCATACAATATATCAAACCTGACCCGTTTGGCCCTCCCCTCCACCCCTCCACGTCACCGCCTTTTCTACGCCGTCGGATCGCGCGATCGGACGGCCAGGAGACGGCCACGCCGTCCCGCGGACACTGTTCATGAACAGTACGTGCTTCTATAGTGCGCGACGCACTCCGCGCCGTCGATCACGGATCTAACGGTCCGTCTGCGCCTCTGCGCGTCAATTTGCAAAAAAGTCTCCGCAAAAACATAAATTATTCCGCATTCCACATCTTCCTATAGAAAAGGACGTATCAGCAAAATTCGCAAACTGCAAGGACCCTCCTGAAAAATTGCCCTCACACCCTCCCCTTCTCTTTCTCTCCCGCGCTGCTCCGCCGCCGGCGCTCCGATGCTCCTCACACGAATCCAAGCTCACGGAGATCTTCGCCGTCCTGTCCTCTCCATCCTCGCCCAGTCTCGCCTGCTGGGACGCCGCTCTGCGGTCGGAATCGACACCGGCGTGCGTGCGGGTCGCCGCCGATTTCGCATGCCGCCGCGGCCACTCCGGCGACCCAAAATGGGCGGCGCCGCCGTCTACGGATGCCCCGCGGCCAGGCGAGCTCCTCGCGCGCACGGTCGCGTCCCAGGACGCGGTTACGCGCCGCCGGCGACATCCACGCCGCCGCGGCCGAGCCAGCCTCACCTGGCCACTGTGACGTCACCATGACGTCACAGATAGCCCACGCGTCAGATTTTTTCCTTTTTTTTTACTGACAAAAATGATGTAAAATCAAAAAAAAAAAATCAAATTTAAGTACACCCACTAAAACAACACAACAAATAAATCAAAGTGGCCAAAAAAAATGGCAACTATTCATGCCGCACGATAAAAAAAATTGTATATTTCAGAATTATAATTATAATTATAAGTGGCTACAAAATATGTCCATTTTGTCCACAGAAAAAATATGCATAACACATCCGACCGATCACGAAAAAAATAAATACAATTATTCAAAGCTGCACATAAAAAAAAATGGTTTTCAAATTTGCATATTTCAAAATTTTAAGCAACTTCCAAATCTGTCCATTTTCGTCCACCAAAAAAATATGCATAACACGTCTGACCACTCAGGAAAAAATAAATACAATTATTAAGAGTTGTTTAATGTTACAAAGTCTACAAAGTCTAATATAATTTTCTTACACTAATTACAGAACTTATGGAAATGTCATCTGCTAGCCAAATTATTCCCCGAATCCAAATTCATTTCTTCTAGCTACGGATTAAATTCAAAAAATGCTCACATAATATATTCCCTCTGATTGTAAAGGTAAAATAAATTTTTAGGACAACAATAACAGTGCACACGAAATCCAAATTTATTTCTTCTAACTACAGATTGAATTTAATAAATACTCACATAATATATTCCCTCTAATTATAAAGTTAAAATAATTTTTTAGGGCAAAATATTTGCTTTCCGTAATTCCCAGTTGTACACACAAAAAACACAATCATCTCTTACAGCTACGGATTAAATTTAAAAAATGCTCACACAATATATTCCCTCTAATTGTAAAGTTAAAATAATTTTTGGAGCAAAATACACGCTTACTATACCATTTCGAATGAATTAGTATTCACAGGTAATTTAACTGAACAATCTCCAATTATGCAACTGTATTTAATGAATGCAAAAAATGCATAACACTTTTGAAGTAACCATGATATATTTCCTTTGATTATGATGCTAAATAAGAATACTACAGACAAATGGAACCGTACTTGACCAACAAAATTCAGCTAACAAATTTCGAAACAACATAAGTTAAATCTTTCTACTTATGTAGTTACATTTCAAAAATGCTCAATTATACGATTATTTGCAAAAAAAAAAATACAAATTTATCCTCTAACTACCGATTGAATTTCAATTAAATTTAATAAATTCTCATGCAACTTATTCCCCCTAATTATTGAGTTAAATTAAAAATCTAATAAAAAAGAACAAACATATTATACCAACTCGAATAGGTTAATATTTAGATTCAATATAACTAAACTCCCTCCAATTATGCAATTCAATTTAATGAACGCTCACATCGAACTTAACTTTCTCTAGCTACATACTTGAATTTAAATAATGGTTTAATAATGGTAGTACAACATATTCACCATTTGACTTCACTTCAATGAATGCACAAATTAAACTTAACTCTCTCTAATGTGACCATTTCTATACACAATATATTTTGTAAAAAAAAAATACACTCATAAAAATATCCACCAAGGACAATCTAGAAAAACTTCCCAATTTGAAAATTTTCCGAGATCTAGACAACTTTTGAACATAACTTCCCTTTGCATTACAATAATTTCAAAATTCCACACTTAAAAAATGAAGACATTTCTAAATTTAAATTTCACCACACGGGCGCGTCGGTGTCACCACGCGAAATTTTCCTCCTAAATCAAAAAAAAATCAAATTTCAGCTCCACAAGTTACAATTTGCATAAAATAAAAAGTATTCAAAATACAATTTTTTTTAAACCTACCCACCTGAAAAAAATATAAATAACATATCCGACCAAACAGAAGAAATAAGTACTTGCTAATTATGACAAAAAAACAAACATGTTTTCAAATTCCAAAAAGAGTCAACATATAAAAAAAATCCAAATGCACTTCCTCTAAATATACGAAGGTAAATTTTCCACAAACGCTTAATTACATGAATAATTGCAGTTCAATAATTATTTTCAAATTTCCACAATTTGAATTTTACCGCACGACATTTCCCAAAATATGAACAATTTTTCGAAGGTACGCTCTCTTTGCATTTCAATGATTTACAAATGCCCACACTTTCAAAATAAGTACATTTCCAGATTTGAATTTCACCACACGGGCGCGGCGGTGTCGCCGCGCAATTTTTCCTAGTCATATTTTATGTTGAACCGGATTATCCTTTGACAAATCCGCAAAGGGTTGTTGTGGAGAAGTTGCTCGGGGTTATTTGTCGTTGTTGTGGATTCCATATTCGAAGCGGAATCGAAAAGTTATATCTCATCTCGTCATCAATTACGAAGAAATTTTTAGTTTAGACCTTGCCATGTAGGTGAAAAGAACGGTCATCATGGAGAAAAGTCGGAAAACCACATTGTTACTGATTCTAGATTTTCCATGAAACACGACTAAAGAGAGGAGCATTTCTAGCAAACCCCACACAAACGAGTTTAGCATAAAACCGCGACTTTGACGTTAAAATTCTGAAAAACCGCGACTTTGATGCGAAATCGCAAAAAAGGCGACATTTTGCTCCAGCCTTCGCAGAAAATACAGATCACTTGTTAAACACGAATTGATAGGCAAACTGACAAGTGGGACCCACCCGTTAGTGTTGATGTGGCAAAATTTTAGTCAATTTGCTGACTTGGACCTAATCCCACTTGTCAGGCCACTAAAATAATATATCTTTCTCGAGCGCCGCCGAGCCGGAAGGAGCTGCGCCCATGCTCGTCCGCGCCGCCGCCGCGCTCGCGTCGGACAGCTGCACCCGCATATGAAATAATACATCAAATTAGTCCCTTTTGTAATTCATTAATTATATTCGTCATATCTGTAATTTTCTATGAACATCGCATGATCCTTGATCGTTAAGCCCCATAAATTTGGACGGCAGGGGCTGTACAGTTCATTTGCGAGCTGTATACATGGTACTAATTTGAGTCCTCTCGCTCCCATCTCATGCTCAGTGTCAGTGGGTTCACTATCCTTCTCTGACCAGTAACCAGGCCTGATATTTTTGGAACAAAAGAGAAACAACAGCCGCAAGACGTTAAAATTTTCCTACCGTATCCGAGTCAATCTGGAAATAGTTCCATCCAGTGTCCGGCTGTCCGCTCGAGCCGAATCCAAGACGGGCACGGGGCCACGGGGGCATCGGCTCCACAATCCGCATATATCTAGGCTTCGTTTGGCCAAGCGCAATCAATCATCCGATTCGGCCTACTCTACATGGCGCCGCCGCCTGCTGCCGTGGGTTTCTCCGACCTGCCGATGGAGCTGCTCGACGAGATCGCGCGGCGCGTCGGCCCCCTCGACAACGTCCACTGCTCAGCGGTCTGCAGCTCATGGCGTCGAGCACTAAAGACCACGCGCCTTGGCCGGCTCGAAGAACCGCACCGCCCGCACAGCATAGACATAGACCGTCCAATGTTTAAGCGCGGCGGCGCCACCACCTAGTCACATATTTAGCACGGCGGAAAAGCACAGCGGAGGAGGATGGGCTAGCCATGGATGTGAGGGATAGAGGTAGCTCTGATACCGTGTGAAAACCCTAGGCTAGGTTTAGATTGAACGATGGCTTTGTCTCGCGCATCGGTTGCGTGTTATATAGGCAGCCAACATCGGCTAGGGTTTACATCAAGTCGGTTACTAGGAGGTTGAGATATGGAAAGAGATCGATCCGATCTTATCACGATCAGATTGTTACATCAACTTAACTTGCACGCTAAGGCTACGCTAAGTCTATCTCTAGCACCCCTCCTCAATCACAACTCTTCTTAAGATTGAGATTGTACTTGAATTCTTCAAACTGCCGTGGAGGTAACGCCTTTGTGAAGCCATCTGCCACCTGATCTTGGGATGGAATAAATCTGATCTCAAGTTGTCTGTTTGCAACTCTTTCTCGTACAAAATGAAAGTCTATTTCAATGTGCTTTGTCCTTGCATGAAACACAGGATTAGCTGAAAGATAAGTTGCCCCCATATTATCACACCACAAACATGAAGTTTGCTTTCTTGGAACACCAAGCTCACCGAGTAGGGACTCTACCCAAATTATCTCGGCTGTAGCATTTGTCAAGCTTTTGTATTCTGCCTCTGTGCTTGACCTGGAGACTGTTGCCTGTTTTCTTGCACTCCAGGAAATTCGGTTAGGACCAAGATACACAGCAAAACCACATGTTGATCTTCTACTGTCAACACAGTCGGCCCAATCAGCATCTGAGAAGGCACTCACTAAGGTGGAAGAAGATTTTCTGAATGTCAATCCGAGACTTGTAGTCCCCTTTATATACCTTAATATTATTTTTACTGCTGTACAATGAACATTAGTTGGTGCATGCAAATATTGGCATACCTTATTTACCGAAAAAACAATATCTGGTCTTGTGAGAGTCAAGTTGCAATGCACCTACAATGCTTCTGTATCTTGTGCCATCATTTTGTCCAAGTGCTTCACCTTCAACTGCTGAAAGTTTTTTTGAATATGACAAAGGAGTTGATGATATCTTGCAATCCTTCATGCCAACACGAGTTAACAAATCCAATGCATATTTTTCTTGGGTTAGTACAATACCATCTTTGAGCTTCTTTACTTCAATACCCAGAAAATAATGTAAGTCACCTAGATCTTTCAAAGCAAAAGCAGCTCCTAAATCTTGAAGTAGTGCGGATATAGCCTTATTTGAAGAACTAGTGACAATGATATCATCTACATAAACTAGCACAAATATAGTGACATCAAACTTGTTATAGATGAATAATGATGTGTCGGCTTTAGATGGCTAAAAACCTAATTCTTCAAGTTTTGAACTTAGCTTGGCAAACCATGCTCTTGGTGCTTGCTTGAGACCATATAATGATTTATCCAACTTACACACATGATGTGGTGCATTTGCATCCTCATATCCCGGTGGCTGCTTCATGAACACTTCCTCTTCCAGAACACCATGAAGAAACGCATTCTTCACATCCAATTGCCTTAGGCTCCATCATCTGGAAACTGAAATAGCTAGCACAAGTCTAATAGTAGCAGATTTTACAACTGGACTGAATGTGTCCTCATAATCTATGCCATATCTTTGTTTAAATCCTTTTGCTACTAATCTAGCCTTATATCTATCAATGGTTCCATCAGCATTTCTTTTGATTCTATAAACCCATTTACAGTCTATAAGATTTATGCCTTTTTTATATGGTACTAGATGCCAAGTTTTATTTTTCACCAAGGCATTATACTCATTATTCATAGCATTTCTCCAATTTAAATCTTCTAATGCTATTTGCAAGTTTGCAGGCTCATTAGAAACAGCAGATAAATTATACCTTACTGTTCCATCCTTAAACTGTTTTGGCTTACTGTTTCCTGTTGTTGATCTTGTGCGATGCACCAAAGTTGCAGGAGGGTGTGCAGTTTCTTCTGCCACAGAGGATCCCGCTCCTGCGTCAGACGGCGCAGTGGATCTCCCCTCCTGTCGGCTGCGCGTCACACCGCCGCGTCGCGCACGCGCTGGAGCGCGCCTGATTGGGCCACCTTCCCTGAGTGGCTGCGCGGTTCTCTGCCTGGTCGGCTGACCACGCGCAGGCGACGAAGCCATTGGCCCGCTCAGCCTGGCAGGCCCACTGGAGGTGTCGAGCGTGTCGACGCTGGGCTGGTCAGACCTTTGCGACCTTGAAGGGCCAGGCGACGTGTCATCCGCAGGCTCGCTGCGGTGTGCATCCGACCGCGCCATGGGTCTGCTGGCGGTGACAGATCCCGAGGCCGATTCGGCTGGGACCGAAGACGATCCCGAGGGCGATTGCGTCGGAGGATCCACCTCGTGTCTTGCGCCATTGTCTTCTAGCGCTAGTTCTTGTTCATTATCATATGAACTCGTTTCGGCATCGTTTTGCACCGAATTTTCTTATGTGGGCTGCTGCTGCTCCTGAGATAAATTAGAGCAAACAAAAGGAACATGAACATTAGCTGTTAGATCAATGCTTTGTTGTCCCCCCTCTTGATCTAGCGTCGGATTTTGTAGAGACTCGGGTAGGAGGAGAATTTCTTTTCGCAATAGGGCTCCGGCATTTGGGTGAAGTTTAGCGAAGGGAAAAACTGATTCATCAAAAACTACATCTCGAGAAATGTAGACTCGACCGGAGGAGACATCAAGACACTTGACTCCTTTATGCATGTGACTATAGCCAAGGAAGACACATTGTTTAGAACGGAAAGCAAGTATTCTTTTGTTGTAAGGTCTAAGGTTTGGCCAACACGCACAACCAAAGACACGAAGAGAAGAAAAATCTGGTTTCTCATTGTGAAGCCGTTCCATGGGATTCTCATGGTTGATGACCGGAGATGGGAGCATGTTTATGAGATATGTAGCGGTCAAGAAGGCTTCATCCCAAAATTTCAATGGCATGGATGCATTAGCAAGAAGTGCAAGCCCAACTTCTACAATATGACGATGCTTTCTTTCTGCCGACCCATTCTGTTGATGGGCATGTGGACATGAAACATGGTGAGCAATGCCCACCTTTTGAAAGAAGGGGTTTAATTTTTCATATTCGCCACCCCAATCTGTTTGCATGGCTATGATCTTTTTATCAAATTTTATTTCAACGAGATTTTGGAAATTCTGAAAAACTTGAAAAACCTCAGATTTCTTTTTTAGAAGATAGATCCATGAAAATTTACTAAAGTCATCAATGAAACTTACATAGTATGAATAACGACCAACAGAGATAGGTGTCGGTCCCCACACATCGGAGAACACAAGCTCTAGAGGTGAGGTCGAAATACTAGTAGATCTTATGTATGGAAGTTGATGACTTTTTGCTGTTTGACATGGATCACAAACCGACTCAATGCTAAGTTTATCAGAAAAAGGAAGATTAAAATCCCTAATAACTCGTTGAACAATTCTAAAAGATGGATGGCCTAATCGATCATGCCACTTTATAGCTGAAGGCTTGGTGGCGCTAAAAACTTGTTTATTGGAGCTTGATGATGAGGAAGACACCAGCGGATAGAGACCCTTCTCACATCTACCTTCAAGGAGTGTTTTCTTCGTTGCCTGATCCTTCACATAGAAACACCACGGATGAAATTCAACAAATACATTGTTATCACGTGTAAAACGATGAATGGAGACAAGATTTTTGGTGGCTTGTGGAACGTGAAGGACATTGCGAAGATGGAGAGGTTTGGATGGGGTTTTAACAAAAGCATGACCAACATGTCTAATGTCCATACCTGTTCCGTTTGCCGCGTGGATCTTCTCGCGGCCATGATATTTCTCCTTGATGGCAAGCTTGTCGAGCTCGCTGGTTATGTGGTCGGTGGCGCCGCTGTCCCCGTACCAGTTGGTGTCGACGCCGTAGGCAGCATTGGCGCCCATCTCTTCTTCTTCAACTTCATCTTCATCATATCGATGCCAGCATTGCGTCGCCGGGTGCCCCGGCTTCTGACAGATCTGGCAGGTGATGCGCTCGCGGTCATAGCCGCCTCTGCCGCCTCCTCGATGGCCACCACCTCTGTTGCGTCCTTGGCCGCGGCCATAGCCGTAGCCGCCACCACGGCCTCCACCGTTGCGTCCGCGGCCATAGCCACGTCCACCGCGCGCCGGTCCTCCGCGTCCGCCACGTCCACGCGTGGCCGCGTTTGCCGATGATGAGTTGCCGTTGTCTGCTCCCACACCTGCTAACATCTCCATATGATTGTCATAGGAAGTCACCTGGGAGTACAGATCGCTGACCGTGAGCTTGGCGGTGGGATTGGCTACGATCGCGGCGAAGAGAGGGTTGTATGGATCATCTAGACCCGCAAGGAGATACTCGATGAGTTCATCCTCGTCGATCTTGCGGCCCGCAGCTGCGAGCTCGTCCGCAGTCGCCTTCATGGCGGCAAAGTACTGCGCCGTCGTCTTGCCCTCCTTCTTGGTGTTGGCGAGCTTGACGCGAAGAGTGGCGATCCGAGTGCGTGACTGGGCGGCGAACATCCCTGTGATCGCCTTCCAGACCGTGGCCGCCGTCTTCAGTCCGATGCAGGAGATCATGATCTCCCTGGACACCGAGTTCAGCAGGTAGGTGAGGACCTGCTGATCGGTTTGCACCCAAGCCTCGTAGGCCGGGTTGCTCACCTCCTCCTTGCTCTTGTAGCTCTTCTCAATGGTGAGCGTGGTTGCGGGCGCGACGCTGGTCCCGTCCAGGAACCCCATGAGGCGCGCGCCACGGATGGCCGTGTCGTGGGGTAGATAACACGGCAGATGTTACCATAGGGTAACTTGAGTTGTAGGGCAAGGCGAAACTGGTGTCCAGGAGTTGGTCTAGCTCTACGGGGGAGAAGATATTTTTTACCCAGCTTCGGGTCCCCTCGGTGGAGGATCCCTACGTGCTGCTATAACTCACTATATGATCACATATTACATGGTGCGCCAATGGCGAGGATTGCCGGGTTTAGATGACTCCGGCGTGGGAGGTCTCTCTCATGAGCTCTCTCTCTTTTGTCTATCTTCTTCGGCTTATCTCTAGAACTTGTAGAACTTGTAAGACCTGTCTATCTATGACCTAGGAGCCCGCTTATATAGACGGCCGGGTCTCCTGGTTCTTTACATGGTAAGGCCGGGTTCTACCCGAACTTGGAGTCCTACTCTAGGTCCTTCTAGGTCCTTCGTGTCCTCCAAGCCTTGGACTCCGTGACGTGCACCGCCTCCGGGTCTTCTGGAACCTTCTTCTCCTAGCCGGGTTACCGACGAAGCTCACCGGCCCATCAGTGAAACCCGGCCCATGATGGTGCTCTTGACTCCGCCAGGTCTTCTTCCTGCCGGGTTATGTTCTCCTCTTCATGGGCCTACCGGGTTACTATTCCCCCAACAGTAGCCCCAGGGTAATCTGGACACTAGGTCTGCGTGCTCTCCCTTTTGATGCTTTAGCTCGATCTCTTTGTTCTTGTTTATTGCTTCTTGGTGAGAGCCGCGATCCTTGCTGTCCGGGTTAACCTGAAAATAAGAAATACTTACAAAAAATATTAAGGTTGGTGAGACTTGCTTTTCTTTGCTCTTTCCGGTTCTGCTTGGCCGTTCATTTGGTAACCCGGCTACACTTTACCGGGTCTTCATCATTGATCTAGTTTTTCCTTGTTTCAAATTCCTCTGGCCCGGATTTCATAAAGCCTACTCATACGGAGGCTGTGCTGAAGGATGCTCCAAATTCCTATGATCCGGACTTGATGGAGCCTACTCACATGGAAGCTCTCTTTCAAGACCCGGTTTTTGAAGACCCGGTGCAAATACCTCCCGCTTTACCGGTTCTAAAAAATATTGACTTTGATTTTTCCCATGCATATAACCTGTAGCCCCCAAGCTTCGAGTTTATCATCTCGCGATAACTTGGTGCTTGTGATAGATGAATAATTTGAATCATTTAAGCCGTGTAGCCCCCAAGTGCCGGGTTGCATGCCCGCAGCAATCTGGGACTTCTGCATCTTGCACTTCTTAGAGAAATTTTGAACTTCAAATACTGTATCCCCCAAGTGCCGGGTTATGTGCCTGCAGCAACCTGGGACTTCTTCATCTCTTCAAAAAAAATTAGTTTCAAACTGAGTAGCCCCCAAGCACTGGGTTGTTGTTCCTAAGCAGATCGGAGCTCATTCATCAATATTTGTATCACTTCGAAAAATTTCAACTCTTGTACCCTCTGGACGGCAGTTCATTCTTCTGCAACAACTCGGGATTTAATCTGTAGAACTTCTTATCTTTCAGCCTCGAATCGTGTGACTGAGAATATCTCCACCTAGACGATTGTAATATTTGGCCAAATCTAGACGCTGCAACTCATCAACGCATGCGAAAAAACTGAAGCCGGCCACTGCCGGATCGTCATCTGATGCTTGAAACTGGTCAGCGGCCAGGTCGTCGATGGTCTTGACCTGTTGCCGAGCTGGACATGCACAATTTTTCATAAACTGTATGCTTCCTCTTTCTTTTCAATCAATCATCCAGCTTGTATTACTTCCCTTTTTTTCTTCTCACTCATGACATGCATGCATGCATGTTTACGTGACCAGCACCAATTTTTATTTTCTTGGGCCTTGAGCCTGCCTGCTTCATACGAATTTGATGCCACTGAGTAAATCAATTGTATCCTTTTGACCCGGCTGGTGGCGTTACTGACGAATTGAACTGATTACATCCTGAACTCCTTTTACTTGCTGCAGGCTATGACTATGAGCAAGGAAAAACTAGACCAGATTGCTCTTTATAGCTAGCTGCTCACATGAAACTCATCCAACGTTGTAACAAGATATAGGAAATTAAATAATTATAATCTTTCTAAATGTGATACCTTGCTCCGCAGGAGTATAGCGCCCAATATAATATACTTTTATGAGTCGCCAAGCTGCTGCAATCATGGAGACGAAAACTTCCTTATACTTTATTTTGCTGGAAACAATATCACATGGTCTTGCTGCCGTTTGACATGATACTTTTATGACTTCCCAGATATCAAGCTTTGATGAGCCGGCTTTTGATACCGGTTTATAAATGTAACCTGCAGAAATCTTGCTCTCTGCATAATGTTATTTAGCCCGATGGACTTGCAATATGTAAGTAACTTATGAATAATCTTGATAGTGCAGGTGCACACTGAGGGTTTGCTTTTTTGATGAACGTGATATGTCGTTCTGCAAATCCCTTTGGTTTAGATGACCCTTTTGGTTTCTATAAACTGTAAGCCGGCTTTCGCATGGATCTTCACTGTTGCGACCTCTCTGTTAAAGACAGGGTCAGTCAAGTCCCAGTGGGCCTCATGACTGATTGAATTTACAGGCACGCAATCAGGCCATATAATTGCGTTTCACATCGAGCTTAAGTTTTAGATAACCAAGAATAATAGTGACTCTAAAATTGGCCGGGTCATGAGATTGCAGCTGTACCTTCAAGGGTAATCAGCCCCCATGACCTAAGTGGCTTATATGCCGGGTCTTGAGTTTGTAACTGCGCTATTCAAGCGATCAGCCCCAAGACCCAATATTTACAATGTTGCGAAGCACTCCTGGGCACACTAACCGAAGTTGTGAAACACTCCTGGGCACGCTAACAATTTGCAAATAGTTGAAGCTGGGAGATGTTTCATGGATTTTCCTCCGGTAGGATCCATGTCTTCAACCCAACAATCGATAGCTGAAGCCGGGAGATGTTTCATGGTAAGATCCATGTCTTCAACCCAACAATTGATAACTGAAAAATAACTGAAGAATAAATATTTGGCACGCTCTTGGCGTTGATGATGTATAACCCAGAGTATGGCGATTGAGCCGGAATAATGATAATGAATAGGCCGGAATACGGCGATAGATCTGGAAAGATGATAATAAATAATGTATAGACCGGCAATTGAGCCAGGATGATAATAATGAATAAGACATGAGCCAGTGATTTGAGCCGGAGCACATCGATGGCACTTTAATAGCAACCTTGTTATTAAGAAATCCATTGCAAGCAATAGATAGCTCGACTTTGATAAATCTATTTGCGAGTGATAGATATCTCGACTTTTAAGAAATCCATTACGAGCGATAAATAACTCGAATTTCATAAATCCATTTGCGAGCAATAAATATCTCGACTTTGATAAATCCATTTGCGAGCGATAAATAACTCGACTTTAAAAAGTGACCTGCAATCTTTTGGATGATTTTTGTAATTCCCTTATAGGCAGTATATTTAACTCCAGAGATTGACTCAAAGGAACCAGATTTAATTGACTAAATAAATATAATATGAAAATTAAATATAAATGCGACTTAGCTTGTTTTGTTCTCCTGCGCTGATGACGCTGTGTAGGTGCGCTGACCACCCTGGGCGGCCGCGGCGATGTTGAGGACGTTCGCGTTGTTATAGAAACTAGCCTGCAGCCGGGTCATCATTGCCTGAAGCCGGCCCAAGGCCGGGTCATCGATTTTAGGCTAACCCGGCAAGCGGCCGAGTCGTCGTCAATTGTCGCAATCTTCTGGCGAACCCAGCCACGACACCAACCACCTATCTTTTTCTTTTTTCCTTTTCTTTCCAAAAATATGAGCAAAATCTCGTGAGTAGCACTCTCCGGATCGCATTATTTCCTTGGGGTTTGATCCATCGCTATGGTATATGATCTTGATTTTTCTTTACACTGGCCTGCAACTCAAACTCGTTCATGAAGCAAATTTCCGTCTAATCATAATTCGGCTGGCGTCGTATTCCTTTTCTTCTTTCTTCAATAACTGGAGACGTGATTTCCCTTTTTTCTTTCTTTCCTGGCCCGCATATGGATTGGTGATCCACGTGAGTGGTACTAGCAACTGGTTTGCTTTCTTTCCTTCTCCGTACATAATTTGAAGTAGGAACAATATTTCCAGTCGGACATGACTTTCCTCTCTCCAACTCTCCTCGGTACTTGCTCCAATCAATCCTTGTCCTAATCAAAGTAGTAAACTGGGATTTTGATTTCCTTACGATGATGCCAGCTTGTTTTTTCCTGCAAGCTGCCCACGTTGAGCAATCCTTGGCATAACTTTCCTTCTTCAACTGTTGGATCATGACACAACTTGGGATTCGAACAGACTCCAAGTGAAGTCCGGCCACTGCGATTCGATCAGGCCGCGCGAAGGATCGCTAGGGACGTTGAAGCTGGTCACGTGTGACGCCAAACTTGTCCTCGATACTGAACCCGGCCGCGCGCAACTCGTGATGGGGAGCTGCGCATACTATTTTTCTCTGTGCTGATGTCGATACGATGAACTCATCCGTGGCGTGATTATCCCGCGAGATTGCTCCTGTAAATTGTTCCCTGTATGCCGGCTTTCTTGATTTTGCCTTTCATCGACGGCTCCTCTATATCTGGTTCCTCCATGGCCAGCTTCTACGTCTCTTTTAGCACCGGCTTTCTCTATTTTTTCCCGCAAATCTGCTTCCGGCTCCGAGCTGAAATACTCAACGATGCAATCTTCTTCTGGGTTGATGATGATCTGGCCGACGGCGATTTTCTCCATCCCTCGCAACGCTTCTCCCTTGATGAGGACACGCTTGGACGCAGGCCCCACGGTGGGCGCCAAACTGTCGTGGGGTAGATAACACGGCAGATGTTACCATAGGGTAACTTGAGTTGTAGGGCAAGACGAAACTGGTGTCCAGGAGTTGGTCTAGCTCTACGGGGGAGAAGATATTTTTTACCAGCTTCGGGTCCCATCGGTGGAGGATCCCTACGTGCTGCTATAACTCACTATATGATCACATATTACATGGTGCGCCAATGGCGAGGATTGCCGGGTTTAGATGACTCCGGTGTGGGAGGTCTCTCTCATGAGCTCTCTCTTTTGTCTATCTTCTTCGGCTTATCTCTAGAACTTGTAGAACTTGTAAGACCTATCTATCTATGACCTAGGAGCCCGCTTATATAGACGGCCGGGTCTCCTGGTTCTTTACATGGTAAGGCCGGGTTCTACCCGAACTTGGAGTCCTACTCTAGGTCCTTCTAGGTCCTTCGTGTCCTCCAAGCCTTGGACTCCGTGACGTGCATCGCCTCCGGGTCTTCTGGAACCTTCTTCTCCTAGCCGGGTTACCGACGAAGCTCACCGGCCATCAGTGAAATCCGGCCCATGATGGTGCTCTTGACTCCGCCAGGTCGTCTTCCTGCCGGGTTATGTTCTCCTCTTCATGGGCCTACCGGGTTACTATTCCCCAACAGGCCGGGAGAACCGCTGTCTCCACAGCAAGTAGTTCTCCCGGGTGAGCTTTTCGCCGTGCCTTGGCTTGGGAGCGAGTTGCTCGCGGCGGCGGAGGAGGATGGGCTAGCCATGGATGTGAGGGATAGAGGTAGCTCTGATACCATGTGAAAACCCTAGGCTAGGTTTAGATTGAACGATGGCTTTGTCTCGCGCATCGGTTGCGTGTTATATAGGCAGCCAACATCGGATAGGGTTTACATCAAGTCGGTTACAAGGAGGTTGAGATATGGAAAGAGATCGATCCGATCTTATCACGATCAGATCGTTACATCAACTTAACTTGCACGCTAAGCCTACGCTAAGTCTATCTCTAACAGGTGGCACCCGGTGAAGGACCTTGAGCAGACGGCGATCTTGGCTGGGGGACAGTGCAGCTTGTGTGTGTCGACTCACAGACCCCTCCCCGTGGGCTCCATGGAGCAACTACATCTCGTTGCTTCATATTGTAAGACGAGCAGCAGCGGACACGATTGGAGAACCCTGATGAGTATCGCATGCCGACTGCGACAGAGAGCTCGACGGGTAGAGAGATATCCGGCTGGACCTGGTTTGTACCTTACGCTGCACGATTAGATCCTTGCTATCGCGACATTATGTAATT